>JALJCO010005325.1:0-433113 GCA_023101725.1 Atherinomorus stipes
CAGCACTTTGTTCCAACTGTAGTTGTTTTAAAGGGCTTTATAAAAAAAAAAAACTAAGTTGAGTTGAGCTCTGATGCAACAGTGTCACTACTGTCACTGAGCCTCCAGCTCTGAGATTTTCTGGACCAAAGCCCACCTCTGGAACCACTATGCTACCCTCACTCATTAATTTGATACTTTGTTAATGAGTTCAAACTGTATTATGAGTAATTAATTTATCTCATTCAATCACTCATTAGTTTAGGTCATGTGCCTTTGAGCAGGGATACACTGACAACCTGCAGGACTGTGACTCTCATAGGAACCGCTTTAGTTCATGACTCAAAAATTGTGGCTTCAAAACCTACTGAGAGCCGTTGTTTTCTGCAACCTCCAGCTTCAGACTGGAATGGATAAAGAAAAGCATGTATTTTTGTTTTCAAAAATAGAAACATAAAAAAAATCAAGCATGTTTTGAAAGTTTTTCAATGTTTCAAAAGTCAAAACTGGACATCTGTCATAGCAAAAGTATTCACACATTTTAATTAGTTCTCTTACATTTGAAAACTAGTACAGCCTCATGTCCGAGATTTTCCACCTGGATTTTTGTGGCGTATTCCATTTTTTTCTGGCTGATCCTGTCACACACCGTCGGATTGGATGGGAAAAGTGTGCGATCTGCCATTTTCAGGTCTCTCCACAGATGGTGTCGGCTTTAAGTCCAGGGTTTGGCTTGGTTTCTCAAGGACGGTCAGAGAATTATCCCAAAGCCACTCCAGTGTCATCTTGGCTCCTTGTTTGAGGTCACTGCAGCTCATCATGTGCAAATTGTTTTTTCCAACTTCAAGTTGTGCAAAAAAGTTTATTTAAATTTGAAGTTTTTAAGGGTTGGATGTGGATTGAAAGGAAAGGAAATTGCGAAAATGAAGCTAACAGAAGACTTGTAAAAGAGGTCGAAATGTTTTCTGATGCAAACATAAAAGTAAAATAAAACCATTTTAAGCTGACATGATGCAAAGTCCTGATGAGCTCCAGCTTAGATGCCAAAAAAAGAAGAAATAAAATAAAATAGAGATAACTGAAGTTAAAAACTCCATTTTTTTTTTTTTGCCATGGTTATTTGCCATCCTTGGTCCTGTTGAGCAGCTTTTTTTATGGTCTAGTCCAACACAAAAACAGGAGCTATTCATCTTGCTGCCAGAAAGCCACCTGCATGTGTGAAACCTGCCTGTGCAGCCCTGATTGTAAAAGCATGAACATATCAGCGGCCTGCAGCTGCACATGAATGCAGAAAACAGGAAACTGTTTAGTGCTGACACCAGAAAAAAGCTATGCTCATGCCTTCTTTAGCCAATCCACTGAGTTTAGAATTGATTGTGTCGTTTAAGCAGCAGGTGACACTTCCCGAGCTGTAAAGGAACCATTCAGTCTGAGAAAAACAACAACAAAAGCCAACAATTTGGCCTGTTTTGACTGAAGAGATGATTTGTAACAAATTTTCATATTAAATAGTATTTTCATCCTTTCTTTCTCTTAGAATCGGAAATATGCCCATATATTAGTTGTGAAAGATTTTCAATGTACATTACTATAATATACTATAATTTGGAAGCACTTGTGTCTTGCATGAATATATCTCCAATCTCTACTTCACTATCTCTCCATGAAAGACCTTACCATGGAAGTGGAGGACATGCATCCCCCTTGGAGGGGATGTATGTCCGTCCCTTTGGGGGGGTGGCCGGGGTCCGGGCTTCTGGGTGGCTGCTGGGTGCCTGAGTCTCGGGCTGTGCGGGCTTCCTCCACCTTTTAGAGACGAGGTTGCATCTGCATGACTACATCACCATAGAGCACCCTTTATTATGCATGTTGACACTGTGGCGCTGGACTAGGTTTTACCTCTTCTTTGTGTAGTTCTGCGTGTGTTTGTATGAGGTGATGATATTTAAGCCACCTGCAGGTCCTCCTGTGGGGGATTGCTAGTTTTGTTTTCCAGCAGAGACCTTGGAATGTTGTTTAGGGATTTCTGTACAGATGCACCAGTGAACTGTGGACGTGGATCCATGTTTTTTTCTCCTCTTTCTCTCTCTCTCTCTTTCCCTCTCTTCCTCACTCCTTTCTCTTTGTTCCATGTTCTATTATTGCTTCTGTTAACTTTCGTTTCTCCCTTGTCAAGCCCAGCAGTATGGTATGGAATGCTGTTATAAACAAATGTTTAATTAAAGAAATAAAATTGATAAACAGGATATCAAGGGGAGCCTTGTGTTCATAAAGCTCCCCTTGGCAAAGCAAATCTGTTCAACACAATAAAGTAACCAGATCACCATTCTGCTGCTACGATGCTGGACAGGACAAGTAAAACAAAAAACAAACAAACAACAACAACAAAAAACTATATTAGCTATTCTTGATTTTTTCAATAGACGAATATCTCTTATTATTTTTCTTCCTATGACTCATATCTTTTTAGGTACTTTATTTTCCTTGTTTTCTTAATGTCCTTGTTCCTGCTATTTTCATTTCTATTGCCAATCGAATGTTAAATCTGTATGCACTTTACTTTCTTTTGTTTGTTTTTTTGCTTTGTTTTTCTTTTCTTTCTTTTGTTCACTTTATGATTGTCAACCAGAGAAACATGTTGTGTTGTAACTAGGGACAGGAGTGGAACATATGTACAACCCGATCGGCTTTGTTCCCTCCTTGCACCATTTGTTATACATGTGTGTGCTAAACAATAAATCAAATCAAATCAAAACATAGACAAATACAACAAACAGCTCACTCAGGCTTGCTTGCAGGAGCAATTTAAAATCCTGCATGCTTTTGGACTTTGGAGAGTAAATCAGAGTACCTGGAGAGAGCCAAAGTTTGCACAGAGGGCTGAAAATGTAGTTCTCTCTTTCCCCACTTCATTCCTCAAATAGCAGCGTATTTATTTTCCAAGCAGGGCATTTACATAAGCATGTCTCTCAGTAACTGACCGCAGTAAATTACATGTTTAGCAAAAAAACAAACATGTAAACCAATAAATCCCCTTCAGCTCTTCTTACTTAGAGGATTTCCATGCTGCTATGCAAGCATCAGCTAGTTTCCATGTGAGGATTTTTGCCTGTAGAGTCTTAGTTGCTGCACTCATGATCCAATCTGAAGTGTTTTGGTTAAAGTCTAATAAACTGCTTTAAATAATCCTACAAATAATCATCATAATTACAGTCCATTCACTCATTATTTCTCTTCTACATCTGCTCAGTTCACTTTCCAAGCTTTCAGGTCATCTAACCATCCATTCAGTGTTTGACTACTATCCTCTCCACTGAGAGTCGGTGATGGTGACCTTCCACCTGGTGGGGCTATACTGCATCATCCACCAGAGTGAAGCGTGGCCACCACACCTTGCGGGGAATTTCTCATTCCAATCTCTCTGCAGTGTTCAGCAAGGATTTATCTAAGCTTTTGTGTTCAGAGATTTTGGGTGGGTCACTCTGATCTGCTTCACCATATTTTAGCAATGAACCTCACTAACTGGCCTTCCCTGTTTCCATGGAAACCATGAAGGGACACAGGGCCCCCTCTCCTCCTCTTCTTTTGTGGTGTCAGATTAATTTTTACTTTGTGAGGATGCCAGCAGGGGGAAAACAAATCTTATCAGCACGTAAATAACTATTTGTATTTCATCTGTTTGTTGAACGCTGCAGCACCTCCCTCTCTCTTTTTGTGCTCTGAACGAGGAAAAAAAAAAAAAAGATTTTAGCAGCCACACAGTACTGAGACTGCTGGCTTTGTGCATGCATTTACATCGTTACCCTCCAGGCTTGGTTTTCCACCCACATTTAGATTTTCTTGATCCATGTTACTCTACTGGGATTGCAAATCTTTCATCTGGCATCAGTAATAAGCAGGAAGGTGGCACATAAACAGCATCCAGCAATGCACCGAGGGCAATCAGAACCGCTGCATAAGAAATAAATTCATCATCAATACTTGCTTTTTTTGAGAAATCGAAAATAATTTGTCCAAATAAAGGTGAGGATGAGAGTTTCCGATCTACTCGAAGCTGGATTTATCCATAAATCTATCTTTACCCTAAGTCAGTTTTATTCTCTTTAGTGGTGGTAAACGTGACATAAACAAGCTGTAGATAGTTTTCCCTCATTGTTTTGCTAATTTTAGTCTCACATCTGATGTACGGTTGAGCTGTCGAGTCAG
This sequence comes from Atherinomorus stipes, assembly GCA_023101725.1. NCBI lineage: Eukaryota > Metazoa > Chordata > Actinopteri > Atheriniformes > Atherinidae > Atherinomorus > Atherinomorus stipes. The sequence continues at coordinate 4,186 of JALJCO010005325.1, forward strand.
TTGGGAATTTGCAGTACATTAAAAAACAACCCTTTCAGTTCTTATATAAGCAATAGTCTTTATGCTTCTTTTTTTAAAGGGACTTTTATAATCTGTGGAAACATTAGTGCAACATTTGTGGTGTTGTTGGAAGTGTGGGAGTTGTGGAGAGCAGTACATTTCCATTACAAACAGGTGGAGAAAAAAAGTAGAAAAAATAACAGTGCTACAGAGGAGATAAGATGTTTTAGCCATTTGGAAATCACTTAAATCTGGAATGATTTCCCTAAAACGAAACAGAAGTCCCAGCTTTTCGTGACCAGGTTTGGAGCTCAGTGTTGCAACGCTGAAGCACATACACACATTTCAGGCAAAATTCTCACTTTTCACTCACTTAAAGACCCACAACGTAACTTTTAGACCTTAAAAGTTTGTGTTTCTGACTCGTTTTGATGGCACATCAACATTGATACATTTTCGAGCCATCACTGCCCAGCGGAGTCCTGAGGCTCAGAAACTTCACTATGTAACTTTTGGATCCAGGACAGGGCCATGATGTTGCAGCCGATTATTGTTTTGCGCACCACGTCACATACTAGCAAACGGATATGAACCAGATATGAACACAGTGGGTGTTTTGAACGTGCATCATGACAGATTCGGTAAAGAAACGCAAGAAAACTTTACCGGAGGAAGAGAGGAAAAAAAAGAGCGGAAGGGACAGAACAAAAGTCAAGATAAGACTGTCTTTTACTGGCTGGAGTGAATCACAGCACAGGTACTGTGAGGTGCAAGATGGAGACTAGTTTAGCTGCCAATAGGGGGCGCATCACTGAGAAAACTGCTAAAAGTTCTATTGTAGGTCTTCAAGTGATATCTTACTTGAAAGTAGCTTTAGGTGGACTAATGCAGCATCGTCCCTAGATACACGCAGATCTCGCAGGTAAAATTTCTGTATCACTTTGACTCCTTCGGAAGATATTACGTTGAGTCGCCCTTCAGCGTACATCTAGTATAATGGCAGAAATGGGCAGCCTCTCTATAAGGCATTATCTGCAGCAAAACTCCTTTATTTCACCAATACTCTAAGTAGAATGAAAAAGCGAATGAGTATTATTGTCCTGTGAGTTCAGATGTTCAAAGTTTTCAGTTTGGTTGTGTCTGGGTAGCGAGCTGCTCTTTCAGCTGGACTGGGGTGCGCGCCTGTTAGGGATGTACGCCGAAGGGCGACTCACTTTGGGTAGGGGCGGTGCTGGACAAATGACAGCATCAACTTAATAAGTGGCAGAGGAAGCAACAGTATATTAAATCACCTTGTGAGGAAAAAAAGTGTGTAGTCTTTATGGTCTATGTGACCAATGTGGGTCAGAATATTTCATTTTTACGCCGATGAAACATTTGTTTGTCTTGCAAATACTGTTGCTCTGCTCTTTCATCATCTCCAGTCTGTAGTTGATTCTTTTTTAGTTGTATTTTTCTCATCTGAAATTGATAAATGAAGAAGAAAAAGGTATGCTTTTTCTAATCAAAAGGAAAGTGCAAGCAGTTCTTTCCTCGGCTGTATTCAATTGACTCAAGGTATTCCTACTGATTTTGTGGCTTCTCAAAAATACATTGATATCCTAATAGATGAAACTCTTTTAAATGTGCTGCATATTAAAAAAACATAGGCCAAGGACATAGAAATTAATTATATCATTGAAAACGGTTTCTGTCTGTATCTAATCACTACGCTAAATGAATCGTTGCATTCCCTTTGCATGAGCCATCTATATGCAATGCCTGAAAAGGTGCATTAAAGACAGCACGCATGCACTCTTTGTTGAAGTACTGAACCTGTAGTGCTGCCATTGCTGCACCTCAGGCCACTGGATCCTCTCACTCAGATGAAAACCTGTTTCTGTCTGGAAGAATTTTGGTCACTGATGACCACCGTCTGTTCCCAACTGTGCTCGACATTTGAAGCCATTTCTATGCCCATCTTTACCACTAGATGTCAGTAATTCTTACACACTGTCCCTTTAAGTTTCATGTGGATAGAACATATTTAGAAGAAAGTGAAACCTAAAATGTTCTTTTGTTTATTTTCTTTTTATTCAGGAATAAATCTTGTTTTTCCATTTCATATCAGGAAAGACCATTTTTTCTTTCCTACTATTGGTTACGGCGATGCTATCTACATGAATGCCTCTTTCATCTCCTTGCAGATCTTGGATGCTGTTCGTGATGGAGCACTGAGGTTATTAACAGCCTGTAAATCCCTCACTTAACATCACACTTTGTGCTCTTTGATCAAATGCTCATCATTATTCACATGCAGTCTTTTGTAAAGGTATAATTTCATTTACAAATTGTTCCTTTGTCTGTAGTCAGAATACATTTCTTGTTATATGTCACGCACAGTGCAGTCATAACCTTCCCTCCCAGTCATTTCTTACCTTCAGTGCTGCATACAGAAGTTTTCTGATTCTGTACTTTCAACATGGAACATTCTTCAACAGGATCTGAAGTTTTCTGGGCTGACTGCATTTCCACTTCAAACTTATTATAAGGAAAATAGAGGAAAGCTAAAAATTCACTCAGTCTTTTTATATAAATGTTGGGTGTGTACTCAGTTTTCTGATTAACACGTCAACCTGCCAAATGCTGGTTCTGCCAAATGCCAAGACATTTTGGCAAGTATCAATAATAACTTACAGGCCAGTTTAGCAGACAATGAATGAAACATTTGTGCTTATTTGTCCTGGAAGTTCACTTCCCATGAATATTGTTCCATGATGTATTCTACATCCATTGGCTACATGCTTACTGAGCGTCTCTGGTGTCGTTTATGTGCTGATGCCTGAACAAAGAGCAGCTGAATGAGGACAGAAGTGTAAACTAAGTCAGTAATGTGCAAAGGAAAAAACAAAAAAGTATAGCAGTGATCGGATGGAAAGCAGATAGGACTAAAAGAAGTCCAGCTACCTGTGATTCAAGTTCTTAAGATCTAAAGAGAAAAGCAGATGCCAACATCTGAAGTGGCAAAATTTCTGAAAATCAAAGCACTGCATAAAAGTTGTATGTCAAAACCATCAAAATTCTAATCATTGCGTTGACAAATAAAAAAAAAAAAAAATCTATTTCTTTGTTCATCTCATCCTGTCACACTATAAATGCTGCTGCATCAACATGAAAAGGGAGCTGGTTCAGTGAATGAAAAGGCCAGAAGGCAGCATGCGTCAAAATAAATGTTTTGTAGGAAACCAGATAAACAAACAAAGGAAGAATGGAAATCTGCAAAACGGACAAGAGAAGAAGAAAAAATAGCAAATGGGGAGTGAAAGGGACAAAAGAGCAACAGCCGAGGAGCGAGAGTGCACGGCAGGAGGTGTCAAGGAAAAGAAGAGGCAGCATGTTGACTTCAGCCCTCTCATTATAAAGGTCGTCCATGCTGCCTCTCCTTTGGGGGCTGATTAATAACATCATTTAGATCAAAAGGCCACTTAACACAAGATCTCTGAGTTATAGTTTAAAGTAAATAAGATGACCAGAGAGGGAGGGACTTTCAGAACGGCTCTCTGGTGCCATAAACACAATTACTGCCTTTGAGAGACATTTATTTCTTCAAAAAGTGAAATTAGCTTAAAGGTACAGTACTGTATGTAAGAACTACTTACATCTGGTAGTGGTAAAGATGGGTATTTGAAAGAAAAGATGTTTTCTTTCAAATGACTTCATATTCCAAGCACTGTTGTGAATGTACGGTGGCCGTTAGTGGTCAAAATTCTCCGAGACATAAGGATGTTTTCATCTGTGAGTGGATCCAGTGGTCTCAGTTGTAGCTATGACTGGCCCATGAATAACTGGGGGGGGCAAAAGTCTTTTGTCATTTGATCCCAAATAGTCTCTAACTCCCATTAAACAAAGCTGGTACAGCAGTTTTAAAGTTCAGAGGGTTCTTACTTCACACACATTGTTTTGTCCATTCAGGGACACCGAAATAAAAGTGGTGGAACAAATATGGCAGCCTCATGTGTGCACCACCCAGCAAGTAGATATAAATGGCTCATTCTAAGAAAATAAACATATAACAGCTATTCTAGTGCAGCAGTTACACATCAATAGAAACACAGTTTTAAATTATATATCACATTTTTCTGCCATTGACCTTTGATTTTTTACCTACTGTACCTTTAAGTATGATTTTAAAACCGCTGGACTTATCTAACAAGTCGGAGCATTTGTGAAACTCAAAAGACCAAACCCTTTAGAAAGGAAGCAAATTTGTGACTGCGGTCAAAAGTAAAAACTTGCTTTGCGTTTTTGTTTCTGCTGGCTTATCTGGAAACAGAAGCTGATGAAAGAGATTCTAAATTTATAAATTGTCAGACTAATTCCCTCCTCGCTTCTGTTTTATTATTCATTCATTTCCAACTTTTCCACACGTCCTTTGTCTTTCATAAACCCTGCAGCCCATACTGTCATTTAGTGTTACACCTGGCTCAGTTTAAATTTTAATTTCTCCTCTCGGAAGCGTTCATTATGTGTGTAATTGTCCTGTTTCTTTATTGGCTGACTTTGCCTGCAGCTCAAAGAGCAGAACGGAGCTGCAGGCAGGTTGTTAACGAGAGTTCGGAGACCAGACGGCGTCAGGCTGAAGGTTCAGGAGACTCGCTGACAAAATGCTCTTTGCTGCTTCTCTGATGTTATGAACCACAATAGACTTGGTTTTTAAGTAGATTTTTCATGTTGCATTTCTGAAATATTGACTCTTTATTACAAGCATACCACCTGGCTCCCACAATAAGGAGTAATAATTTGTGTGTGACTGGAAATGTAGCATGTTTTTGAATATTAATTAATTAATTAATTTATTTATTCATTCAAGGAGAATGAAAGAAATTGTTTGTGCTGATCAAACCCCTGCTTATTTCTTTTGTCTTTTAGTGACCCCCTGCCTGACTTCATAAGCGCTACATCTTAGTCAGAGGCTTCTTTTGTCTCTGAACCACAGTAAATGGGACTGGTTTTGTCTCCCAGTTGGCCAGAAAAGAGAGATTTGTAACACACAGTAGCGATTATCCTTTTTACTAAAAGCCTAGCAGCTTTGTTTTTAACCCAAAACAAACATTATTTATAAAGCACTTTTCATGCAGGATAGTAGCACCCCCACCCCCAGATGTAAATAATAATAATGATAATAATAATAAACCTGTTAAAGCAGATTAGAACATGCGTGACATGAGTAACAAGTCAGTGTTTTGAATTTTGTTGTCCAATGCTCCTTCCTTCTTATCAACTTGTGATGTTCAGACTGAATGGTAAACCATACCAGTGCTGGTGGCCAAACATGTTGCTACATTTGTCTTTAGCTCATGAGCAGTGATGGTGGGAAATTTTCCACTTTGGCTGTTGAATCACAGCAGAGCATCTGGCCTGTGAACAACTATCTTGATTTGTCAGTCAGCTTACAGCTGGTTAAACCTATGTTGTGATGCTCCAGACCAACACTTTCATTTCTGTTGATGTGTAAATTTCACATTAGCTCTGAGCTGGATGTGAAAAAAACAACAAAACAAAACAAAACAAAACAAAAACAAAAAAACAAAACAAAAGCCCCTTTGTCGAACCCAAAGCCGTAGCATCTGGACTTGTACATTTACTGTAGTTCCATCAGTGGGTTCACATACTGACATATTATCTGTGGATAGAAGAGTAAACAAGGCAGACACACGCAAGAAAAAAGTAGAATAAAATGTTCTTTCCAACAACTCCGGATGTTTATTTTTGGATATTTATGAATGTGAAAGAATAAAAAAAAAGACTGAGAATGTATCTGAAAAAAGAGAAAGAAACGAACATGACGAATGGGCAAAACAAGAAGAAGGAAGCAGAACAGAAAAATAACGCTAGATGTTTCTGCTTTTGTCAGACATGTTCTCACATCCTGTCTTTTGAAATAGGTCAAATGATGCAAATCTCCTCATCCTGTCTGCACAGGCCTTCCCGCTTTGTCAAGTAGTATTTTTATTAGTTTTTATGTTTTAAATCTCGTTTCTAATTGTGTGCGGTGATGCCAGTAACTAATTACTCAGTACTATTTTTTTTCCAATAATCAAATTACAGTTGTTTTTTATAATGACCAGTTGCTTACATGCGTTACTCCTAGTGTGGTAAAACAACACTTTCCATAGCGTCAATTCATGACAATGTCACCACAGGCTGCTTAACCAGAAATTCAGGTCAGATTCATAATAGCCTAGCTAAGGAAACCAACAGATTGGCTCAAATCTTGACTTGACCCGGTCCAATCCCCCATCCTGAGCGAGCACGGAGTGGTGGCGACAGTGGGAAGGAAAACACCATTTTAACAGGGAGGAAAAACCTCCAGCATAACCCGGCTCAGGTACGGCAGCCATCCGCCTCGACCGGCTGGGGTGGAGAAGACAGAAAGAGAGACCAACAGATACTGCAACTTTTATCCAGCCAGGCCGGCATAGAGAGGAGAAACACGGTTAATGATGCAGTACTGTCACAAGTTTACATGGAAAAGCAGAGATGAGTGGGAAAGAAAGAGCCAGTGCATCATGGACGCCCCTCAGTTATCAGAACCAGTTATCAGAACATAGATTTGTCCAAGTGCTGTGTTGCCATTTCATTATTATCTCACTGTATGTCGGCATAATGCAGTATTTCTTTCATTCATTTATTTATGCATTAATTCATTTTCTGTGTCGCTTGTCCCGTTCATGGTCGCAAGGGTTGCTATGGCGAGAGACAGGGTACACCCTGGATAGGTCGCCAGTCTGTTGCACTAATGCAGTATTTGTTTATTTATTTTTGGTCATTTTTTGTAGTGAAATCAATTTTAACCGTATTCTGGCCTCTGGGACTGAGATGGACGTCACAGTCACCTTTACCTGCCCGTCTCCCCGTTTCCCTCTGAACATGAACACTGTTTTATGTTTTAGAAAACTAACTGCTGCTTTAATGCTGAGAGAATTCTCAGTAAAGTAAAGGCCAAAAACAACTGTCATTTTTGTTTAACTGATAAAGTAACTAATAAAGTAACTAGTAATCTAATTAAAGGAACAAACTACCTTTTAAAAAGTAATGAGTGATCAGATTACTTTTTAAAGTAAACAGTGGAAACTCTGGTTGTGTCTAGCACTTTGGGCACCTGGCTGTATTAATTGTGATATAGTAATGAAATTGCACTTGAACTTGATGCGTATAAATGATGCTTGGCATTTCCCGAAGGCGATGGCATGTGGACCTCTGCAGAGGGACAGATCTTCTCTGCAAGGAGTAAAACTTCTAAAATGCAACAATAATTTGATCATTTGTTGTTCTAGATGTGATGTCTATTCTGCAGATGTGAAAAAAAACCCTGCAAAACACAAGGTTATAGTTGGAAAAGAACATTTTATCTGTTTTGTTTCTACTTTGTTTTTTTGTTTTTTTTAGTACCATACCAGTTGATCTCTGAGCCATGTGTTAATAAAGGCATTAACATTGTTTAAAGTACCATGACATGGATTTTCTTAGAGTTTTTGTTGTACAAACAAAACTAAATGGAATTATGAACCCCCCTTTTTCCTTTTTTTTCTGAAATAAATGCATTAGTATTGTACGCTTAACAAAAAGCTGGGTGCTAAGAGGCACCGACATGCTGGAGCTGCTGAACAGTGGGAGAGGGAGTTGAAACAAACAGCATGTGTTGCACCAAGTAGAGAGAAGCCTTTCACATCATATTAAGCAGCCAGCCAGCTCAGCTCTCTTCACACTCCTCATCTGGGATTCTCGCCTTTCCCTGCAGTCTGTTTAACGCCTCAACAGTTATGAAATCGTTAATTAAGCCTGCATCAAATCTATACTCCCAACTGAGTCCAGAATGTGTGTGAGAGAGGGTTTGTGTGTGCATGTTCTCCACCCTGGAGCTCCAAACATACAAAAAAGGTCTCCATGTTGAGCTCTGATTTTCAGCGCTTGCTAACAGAAACTTTGTCCCTGTGGAAAAAATGTTGTTGAATTATTTCGTACCTCAAGCTGAAGCGAACATGACAGGGGGCCATGTTTGAACGCAGTCTGTATTGAATGTAATATTGACCCTCTAACCTCAGTCAGATCTATGCATCTAAATCTTCAGCCACTTCAAGCAGGTGGAACAACATAAGTTTGACAGATGTTATTCTGAATCATACACTGGAAGAAAAAAGGGTGAGTATAAGGTGATAAACAAACAGAAACTGTAAACACTTGCATTGAATTTTGGGCTGCAGTTGTTGTGTACAGTGCATAGAAAACAGGACCAACCAAAGCCATGATCATCTGAGGCGATGGTTCCGTTTACACGAATCATCATCATCATCATCATCCTGAATTAAATAATTCTGAATTAAATTATTCTCCTTTATGTTTACATGGAAATAATGATTCTGAATTAAGGTTTATATGGAAAACACGTTTATCTAACTCCGCCTTAGATCTGGGGGTTGGGAAGGGTTCTGATTGGACAGGGGACGGACGTGATGCATTGACGTCCGTTTGCGTTTACCCGAAAGATAACAACCTGGTACCTGCTCTTTTTTGTTTCGGCTACGACATGAAAACATAATGATGCAGATTTTCACTTTGATTTTGACTGTTGTTTTGTAGCAGCAGCTCAGCACTCACATACTACTTCATTTCTGCCAGCTGGCTCGAGTCCAGCGCTTGTTTCGCGTGCGCTTCAGCGTCCGCCATTACAAAAGGACAAGGGAAGGAACATGCGGAGAATGACAGGAAATAACTTGGAGTGGAATTAAAGGTTTACATGACAGAGGCATTGTTTTATTCAGAATTGAAAGAGGAATAAACCAACCACTTAGCTCGGAATTAAGTTTTATTCAGATTAATTTTCATTGGTAATTAGGGGTTTACATGGTCTATTTACTATAGCTCTCGCCAGGAGCAAATGCTCCATTCATATTTTGTCATTTTTAAGGTCCCACTAGGCTCAATGGAAGGTAAATGACTTTGACTTCCCATAGGGGGGGAGGGACCTATGTGTGCTTGTAAAACAACAGGTGGTGAACAGTCGCAGGCGTCTGTCACATAAAGGCCAAAAAGTCCGATCTGAGCTATTTTTGCCTGCTGTTTGTTTCCCGGTGAGTACGACTCATAGGCACGACTCCGACCTGCTTCCTTATCCTCTTCAAAATAAATTTCTGAATCTGTAGGAAACCTAAATAAATTAACGCTGCACTTACGAGCTTTTAACCATAAACTGTCAACACAATTTGAAGGCTGAGCCGTTACTGTTTGTCTGTAAAAACTTAAAAACCGCAATGAAGCCACTTCAATGTTAAATAAGCAGCGAAGAAGACGCTCTTGCAGACGTCATATCCAGTTTCGGCTCACAGCGCCACAGTTTGGTCAGAAAAGCAGCGATGTTGTCTAATAACTCATTTATGCAGCTGCGCTTGTTTCTGTTACATAGATCATCATAAAAGACGTTTTCGTCTATAAAACATGGCAAAAAATGTCAAAAACGTGTCATCAGCACTTTAAGGACAATGAACGAACGAATGTATTAAAGAACTTCTACAAAATACAAAAATACAATTCATCCAAGTTACATGAAACACCTAATATATACAAGACAGATGAGAGTCTTCATCTCAGTTCAGTCTGGAGGGTGTAAGAACACTCTTGTTTGGACTCTGGTGAGCCCCTGTGTCAGTGCTGTGCATTACCAGTCAGCTATTTGGAAGCACTGGTCTAATAGTGTAGCATGGTTTGCAACAAGGGCCCAGGCGGGATTCGATCCCACCGCCTCCTGGGTGAGAGTCACACACGCTTACCAGTCAGCCAACACTGTGGCCAAATAGCCAGGGTGCGTGATCAATCGGAGGCATAGTGACAGGACCCCACACTGTCACAACTGCTTCTGTAATTTTTATTTCTTTTAAAAAATGTATTGTATTGTTGTCTGTTAATGGTGTATGTCTATTATGGACCTTGGAGTTTGAAAATCAATCAAATCAGTCAATAAATTCTTCCCCTTACCAATGTTTATACTATTGAATGCTCATCTTATTCCTGGTCTTCTTCAAATCAATAATCTATTTATCTATTTTATGTTTGCTCATTGTAACGCTTACTTAACTGTGTAAAACATGGGTTACATCATCATTAACTAGAGTGGGAAAAACAACATTTTAGTGAATGTCTGACAAGCGTGCTGGTGTGTTGCTCCTTGCAGCCTTACAGATGCTGTATCGATTAGCTGCATGTAAGTATCACACTTCACCATCCCACTCTGATATCCTGCTAATGTGATGGCATCTGTCAACACATGCACCAGGCTTCTTCCGCTTCCTTTAAGTCTGTATCGATGTCATCAGTAATTATGAATTTTAATGTAATGAAAATATCCAGCTGGCATCTCCTCAGAGCTGAACAGTAGGAATGATACCATGAAAAGTTTTTTTTTTTTTTCCGGATCACTGATGCTGTTCTGCAGATATGAGGGAATACTGGAGTTGGCATTCCCACCAGCAAAAGGTGAAAGTGTAGAGTTAAAGCATTAAGAACAATGAGAAACAATATTCAGGTAGGCGTGGTGTCCGAATTATTGTTATGGGGACGCCTAAAGTGTGCCACAAAAAATCCTCCACACAATTACTCTGACACCACCACCCTGATCAGTTGATGGCGAAAGAATGTGTTCACGCATTCACAATAATAATGATAATAATAATAATAATAATAATAATAATAAAGGGAAATAGGATCACAATTTAGTGAATGTGTTACATGCATTTACAGTGATAAAAAAAATAGGGCTATAGTTTTTTTTTTTTAAAAATTAAACATTTTGGTTTTGTTGTTCATTTTCTTTACGTTCAACAAGGGTTTTATTTCTTTAAACAGCATGTCAGTTTGTTGTATTCTGCATGTTGCAGCCATTTAACATGGACATTTATGAAACAGTTTAAAAAGAGGGATATATATATAAGGTTATATAAGGTGGTTTGCAATATGGGAAAAAAGAGAGACATCAGAGTGGGGCTGGGCGATATGGACCAAATATCATGTCACAATATATTTATTTTATATGACGATATATGAGATATCCCGGTATTTTTACCCTAATTTAGTTGAATGTTTCATATTGAATACCTGTTTTTTTTTTTTAGTATTGAAACATGTTTAGCGTAAAGGTTTCGCTCCACTGCAGTGATGGAATTACCAAAACACAAAGATAGTTGGTTGGTTTTTTATGATTTCTTTGTCAAAGTCTTGGGGAGGATTGTCTTCCAGACAGTTTAAGTAATAGGGGTGGGAAAAATATTGATACACTGAAATATTGCGATATTTTCATGTGCCGATACCATATCTATATTTAAAAACGCGGTATCGATCTATTTAACTAATGAAATCTTGCAAGATATCATCGTTTTGTTACAAAATCTCATGAGATTTCACAAAAGACCCCAAGATTTCATTTTTCTGTTACAAAATCTTGTGGTATTTCATGAAATATCATGAGATTTTGTAACAAAACAAAGATATCCTCCTCTGTAGTAAGTCAAGGTGCAGCCTGGTCATTACGAAAAAATAAAGCAAAACAATTTGCACAACTACTACGATATAACGTAATGTTTTTGTAAATATCATATCCCTCTCATGCGAATATCATATCGTGATATATCAGTATATCACACAGCCCTAGATCACAGCTTATCTCTAATCCAGCAAATTGCTTTCTATCCTGTCTTTCAGGCTTATGGATTAAACAAACAATGTGGGGTCAGGGTCATTTTATTTCTCAGCCTTTGAGGAAAAGTGTTTTTTGTTAATTCCTCAACTATTTCCTTCATGTTCATTAATCTTCTTAAAAAATGATTCTACTTTTAAATACAACGTTTTTAAAAAAATCCCGTGTGTGACAATTGTCTTTACAAGCCACCATTATAAAAAGCTTCAATCTTACCTTTAGCAAGCCCAGCAGTGCCAAAGTTATTTTTATTATTCACTCTGAATACTTATGCCAGTCAAAAGTGAAGTTTAATTAACAGATTTCAGAATGAAGAAGGAGATGAAGAGGAGAAAAGAGTTGAGCATAAACAGAGTTTGATGCTCAAATCTTTTATGATAACACAAAAGCTCAAGCAGTCTCTCAGAGCAACTCCTCTTAGTTGCACTAATTAATCAGAGCTTTTTGATTGAGGGGAGCATGTAAACCTCTACAGAGCCTCCTCCATCCCTGACGACCGACACGAGCTGTCAAACTGATGAACAAAAAGACTCCATTCTGCATTTCAACGTGGAGGATGAGGAGGGAGAACAAAATTACTACCTCCACCAAGGAGGTTATGTTAGCGTTTGTTTGTCTGTCTCTCAGCAACTTTACAGAAAAAGTTATGGATGGAATGACTTGAAATTTTCACCAGCCGTGTGCCTCAGTCCAGGGATGAACCCGTTAAATTTTGGTGGTGATCCGGATCACCTTCTGGATCCAGGAATTTTTGAAGGATTCTCTATCATTGTGAAATAGGTCAAATTTTGGAATTTTTGCATGTAGCTCCATACAAATGGCCTGAATGTTTGGTAAAAAAAAATTACAAGAAAGGATCTCAATGAGTTCTATCATGTTTAAAGTTAATCCGGATCCACAGAAAATTCCAGATACGATGATCCCGAACACACAAAAATAAGGGAGTAGCTGAAATGTTCAATGCTGAATGATAACGAATGAAGATACAGACATGAAACTAACATCAAGATGTAGCCAAGATTCTGCTGAATCCGAAGTACATCAATGGAATTAACGCATCTTCAGTAGCAACGGAGCTAGCCAGGTCTGTCTTGTAAAAGAGATTTATAATCTCAATGGGACCTCCTGGTTAAATAAAGGTGAAATAAAACAGAAAACAGATCCATAAGGAAACCGCCATTATGGAACTATTGACTTTTGGAAATAACTATTGAAGTCATAGTGATACAAGCATGAGTACAGATGCTATTGGTATGTTTTCATGGTCAAGGAATCCAACGATATAGATTAAATGAATGCAGGGGTAGAAGTTTTTGTTGTGAATCACAACATGAGGGGGACATGAGCTGCTTGGCGGAGGTCTACACTCTCCAAGTACTTTTCTAGTTACAGGAGTTTTGCTTACTGAAAACGTACATTTTCTTACAGTTAATAATTATCAATTTGTTTTCTTCAGGATCCCACGTTTGTTTGCAATATTTCATAAACACATTCATGACAAATATATGCTTATTTATGGTTTTCTACAAGGCGCTCCCAAAAAATACACTATAATTTTTTAAATTTTTTTCCTGTAAAAATGAGTTTTTTGGCATGAGAGGTGGTAAGGCCTGCTGAAGGGTGCTCCTAACTGGGAACCCTCCATGGTAACGCCTGGCCAAAGTGCAGAATGATGCGAAGTCCATGTTATTTGTTAGTGGATGCAAGATGTAGAAGACTATTGTCACCAAACCAGAATTTTTTTTTTTTTTTTTTTTTTAACTTGTCCTGTCCAGCATCGAAGCAAACAGAATGGAAATCTGATTGCTTTATTCTGTTGAACAGTTTTGCTTTACCAAGCGGAGCTTTATGAACATAAGGCTCCACTTGATATCATGTTTATTCATTTTATTTCTTTATTTAAACATTTGTCTATTACACCATTCCATTTCATACTGCTGGGCCTGACAAGGGAGAAATTAAAGTTAACAGAGGTAATGATAGAAAGTGAAACAGAGAGAAAGGAGTAAGGAAGAGGAAGAGAGAGAGGAAAGAAAACATGAATCTACTCACACAGTTCACTGGTACATCTGTACCGCGATCCCTAAACAACCAAGGTCTCTGTTGGAAAACAAAACAAGCAATCCCCTACAGGAGGACCTGCAGGTGGCTTAAATATCCTCAGATCATACAAACACACACAAACACACGCAGAACTACGCAGAGAAGAGGTACAACCTAGTCAGCGCAATGGGAAGTAGAGAAGAGGTACAACCTAGTCATCGCAATGGGAAGTAGAGAAGAGGTACAACCTAGTCATCGCAATGGGAAGCAGTGTCACAGTGTCAACATGCATAATAAAGGGTGCTCCGTGGTGATACAGTCATGCAGATGCAGCCTCGTCTCTGCAAGGAGGAGGAAGCCCGCAAGGCTCACGACCCAGGCCCCCAGCAGCCGCCCAGAGGCCCAGATCCCAGCTACCCCCCCCCCCCAAAGAGCGGACATGCATCCCCCGAAGGGCGGCAAAAGGCGGCCCCAGCCGGAGCCCCCTGCAGTCTGGGGGGCCCAGGCCCCAGCGGACCAAGACCAGCAGCTGCCGACCCCACCGGGCGCCGGGCGTCCCCCGGAGCGGAGACAGCACCGGGCCCAGGGCCCAAGCGCCCAGGAGCAGCCACCCCCCCCCCCCGGACCCGGGCGGCCCAACCGAAACCCAGGAGGACCGGACCCCCCCAGACGACGCCCCCCCAGGGCAGGCCAGCCCCCCACCCCCAACGTCCCTGCCCCACACACCTGACACCAGGGCGCCACCACCTCTACCACCCCCTACCCTGCCACCACGCTCACACACACACTCCCCACACACCTACCCCAACACTAGGGCTGAAAGATATACCGTCACCGCCCCCACATCGAGACACGGGCACCCAAAACATCAATACCGCAAGAGCAACCACATACAAGATACAGATCCCCCCTGCGCCCGCCCCGCATAAAAAGCCCCGGAAGCCACAAACAAAACCGCACCCCCCCACCAAAGCGCCCGGCCCCCAACCAACCCGCAGCCACACCGCACCACACCGACACCAAGAAGCCCGGCACGAATACCGAGATACGAACCTCCGCCCCACACCGCCCAGCCCTACCCAACACCTCCGTGTACCCCCCCCCCCACACACATACACCCACCCACTCCGCTCTCCGACCTTACATACCCACACTCACTCCTCTCTCCACCCCCAACACTCCCCTCCCTCTACCGTCCACACCTACCCCCACCTCCTCATACCCTCTAACACACACATGCACTCCCCCACATAACTGCACCAACCCCTCCCCCCACCCCCCACACATACGCCCCCCACCTCCCTATACCCCCAATACTCCATACAGTCCCCCCTTACATGTCCAGCCCCGCCCATCCCTCTGACCTATCACACTCCCGCCCCTTCCTTCCTTCAGCCCCTCATGACCATCCCTACTAGACACTCACGAGCATGCCACTCCTTCCTCCATCCCCCTTTCCTCCAACCACTTACCCACATCTCCTCCCTCTTCCGGCCCAAGTTCCTCCCTCCCACATTTCCTCTTTCACACTCTCATTCATTATTCTTACATACCCACATCTCTCTTGCCAATGCCCTCGTGCCTCCTGAGTGGTAGCTCGGGCCGGGGGAAGGAGCCGTGAGCTCCAAGCCCCCAACACGTTCCCCCCCCACCACCACCCCCATCCCCCCACCCCCGGACGCAGCAGGCCAGGCATCCCCCAGGCCAGCAGATCCCCCGCAATGCAGCCAGCCTTAACCACTGGCGCGTGAAGCAGCCACTGTCCCCCCTCCCCCCAGTAAACCAGAACATTTAGAGGTCCATTCATGACTCTTTCTTTGTA
The DNA here is from genome assembly GCA_023101725.1 of Atherinomorus stipes. Classification (NCBI taxonomy): domain Eukaryota; kingdom Metazoa; phylum Chordata; class Actinopteri; order Atheriniformes; family Atherinidae; genus Atherinomorus; species Atherinomorus stipes. Next base: position 19,776 of record JALJCO010005325.1, read on the forward strand.
TTTTTTGTGGTTAAAATTTTGTAACCACAAACTGGGGATGTGAGAAATTTTTTTTACACTGAAATATCACAACATTTTGTGTCACAATATCATATTTATATTAAATAGCACTGTTTCGATCTTGTGAGATATCATTGTTCCATAAGTCCAGCATGTAGATATTAGATATTAAGAGCTGGACAATATCGGTATATAAGCCAATATTGAACATTATTTACTGTAGAACCAGTATCAGCAGAGTTCCACTCACTAACAAAGCCAATTTTTAACTAATCTTGAGAAACTGTAGAAAATAAATGTGAATTACACGCTGTATTTTCCATTAACTGGATTTGAATAGGGATGCATGACCCTGACCATATTTGACCGATAATCGAAATGCTGATTTTTACACGACTTATTTGGCCAATAACCGGTACTAAAGCTGATTGTCATGTCATTTTCATTCCTTGTGCAAAATTAGAAAAAAAATTCTGCTGCATCCACTGCAGATCTAGTAGTTGCCGGCGATGTCTTAATATCACACTCTGGGCACAATCTTATAACGTTCCCATTCCCCACGGATTGGAAAAAAAAAAAGAAAGAAAAACAACGTTTGGAGGGTTCATCAACAAACAGCGCCTGTTATTTACAGTAAATCAGCTGATTGTATCAGTGGAATGGCTGATATCCGATACTCAGTTTTGAACCCAGTATCGGCCAAAACTGATATCGGTCTGATAATATTGTGCATCTGTAGTTTTGAAGTATATAAAGTCGGCTGTGAGGTGTTGGCAGAGTGTGCAGGCTGGATCATTTGTGGTTTTAATTCAACAGAAGCAAATGTTGTAACTGGCAACAAACAGCTGCAGAGGATTCACAGGAGAAAGAGCGCTTGTTTTCAGGATTTTTTTTTAAAATCTTTGGAAGAATATCAGATGTCTGGTCATTTAATCCCAGGACTTTTTTTTTTTTTTTGTCAGCTCAGACCGAAAACCAGCTGTTGCTCTTTTTAATCTTGATCAGGTCAGACATGAATCATAGAATTCTTTTCATTTCCTCTGATGTGTATTAAATCTCATTCAAAGCAAGCAAATACCCATTAAAGTGAATGTAAATGTTTTTCATTTCTAACTCTTTCCATTATTCTTTTCTTATTCACATCCTCCAAACGAGAATCAAAGACAGCAACTGAAATTACGCTATCGCCTAATTATCTGGTTGGTTTGCCAGTAAGACTCTTCAGGAAGTTGAGCATTAAAGTTAAATAAAATGTGTCAGAACTGTGATAAGAAAATCATATTTATACCACATGCCACTGTTTGGCCTGCTTGCCTTTTTTCCACAGCATTTCCTACTTCTATCTCTGCCTCCAACATAAAAACATACCTAGCTGTTTCATTTGATATATAAGAAAACATCACCATCAGACCAGATTGCCTCTTCCACTGCCCAATGGTCAATTTTTGTTACTCATATGCTCATTGTTGCTGCTTTCGGCTGCACAGTCCTACACATTCTGACTGCTTTGAGGCTATGTCTTTCTTCCTGCATGAATCTTTTGTGTGTGAATCAGATTTCACCTAAAAACATCTCATGCAACTGCAGGTGGTGATGTGTTTACAGTAAGAGATTCTATGGCTGCAGCCTGTCTAGACTTGGTCTCTCACAACAACACAATGCCTGTCTTGCCCCTGGGTTCAAAAGCAACTCATCAGTAGATTAGATGACTGAGATTTGACCTTGATATAGTAAGAATGAGAATTAATGTGTGCACCTGTGTATGTGTGTATGTGATCTCCCAGCGGAGTACCATTCACCAGCTGAACACTCAGCTTCTGTGTCCCGTCTCAGTTCATTGACCTCTCGCCAGCAGATGAAATCTGCTCTTTTATTTCCTTGAAGGCTGATGTGTCAGACAAAAACAACCTTTATTCCTCTCTATGTCGTTTCTTTCTCTACCTCTCTTTCATTCTGTTCACATTACAATACATTTCAGGAAAGTTGGCTGAATATTATTGCTCTCAGTGTCGGTCTCTGCTTCTCTTATTACCTGCAATCTGTCCTTTATCTTTTTCCTTCTCTGCCTCTCTCAGTTGCTCAGGGTTGGAAACCATTATTACACCTGACAGCTGTTTGAATGTGCTGACAGCCTTCATCATCTCTCTGATTTTGTTGGAGCACAGATGGAGCTGTAATAACCTCACAAAAGAAGTTGAGGTGCACATACTCAAAAACTCATTTTTTCTGAGTTTGTCCCAATGAAACTTGCCTTTCTGTCATAAGTGCTGACAACAAAGCTGGATGATGGGGACACACACTTCTTGAGTCCATTTCTTTTTATTTCATTTAATTATTTAAAATGATTCTTCTGACAACTTACAGTATTCACAACATAGTCTGTTTTTCAGGTCAGTCTGTATAAGAACTGGTAAAGTTTTTACAGTTAGCTATACATGGATGACTTGCATGACCTTTTGTTTGTTTGTACAGTTAAAATTAAGACGCACTCCCATTAAAGATGGAAAAAATGTCAGTAAAATAAGTTGAAATTGACAAAAGTAATCATTAATAACAATTTTGACAAAATCACGACGGTAGGGGGGGGAAGGGGGAAAAAAAAAGGGGGAGGGGGGAGGAAAAGGGAAAGAAGAGGAGGGAACAGAAGAAAAGAAGGATTGATTTTGGGGTGTGGTTCAACAGAAATATCAAAAACAAGAAAACAAAACAAAACAAAAAACACACACACACACACACAAAAAAAAGAGTATGATGGGGCTCCTGAATTAAAATTTTATTGATTACCAATTTGAGCCAATCACTGCAATCAATTGTTTTCTGTATCGTCCAATCCAACCTCTGTTGACAGGTATTCTGTTCCACTCTTCGTGAGCAAGGTGCTCGAATTTGTCTGGGACAGATTTTTTTTATATTATTATTTTCTAAAACCATAATTTTAATTCGATGTTTTATTTTACTAAATCATAATTTAGTACATTTTTATTCGTTATTACTTTTTTTATTTTCTTGTTCTTTGAATTACTACTGTGAATTTAGCCTTTAATTTAATGTGAGTGTGTCTAAACTTTTGGCCCGTACTCTATTTAAAACTCTACCTTATTTTTCAATATTTCACATTAAAATAAACAACCTCCACTTGCTAAGGCCTCTTCTATAAGGCGGAGACACACCGGACAGACTGCCCATCGTTGCGGTTGTTGCCCAAAAAAATGGAGTCAAGCTGATCTCTGTGCTTAAGAACATAACGAACTGACTCCTGACTTGGAGTCACTCCGTGACCTTCTGCACGCGTGCAAAATATAATGTCACCATGACAGCTGGTGGCGCTAATTTGTATTGTGGCCCAAAAAAACTAAATCCGGAAATGACAAAACCTTTCTTAAGACCAAAAGGCAAAGCACCGTCTAAGAAGAGAGTTAGGAGTATTAGTCAAGAACTGATCCATATCTTCGTTCAGCATTATTAAAGATGACTGATCAAAAACATGTGCAATTTCACTCTTTATCGGGTTTGTTTACCATCTTCCCTCCCAGTCATCTGGACAATGCCATCATGTTAAAGCAGAACCCAGTAACATCATCCCGGGGCTCCCCCTAGTGGCGTCCTTTCACTGCCGTAAAGTTAGTACTCCCCTTACCCCCCCACAGCACACAGACGTCTTCTCTACCTGTCTTTCCTCTTTTTTGATCCCTGATTATATTTCTAAACTTTTACTAGCTTGTTGATGCTACTTTGCTACGTTGGTAGCAGCACCTTGTCTCCCTCAGCTCAAAGCAGAGTCCTGTGTCTCCTGCAATGGGACGTTTTACCTGCATTTTGCTGGTAAATATACTGTGGATTATATTTCTCTCTGGTGTTGGCGGGTACCAGGTAAGAATATGAACTTTCATTTACTTTTTGCAGACATGACAATTGATTATTGAGCCTATTCGGCCGTGAAGCATATTGCTCCACCCGGCGCCCAGATAGCACAAGCTAAGTGAACCGGATCTTCACTCTGGCCCAGCAAAGAGTTGGTTATGAGAGCCAGGAGTCGGTGTTTATGTGGTGGGAAGCTAAGGAACCGTTTATCAGTGTGGTTCTAGTGCAAACCAGCGCTGGAAGCAACTCGGCGGATAGGGGACATGAGTGCCGTACAACAGTTTCTGTTGTCGCAAGATTTGTGTCGGGTCTGCTCAGGCAGACTTGCAAGTGCTGCTTACAGACCAGAGACACCGGGGGGAGGCTAGGAAACATCGAATCGCTCCGTAAACACTATTTAGCTCCACAGGGATTCTGAAAACCATTTATTGAGTTGTAAAAGTTACTGAGTTCTGCTTTCATATGGAGCAAAACCTCAGAGGAATGTTTCCAACACCTTCTTGAGTCAAGGACACTAAGAATTAAGGGTAGTGGAGAAATATGGGTCATGACTCCAGCCAGGATGGGTCATGACTGCTGGGCAGATCATTATAAGCTATGAATCTATATTTAAAACATCATTGTTGAGACTGACAAAGTGGTTCAGCAGAATCTGTTGTTAGGTCTCTCTGAAGATAATGGGCTTTATGCACAGCTCCAGTGCTTCCTGAACTTAATCCTGCACTTTTGTTTCCTGTCTTTCATGATTGGATGAACTGATTAATCCAGGTGTGCCTGACCTTTTGGTGAGGTCAGACACACCTGGATTGTTGTCAGTTTTACATAAATGCCCTCGTAATAAACTTATATCTTCACAATTTAAAATTCTGAAGACAAAATCCACCTCCGGAATCCAATTTTTCTTTAAATTGAATCTGTGCACTCTGCTCTTAGTCATGATCTGCTCTCTTCCAACCTTTCTGACACAGAAAAGAGTTTTAGTCTCCTCATCTTTCAGACAGGCAGATGGACACAGTTAATGCTCCACAGGCTGGAAGTCGCTGGATAAAGGTCATGCTTGAGAGGAATAATTATGTATTTTGCTTTGCTTCTGCACCACATTTCACTTCTCAAATTATTCTATTTGAATTCCTCTTACTAGAGAAAATGTCAATCTTGTGTCTGCAAACTCCTCAACAGCAAAATTGGAAAGAAAGACTTTATCCATCCCTTAGTTTGTTATATCATTTTATGTCAATGTGTGTTTAACTGGTTGTAATTAGTTTTGTTACATAAGTTTTAACTTTCAAGACGTTTTAGTTGCAAAAGATGTGAACAGTAAGATAATGATTTGTTTATTTATGACAGTTTAGAGGAAAACACTCACTTACAATGCATCCTAATTAGTTTGACATCCTGAGCTGTACAAATGGGATGTATTTAAAGGTACTTTAGGTAAAAATTGGCAATATTTACTTTGCTCCCCCTAACCGATGATTAGCTAACCCAATGCTTTAAATGGCAAATAAATTTCATTTGGTTGATTTATAATCTTACAGCTTTAAATGGGCCCAAGTGCTCCACACACTCCTGAATGTCCCGTCTTTTGCTTCTTCTTGTGAAATAAAAAATACAAGTCAAAGTCAGGTTGCTCTTATTCACATATTTTTTCCTATTTCTACTGGATGGCTTGATGTGTCAGAAGTTACGATTGAAAAACAACTCATTAATGTGTGAAATAGGCACAGGAAATCTTCAGTAGCTCCATTGTAATTACTAAACTTTTCCTTAGAAACTGTAATTTTTTGAGGTTCCCACCTTTCTCAATAACTTGTAATGATTAATTGGTATCAGTAACAGGCAAACAACTCAATTATCAACATGCCTGTCTTCAGTTGTTGTTGTTGGGTTTTTTGAGTTTGTTTTGTTTTGTTTTTGTCACAAAGCCTTTTAAAAGAACCTGAAACAAAAGAGCTTAATTCACAAGGATGTCTTTGTTTGTTTTGGATTAGCATATTTTAGTAAGGTCAAGACTGAAGGAGAAGCATGAAAGGCCTGATTTCTACTTTGGTTCATCGAAGGTCAGTAAACAGGGTGTGATGAGCGCCTCCCTGGACTTGACCTCTTTTATCTGGGAAAATGAATCCCATGAGACACAAAACCCAAACACACAAACACACACAAATCATTAAGCTGCTATTAGCCGCATCGCTAAAAGCTGTACACATGTTGCAAGTCTGGGCACGGTGCCATACTCTCTCTCCAAACCCGCCACGCTTTACGATTTACAGCGGGAATTCACCTCTCAGAGGAACAACATCAGAAGGTTCAAGATGAAAGAAGCAAAGTGGCCACAAATGAGGTAATTGTTGTGCGTTAGCAAGGGCTCGGAGAGGACATTGATGGGAGTCAAGCGCAACTAATTCCTGCAGGTACAAGGACCTGGTTCACTGTGATCTCTGTATTTTTTATCTCCTCATTCATATTCCACATGAGATGCTCAGACTGTGCCAAATAGCGATAATTACACAGAGCTCCTACATACACAGCCAGCATATTGTGACTGAACCAGTCGAGCTTCGATTATGGGAGAAATGGTTCAATCCCCAGCCTTCTGCCCCATTTCACTGCAGCGGACGCTGGATGGTTTCACGTTGAGCAGGAGTCCCTCATATTTGTGGTCTTTGCTGCAAAGCTTATCCTGGAGAATCAGTTTTTAATTTCTGTCTGTCTGAAGCTTTTATGCAGCATATTGTAAAGTCAAGTTTTTACCGCTGCTAAAGCAGCTCAAGAGGAAATTCAAAGGTTGCATTGGTTAAAGTTTGATTCAAAGCTCAGGGTCAACTTGCAATAGCAATTTTTTTTTTTTTTTTTGTTCTTTATGCTACTGTAGATAAGAAAGAAAATCTGTCCAGGACCAACATCATTTCACCTCACAAAGTCCATTTATACAACAGAGCAAAGCATTACAACCTAAAATTCACTTTTCCTTTCAGATGTTTTTTCTTTTACTGGCTCCAGAGGGAAATATCTGTTAAAAAGCTTCTAAATTTTCTTCTGTGTTCATCAGCTGCTTTCCAACCAAATAGAAAACAGATGATTTATGTACATTTTAAGCTGAAATCAACTCAAAGAATAATAAGCGCTAAATATTGGTCTAAAGCAACCTGATTTAATGGTAAAACATGAAAATGGCTCAAAATAGTAGTTATTTTTCCCCTTATTTGACTTAAAAACAACTTAAGTTCACTTTGTGTGTGAACATCCTTTTTCTACCTTTGTTAACCTGAAGTCGTCCACTTCCCACCTATAACTTGCATCTACTTGGCAAGTGTTTATATGACAGGAGGAAGGCGCTTTTATCCACCATTCATTCAAAAGATTGCTGCCAGATTTATCCTACACAATGTTGTCAACAGACATTTTCTGTCCTACCTCCTTCTCATGACACTTGTAAATTTTAAAGCCATGAATGGATAGTGCTAGTCGTTTAAAGTATGGTTAATTAATGTTGGCTACAAAAATCTTTAGTTGTTAAGACCTGCATGCTTATATTCAGGCATAATTCCCTTCATTAATGCTGCTTGATCATGTTACCATTAACAACTGAAGACTGTGGCACAGCTTCGGACAAAGGGAACAAATATACTCTACACACAACACATTTTCTGCCATGAAATTTACAGTATTTTCTTACTAACACATTTTTCAGTGTCAAAATAAAACTTCAAAACAAGTTTTTACTCTTAGTGATGGCAGCATACACAGCCACACACAGAAGAAAGGTTTGCTAATCTTTGTTTGGTTATGGCATGAACTCTTTAGATATACATTTAACCCTTCTTCATAGTTCATTTTCTTTAATTAATACGTTTTGGCAGGGTGTTAACTGATGCACACATTTAGTCAACTCATTTTGTCACTTGTTAATTTAGTTTCCTTTAAATTAATAGAAAAACCAGTTCCTGGGAGCTTGCTGGCCAGCTAAGGAAAAGAGTCTCAGCTCTGTGGAGCTCAATGGCACTGAGGCCTAATTGGACTGTGCCACTTGCTTAGAAAAGGTGTAGGGGGGTTTAGGTTTTTCTTGTTTTCTGTTTTATTTGGAGAGCTTTGATTGCTAAAATCCTTTTACTCTTTAGTATTGAACTGATAAGTTTAGTCTTGTATTATAGTTTGATAAAGTAGTCATTTCATTTCCCCCGTTGTGTTAAAATGGCCTGATCAGCCAGTATTTTACCTTGTCTGTCGGTTAGTGCTTCAGTTACCTGTGTTGGTGCCTTATCATTGAGAATTTTGCTTTTTTGGAAATAAAGTGGATGTTTTTCTAACTTCACTCTCTGGTCTTTTGACTTGGTTTTTCCTGCCTCTTTCAACCACTGGTCTACTGTGTCTCTTTATGAGAGAAACAGCCTTTTGTCAGGCTGCATTGGTCTATTTCACAAAGCAAAGGTGTAAATAGCAAAGTTGTTTTTTTTCTTGCTTCTGGGTCAGTGTCAGTAATATGACTGCAGTTTCATGGTCATAGAAAGGTTGACATTCTGGTGTTCAGCTGTCAGACAGACGAAATACTCTGTTCATCTGTGTTTCTGTCAGCCATGGCATTGTGCACACAGTGAAGCTTTGATTTATGGCCCTTTATGAGCGAAAGAAATCTTCCAGTGGCTGATCGAATGGCTACTGCTCAGCTGTGGTTTGTCACAGGTCAATGATTGAAAAGTAACAAATTACCATTCAGATTTCCTCATTGTTTTCCAGTAGAAGCAATATTATTAATACTGAAAGAAAAGACTGAAGGCAAGCCAGTCAATTAACCAAAAAAAGTATGATGTGGAAGGGCTCAAATGCAGCGCACAGGAAATTAATGGGTCAAACAAAAAACGGCTATAGTTACTTTGGATACAAGTGAACAGAGAAACCCCTGAATACAATAAAAACCACATGGGGAGGAAAAAATATCTAAACAGCAGGTCACATTCAAAAAAAAGAATAGAAAAGAAGAATACAGGCAGATAAACTGAAGCAATGTACAAACAAAGATCAGAAAATTCACAGTGAAAACAGGTTCAAGTGCAGTGGACATGACTCACTTTGGAACTAACTGGATAACAAGATACAGGTGAAACCAATTAAGATTGGGAATGAGGCTTTTAGAATCCTCCTAAATCCTCATATTAGGATTTACATCAGTGTTTCTAAACTCATGTCCTCAAACACCACAGCCCTGCATGTTTTACCTGTCGATGTTCCCACACTTTAACACACCTGATTGCAATGAACGGCTCACCAGACTGCTCCATTAATCTGAATCAGGTGTGTTGGGGAAACGTCTAAAACATGCAGGACTGGACTGGAATTGAGAAACTCTATTGAGAAACTGGGTTAGTGGTCACACATTATTTGATCGTGACAACAAACAACATGTGGGAACGAGATAACCCGGACGCAAATGTGTGGAAACAACAAGAATAACTTGTGGCTAGTTGTTATTCATACGTGATAGAACTGAAACTGTATCGGCATGATGACCAAAAATGAACTCAGTTTGCTGTATTACGGCGATTTACATATTTTCCTATATGAAACTTCCTCCATCACTCTGATTCCAAAGTTAATGCTTGTAAATGATCATAAACAACATAATTAAGAAGGGAAAACTGATTTTCCCCCCCTCCCCCACGTGTTTCACGCCCAATATTCTGGCTTTATCGAAATGTCTGAAAAACCACATGAGAGTGTAAAAATTTTTTTACAATGTTTTTAGCAAGAGTGGTGTCTGACGTCTTATCGCGAAATCTCTTCTTTCCACGGATGATAAAAAGCTCACAGACTTCTCTGTCTTTCCAGTACTGTGCGGCTTTGATCCAGTGCAAGCAGAGTTGTTTTGATACATTATATGAGACATGACTGGCACGATGTTGTGACACATAACGCCCAACTAGGACTACTCGATTATGGAAAAAATCATTATCACGATTATTTTGGCCAACATTGAAATCATGATTATTCAAACGATTATTTTCTAGTTAAGCGATACATTAATTTAGCATTTTCTTTCTAAGGTTTCTAGCAGTGAAAATGAATATAGGCTACAAATATATACCTTACAGCTGTTTTGCAATGTATAAAACATTAAGTAAATAAAATAAATATACTTTGAAGGGTAAATCAATGCAAAAAACATAGAAAAACAAATCCAAACAAACATCAAAATATATCCAAAACAAACGATGTGTCCAGCTGTTCTGCAATGTCTCTGTATTTGAAAAATAAAATAAATATTTTATATATAAAAAAAAAAAACATCCAAATAAACTTTGTTGAGCTTTAGTGCAATGCTAGAACATTCCAAATCAAAAATTTTTGTTAATGACACCCAACAAACTGCCTGGGATAACCTTTCAATAATTTTTACAAATTGTGCCAAGAAAAATCGCAAAAAAAAAAGAAAAAAGTTTCAACTCTGTTATTTGAGTATGAAGATTGTTTGACACAAAAAGTTAAATCACAATCAAATTTCGATTGATTGCGCAGCCCTCGCCCAATGTCGTCACGTGAATTCACAGCTTAACCTGGGTCTGGCGTTGTCACCGCATGCCAATCAGAGCCGAGCTGTTTGAAATCTGCGTCGTTTGCCGAGTCATCGTGGTTTGATGGGGGTCAGTGAGGCTTTCCCACTGCCTCCAAATTCAAAAATTGTTTTTGGCCAATAGGAAAGAGGTATTAATCATCCAAAGAGTCGTTTTCTTTAGTTTATTAATGTAGCCTATCAATATTTTGAAGGAGATTTTTTGGTCACTGGGAAATAAGAAGAATTGGGTCAACAGATCCTTTAATGCTTCTTAAAGCTTGTTCCTGTAATACTTTGGGTTCTCAACAGTGAACCCAAAGGCTAATGAGCTCTTAATTACAATACACAGCAGTTATTCAATCACAATTATATTCATATCTGCTGAATGTCAACATTGACAGTGCCGGCTTTCATTTCAATATTTATTCATTATAAGAAGAAACATATGATGAAGTCAGAGATCTCTTCTCACCCTGTTCAGGTCAGGGCATTAATTAACTCTACTGTGACAAAAATGGAATATAAAGCAGCTAATTAGTCGTGGCAGAACACAAATGAGAGTAACTATGAATAAATGACCTGCTGCATCTCTGCAGCTATTAAAACCTTTGAGGGAGATGTAAAACTTCATTATGGTCTTGTTCAATCTGCAGGTCCTCTCCTCACATCGCAATTTCAACTCATTATTTGCCATCCTAGCCCTAAAGCCGAAGTGATATGTTAACCATTTGAACCTGTGGCTACTGAAGCCCAAATGGCTTCACTTGGATTCAGAGGTGTCATTAGTGACGCCATTAATTCCACATCCAGCTGTTCAGCTCCTGCAGACAACAATTCAAACAGCCCGTTGGCTAAACATGCTGGTTTTCGTTTACAGCAGAGTGATTCAGGATATTCAGAGTAGAAGTCACAAATATAGCTATGAAGGTCAAACATGATACAGAGTCAACATATGATTGGTGACATTTTGATGGTGACTGCTGGGACGGAACAGCTTGACGACAAAAATGCTGAATTGTTCAAAGATTGCTTGACCTTTTATATTTAAGTGCTGATGGGAAATGAGGTGTTTAGCTTATTCTCTGTCAGCATGAGCATTAGTGCCAGCCCAGATTGAGTTTGACCTTTGACGGCCAGCGCGAATATGACAATTTTCTTTCTTTCTCTTCTTTTTTTTTTCATTGTGTGTGTGATCTGCCGTCAACATTTCAAGTTCATCCTCTCCAAAGAAACTGCGGTGCAAGGTTGCATGATCCAACGCTTCATTACTCCTTTGGATTGGTTTGATGATACGTCCATAATGATGGATGATAGAGCGGGTGTGAAATATTCTATCTGACAGGAAACATTACAGGTAGACTTGTTATGACAGCAGAGTTTCAAAGGCAGGTGCTGCTTCAAAACACTAAAAACACCTCCTGTCGTTGTTCATTTACAACACATGTCTAAGTTACCATTTCTGTTCTTGAACTGGATTCTATGAGATGTGTTGTAGTCAGGTCGTCAGGAATCAACCCAACTTTCAGGGTCAACATCAAAAGAGTCTCTAAAACCAAACTAAAATTTTATGAATTAGACTGTAAGTGGCTGTAGACAAATCCAGTGACTTATTTTCTTGTTTTGCCACATTGCAGCATTCATTCTATGAAGACAAGAGCTTTTTCCTCTTTCTTTCTTTTCTTAATGACAGCCTGAAAGGCACAAATACTTTTTTCTTCAAATTGGACTCAGACCACTTTCATATGTGGTCCTCAATCAGATAGCCTGTGTTTTTCAGAGTGACTTCAGTGTAAATGTTCATGTCGCATTTAATCCCAGTTTTATGTCACTGATGTGAGACAGATGTCACAATTCCCCAATATTCAAATGTAAACAGTGGAAGGAGCAGCACTATTATAACATCACTTTGTCAACTCTGATCTCTCAACTTCTAAATTCATAAATTAAGCGTTTTGTATTTGACATGTCTTTTTCAGCGCATGCAGTTCACTTTTGGGCTGTTCACTGTTCACAGTGGAGTCTAATGGCAGTCATGAATGTAATGTTATCTCAGCAAAAGGTAATTAAAGGTAGGGTGGATGATGTTTTTCCAGTGCATTTTTTGCTAAATTTCTTAAAATCTCCTTCACACCCCGATTGCAGCCAATTAATTAAATGCTCTAAAACACACACACACACACACACGTCTGGTTTGCTATCCCCGTGGGGTACATCCATTGATATAATGCAATCCCTAGCCCCTTACCCTAAACCTAATGCCCATAACTTATTTCCTAAACCTAACCCTTGCCCTAACTCTAACTTAAACCTAATTGTAACCTAAACTCTAAAACCAAATCTTGACCCTCAAAAATGGATTTTTCTTTGTCTATTTTAGTGAGGAAACCGTGCCAAAATGTCCTCACTTTGCAAAAATGTCCTTACTTTGCTGGTTAAACACACGAAATGGTCCTCACAGTGTAGCAAGTACAGGAACACACATTCTATTTGGTAATTTCATTGGATTCAATTATGAATACTAGTTGGGGATTGGTTAAAGTCGTAGAATAAAAATAATAATAGGCTAGATTTATATTGCACTTGGCACTCAAAGCGCTCACAGTAGTTCCATTTTTCATTCACACTTGGTGATGGTAAGCTACATATGTAGCCACAGCTGCCCTGGGGTGAACTGACGAAAGCATGGCAGCCATTTTGCACCTACGGCCCCTCCAACCATTCACACACATTCATACAAGGCTAGGGGATTAAGTCTCTTGCCCATGGACACAACGACAGATGGCTAGGGGATCGGGATTTGAACTGCCGATCCTTCGATCGGCGGCCATCCTGCTCTACCAGCTGAGCCATTGCTGCCCGAAAGGAAATAGAAGGAAAAAGAAAAGTTCACTTTACCTTCTTCTCTATCTCAGCTGTTGTATTGTAATGCTTTGCTGTACAAAGATGAACAAACTGAAATAACTTGATAAACAACCCAGCATGTACACTGTTTTCCCAGCTAGCTAAATGATATGCTAGCTAGTCCAACTGTAAATATGAATTATATGTATTTGTAGGCGTAAGTATTCAGTTATTTCATTAGTCATCGGTCAAGGCAACAGATTGCAAACAAGTAGAGGGACACATTTACCCCAGGTCTGGATATGTTGGTCAAATACTGCACACTCTGGCTGATAGTTATACTGAAAGTACTTTTATAATATTTATATTCCATAGTAATAATAATTCCAGAATGAACACTAACTCGAGTCCTAACAAGTGTGAGAATAGCCAAAGGCTGCTTGAGTTATTTCAGATATACTTGTTAATATTTTTTAAATACTTTCGTCACTTGTGGAGATGCCACTATGGTAATCATAGAGTTACTACTTGTAGTATTTTCTCAGATTTGTTGTTCCATTTAAAAACAAGCAATGTCTGACAGCAATTGTTTGCAATGAGACAACATATAACTTTCCAAATTTTATATATTTTCTTAGTTGGATCCAAAAAAAATGTTGGTTTGTGAAATATGTCAATCTTTACATTCTGTTTTAGTTCTGTTTTCCTGAGTGATTTGACTTTTTTTCTGGAATTGGGTTTGTAGCTGGCCTGAGCCTGAAGGGCAACCTCCCACACAGAGGCGAGCAGAGTTGTCTTGCTGACCTCTGTACGTGCTTCACAGTTCAAGACACCATCGCAGCTCCCCGAGCCACACCACTATCAGCTTTTTCTTGTCACTCCACTTGCTGCCACCATGTGTGCCGATACCTTCTTTACCCAGTGCTGTTTTTGGAGCAACCAAAGCTTTCTTTTTGCTACATGGAAATGCCTTCACCTACTGTGGAATTGAGGTCAAAGCTATCACAAGATTTGTTTTGTTGAAGACACCTGAAACACATCAACTGTGCAAGAACACCGTGTGTCTTCTTACATCCGCTTCTCTGCTGCCTGTCTGTTGGTGGTCAGTAATAGATGTTTACAATGAAAGAGAAAGAGTTTGCTCAGATCAGCTCTGCTGCTGTCAGCAGGAGATTGGAGCAGAGGGAAGCAAGTGTCAGCTGTGACAGGAAGAGACTGCAGAGAAAGATGACAGATAGGCAGAAGAAGAAGAGGGCAGGGAGAAAGAAGAGAAAGAGGGAGCTGATGAGAGATGGAAAGAAAGCAAAGACAGGGGTAAAACTATGCAGACACAGTGAGACAGGAGGAGGAAATTATATATGTGGAAACTGAAATTTAATCTGAATGGAGAATGTAGCCTGAGGCAGCACTAAATGCATTAAGAGTTAGTGAAGAGCAGGAAATGATGTTATTACCACTGAGTGTGAAGCAGGTTATTAGAAGTGAGTAATTGTCCAAATGTATATGTGAGCAAATTTCTTTTTATGGGATAGAGCTCCTAAACCAGTCCAGCTCCATTGTAATAAAATGAGTCCGACCAGCTTGTAGTGAAAAATCTAAAGACCAGTTAAAGTGGTTTTATACTTCAGAGACAAATGGACTGTTGATCAGTAGTTATTGCTTTAACTTTGGCGTTTTCATGGGGTACATAGAAACAAAATGTCGTTACTCAAAAAAAAAAAAAAAAAAAAAAAAATCAGGCCAACTAATTCTGTTAAGTTAAAAGTGGAGTATAATAAATAGTTATGATACAATACCATTAATTATAGGATAAAAAATAAAGTACAATCATAGAAAAAGGATACGAACAGCAGTGAACAACTACTGCACTTTAAATGCCACTGTGCACAGTCCCATCAGTGTAGGGAAAAATCACAAACAGTCTTTTTCCAGCAGTGTTTGAGAAAATACTCCTGAATTTCTATGATGACAGGAGAGAAAACGGACTCAGAGGGCTCCTTTAAAAACTCTCCTCTGCAGATGTGCCCCTGGTTACAGATGTCCATCAGACATAGCAGTACGGCACTGATAATGTGCAATAGTGCCTTTTCTTCTTTACTGCAAAATACTCCCTTTGTTCATCATATTTTCTGTGTATTGATATATTTATTTTCCATACAAATTTAGTGTACTTATAGATACGTTGCAAATGTATATTTTCAGCCTACCCATATACTTTTCTGTGTATCTTTAATTTTTGTCTCATCTTTTTACAGTTTTTCCCTGCTAGAATAACACAAATTTAACCTCTAAATGACAAATGACACTTTTCCTGTATTTATATTGCACCATTAGAATATAAGAGTAAGCCCAAGAAACACTTAGACAAAGGCATGACAAAAGGCAAATTAAAAAAAAAAACAGGTTAAGGTTATACATGTGGAGATACAGCAGTTGTGTGAAAAAGTGTTTTTCCCATTCCTGATTTTTTTTTTTTTTTGTTGCATGTTTGTCACACTTACATGTTTCAGATCATCAAACTAATTTAAATGTGAGACAAAGATAACACAAGTAAACACATAATGCAGTTTTTAAATCAAGATTTTTATTTTAAATGAGGGGGGGGGGGGGGGGGGGGGGTCCAAACCTACATGGCCCTGTGTGAAAAAGTGATTGCCCCCTAAACCTAATAACTGCTTGGGTCACCCTTAGCAGCAACAACTGCAATCAAGCGTTTATGATAACTGGCAGTGAGTCTTCTACAGCGCTGTGGAGGAATTTTGTTCCACTCATCTTTGCAGAATTGTTGTAATTCAGCCACATTGGAGGGTTTTCGAGCATGAACTGCCTTTTTAAGGTCATGCCACAGCATCTCAATCGGATTCCAGTTGGGACTTTGACTAGGCCACTCTAAAGTGGACTTGCTGGTGTGTTTTGGATCATTGTTCTGCTGCAGAAACCAAGTGCGCTTCAGCTTGAGGTCACCAACAGATGGCCGGACATTCTCCTTCAGGATTTTTTGGTAGACAGCAGAATTCCTTGTTCCATTTACCACAGCAAGTCTTTCAGGTCCTGAAGCAGCTAAACATCCCCAGACCATCACACTACCACCACCATATTTTATTGTTGGTATGATGTTCCTTTTATGAAATGCCGTGTTACTTTTACGCCAGATGTAATGGGACCTACACTTTCCAAAAAGTTAAACGTTTGTCTCGTCAGTCCACAGAGTATTTTCCCAGAAGTCTTGGGGATCATCAAAAAGTTTCTGGCTAAACTAAGAAGAGCCTTTATGTTCTTTTTGCTCAGCAGTGGTTTTGGTCTTGGAACTCTGCCATGCAGGCCATTTTTGCCCAGTTTCTTTCTGATGGTGGAGTCATGAACACTGACCTTAATTGAGGCAAGTGAGGCCTGTAGTTCTTGGAAATTGTTCTGGGGTCTTTTGTGACCTCTTGGATGAGTCGTCGCTGTGCTCTTGGGGTAATTGTAGTCGGCCGGCCACTCCTGGGAAGGTTCACCACTGTTCCTGTTTTCACCATTAGTGGATAATGGTTCTCACTGTGGTTCACTGGAGTCCCAAATCTTTAGAAATGGCTTTGTAACCTTTTCCAGACTGATAGATCTCAATTACTTTGTTTCTCATTTTTTCCTGAATTTCTTTGGATCGCAGCATGATGCCTAGCTTTTCAGGATCTTTTGGTCTACTTAACTATGTCAGGCAGGTCCTATTTAAGTGATTTCTTGATTGACAACAGGTGTGGCAGTAATCAGGCCTGGGTGTGGCTAGAGAAATTGAACTCAGCTTTCCAAAAATGTGAAAAGCCACAGTTCATTTATGTTTTAACAGAGGGGACAATCACTTTTTCCACACAGGGACATGGAGGTTTGGTCCACTGTACATCTTCAGTGTAGAAGTGGAGGTGCTGTTTTCTCAGGAACTTGTTGCATTTCACTCTTTGAATAACAATGATCAGGAACCAGATGGTCTGTGGACGGTATTATTTGAGTTCCCTCTTGTAAAGTCAGTTTTTGTCTTTTTTTCTTTTTGTGCTGAGAGTGAGATGTGATTTGAGTCCTTAAATAAACTCTATAAGTCGTGTTCAAACCCTTAATAACAGTGTGCTGTAAAATATCATAGTACAAGAAATGGGAGGGAAATATGACCCAAATCAGCTTGTCTACATTAGGGCAGATGTCATTCTTTAGCCTTTATTTTAACAAGCCATTAAATATCCACAACGGTGTGGGGTGTGGAGTTGGAAAGGTTGACTGTACACACAGTACCTTTAATTATTCACGTAGTCATGATGCATGTTCAAGACCAACTCATTACAAAGTCCTTATGTTGTCAAATTAACTAACTCATAAGTTAAAAGTACAGTTCTGTCCTGTTCACTTACTGTATGAGTTAGTTTGTTTAATAACATTTATTTAATAAAATGCTGAAACGCAATATTTCTTGGTAAGGCTTAAAAACCAAAGCTGCTTGGTTAGGGATAGGAAATAATCATTAAGGAATAAGTACATTCTTTTCACAAAATAGCTGTCGACAAAGTTTAAATTATACAGGAGCTTTTGGCGTGGCCTTATTGTTGGGCATACATCGCAACTTTCCAAGTCACATTGGTTCACCTGCACTGGTCTAACATGCAAAATGGACTTTTTTTTTTTAGCTATTTATTATGTTATCATGTCATTCCCTACACATAAAACTTGCCCCAGAGGTTACTTTGACTCATTCACACATATTAGAGAAATCCCTGACTCTCAGATATCAGAGCACGAGAGTGTTGTGATGAGTGAAATGGGTATGTCAGAAACAGCAGGAGGCATCTTAAAGGGACAGCAGTGAATTTTTAAGGCGTCAGATACAGACATGGAGGGATATCATATTTCTATAGGTTGTTTTTTATGTATATTTTATTTTTAAAAGCTAATGAAGGTAACACCGTTATTTGGTTGTGCCATCAAAAGGAATTATGTGCCTAGTAATGACATGAAACCCCCTCTTTAACTCCCAGTAACTTGAACCATGGCTTCCATAAAATGTAAGCACAACACAGCATTATGATCAAACTTTGTCACTTCTTGGTTGTTAGAGTTACAGAAAAATCTTGTTTCGGTCTTAAATACATTCTTTTTACAAGGTGACTGTCTTAGTTACTTGCAGTTACTCTCATGACCACTAGAGGGTCTCACATTTTTCAAATATAATTATCCGACCTTTTAGCCTGCATAAGTTTGGCCCGTGTGCTTTTATTTGGAAGGTCAGACTGGATTTAAAAAGTACACAGGTTCATCACATCTTCTTACACAGTCCTGAGATGATCACTGTGATGGAGTTGTTGATGTAGATGATGATGTTGCTGATTGTTGAGGAGTTCTGTGATCCAACTGTGTTACATCCAGCTGCTGCAGCTTGTCCACCAGCTGTTAAAATGTCAGTGGAAATAATGAGGAGAGATAGCATCCTTTTAAGCAGGGCCGGCTCCTGGAGTACATAGGGGGCATGCAAAAATGTGAAGGGGGCATCGTATGTAGTCACACATCATGCTTCAGCCCATTTTTTTGGTTGTTTTTGTTATTAATAACTCAGTGTTTTCCTAATGGGACTGGGTTGTTCGAAGAGTTCAACTCCCAAGAAATAGACTGCAGTTTGCAGACATGAAAACAAGTCAGGGGTGAAAAGGTGAGAAGGATACAACCTGTTTAGGGGGGTCCAGGAGAATGCTCCCCTGTAAGAAAATTTTGGACAATTCATATTTAAAAGCCTAATTTTGGTGCACATTGAGGGGAAAAAAGCAGAGTTCCATAACAGTATGACTGTCTAGTAAAGTATCGACAAGTTCACATTAAGCATTATATAAGGAATCAGACCGACTCTATGTTGTGTAAGAAATGAGACAGAAACTTCTATGACTATAAATGCCAGGGTGATGTTGGCCTCAACAAGCTTAAAATCAGCTCCGCTGAATGATGCGTTCAAAGTTACAGCATGACAGTGTTGATATGACATGTGTCATTGACACATTATTTTATGTCAGCTACAATGCTGTGACGTCACGTTGCATTTTCCAACTGATTCTTTAAGAAAACCCACTGAGCAGTAAAGAGTTAAACAGCTCTGATCAGAACTGTTTCATTCAGTGGAGCTGCGATATCTGAATACAGTTTAGATATCACATAATGTGCTGACATTAATGACACAAAGTTGTCTTCATCTTAAGGCACGGCGGTTTCAGCTGTGCACGTTCCCATAACGTGCACGCAAAACACATTGCTGGAGAGGAGCGCAAGTCTGCACCTCGACCTTCTTGGCAGAGCTTTAAATCCATGATATTCACATTTTAGTTTCAGGTGGTTGAGTGCTTTCTGAACGCGCTCTGTCTACGACGCTGGCAGATGCATGCTCACCTGTAAACGTGCACGTGTCGTCACGTTACAGAGAAACTGAGCGGAGCTCGACGGAGAGAGCGGCAACGACATGCAGTCATGTAGACCACATAAATAACATCAGAATTATTTAGTTCATTATTGAAGAACTCAATCAATCGCTCTCTGCCAGTCACATGACATTTGCTGCTAAGACGCCATTTTAGGCGGAAAAAAGTCAGTGGTCCCATTTATCAAACAAGCTGGAAATGAGCGCACATCTGATCATAAAAATGATCTTATGATTGTATCCATGTGTGATTTATAAATGTTCGTGTCTGGCCAAACTACATCAGAAATCCCTCGCCATCCAGCTGTTTTTACCCTGAAGCAGCAGCAGGGCTGACAGGTGGAGGCGGATCCAAGCCTGACCCGGACTGTCGGATCTGAGCCTGACCCACAAAGGGACAGAAGAAACGATAACAGTCGGTAGACTGTTTTTTTTATCTTAACTAATGAAAGTTATCGTTTCTTATGTCCCTGTCCGGGTCAGGCTCAGATCTGACCGGCCTCCACCTGTCAGTGCTGCTGCTGCTTCAGGGTAGAAACAGCTGGATGACGATGCATTTCTGACGAAGATTCTGTTGTTTGGTCAGACACGAACATTTTATATATCACACATGGATTCAGTCTCAAGACCAGTTTATGATCAGATGTGCGCTCATTTCCACGCAGGTTTGACCACTAACTTTTTTCCGCTTAAAATGGCGTGAAACCTGGTTACTAGTGGTTAAGCAACAAATGTTACATCACTCGGCAGAAACCAATTCATCAATTTATTCACATGCGCATTGCCTATCCCCTGCCCCTCTCCTCTTTCCCCCACACTGTTGGTGACAGCAACTTTCTCAGCAGCATGTGTGACTGGCCTGCACAGAAAACGGAGCGACCTCCCCATAACTTGATGTGAAAAGGAGCTGAAATTAAACCTTTTCTTTTGCTCTCATGAGCTGGTTCGCGATTGCACGTAAAGACCTAAATTACTATGTATAAATATATTTTCTTTTTCCTCTCATGCACGGTGCGCCCGTCACAAAATGCAATTTGGGCGTTTGAACACCAGGCCATCAGGTGAGAGAGAGTCACACTTGACAGCATGGACCATGTGACATTTTTATATTCTAATTCACTTATCCATGGTAGATGCACAAAAAACGAGGAACCACATAGAGCAACAAAGAGCAACCACATATTTGGACTTCCTAAATGACCCTTTGCTGGATTTGCCTATTAACCTTAACCTTCATATTATGTTGAAAAAAAAATTACATTGATTATGTTGCGGGTCATTTTGACCCACACAGTGTAAATCCATTCAGAACAGTCAAAAAACTGCGTTAAAACAATTAACAAATTTATTTTTGATTAGATAAACATATATAAAAGAGACAGACAGTACAATTTTTAATTCCAAAACTATTTTTGATAACTATTTAGATTGAGTTGCTCTTTCTTCCCAAAACCATTTCTTTGTAACTTGCCCCATTTGCTGAGATTATTGATGTTAATCATTTTCAGTGTTCTCCATGTGGACCAATTATAAATGTGCTTTCTGGAAATGTAAATTTTGCATTTCACGCAAACGGTGCTTGTTTTACTGTCCTCTTGGGAGGCATAGACCTGGTATGTTTCTGTTTCTTTACACTTGTATCTACTCGATCCTTTGTACATTGGTTGTATAACAGGATGAAGAATGGCCCAGGGAGAGTTTGAACCCTAATCTCCTGAGTAAGAGCCATGCATGCTAACCATTTAGCCAATGAGATATCCCTGTGGCCAAGTACAACAGGGCGCATGATCAATTGGAGGCATAGTGAAAGGACCGTCAACTGTTACAATTGGATGGTACAAACTTGACTTTTTTACTGATAACTACAGTACAGCTGCTGGGGATCGAGCTGACCCGGCTCACCTCTGGATCATGGGAGAGACAAGTGCTTTGCTCAGTTCTTCCAGGGAAAAACGACATTGGTGCAATTTTGCCAGCATGCCATTCTTGGTTGACTTCAGACTCCTCCCTTGAATCCTTCTCATCATAAGAAATTACTAAATTACAATCTGGATCATCAAAAATATGGTACTCGGGTTCTGATTGGCAAGTTTTGAGATCCAGGTTCTGTATCTGTAATCTGTTCTTCTTCATCACCAGCCCGGTTAAAAATCTGTGATAAAGCTTCTTTGGCTGTAAACCTTCTGGAGCTCATTTTCTAGTGTGTTTTCAAAGAGATAACATGAGAACAGTGACAAAGACCAGGACCAGGTAGAGAAAGTCTCTACCCTAACCACACCTGGCTCTCTGGGTCTAAATATTTATTCAGATGCAATGAAAATATAAATAATTATGAAATCAAAATAAATTACATCAAAGTGACCTGTTCATGTTTGATCTGAACATGTTCTTACCCATATTAAAGAGTCCAGGTCAAAATGACCCTTAACATCATCTTTGTATACAAACACTGCAGAGACACTCCAGAACACATCAGAGTGTTCAAAATCTACACATCAGTTCATGACCCCAGATGAGGAAAAGTCACAAAATTTCATGAGGAAAAAGAAAAGATAAACAGTACTTTTTTTCAACACAAAAACTGGAACGGGTCAAATTGACCCTTAACATAATATGAGGGTTAAATACTTGCATGATCAAGTAAACTGGAAAACTCCAGTCGTGGAAGAAATATTCTGCCCTGAAAGGCTTCTGATGACTGATGAAAAGTGCAGCGCAGCTTCTTCGCTGCGTTTCCACGTTTGGTGTGAGGATGCAGCTGATGGTCCTCACAGCCGAACCAGCATGCAGAACTAGCAGCTGAGCAGAGCTCTGCAGACAGAAGACACACCGACACACGGTGGGAAAAACAGTGATGCGGGGAGAGAACTTATGGAATCTCATGCCTTTTCATCAGATTTGATTTAAGGGGGCACAGTGTTTGTTTGGCCCTGCCTGACGCCGGCCTCTCTTTTTAGGCCCGTAAAACCGAGGCAAAGTGCAGGTAATCCAAACAGACATGGATGTTTGATATGATATGAATGCTGATGAACTATTAAAAGCATTTTAAAAACCACGGGGCTGAATATTTAGTTTCATGGGTGAAGAACAAAACTCATTACAGTTTATTTCATCATTACCCTGGTTGCGTGACATTTAGATTTTGTAGACAACATAACTTTGTTCATGGATCTTCATTAATAAATCTCAACATGTAATGTTGAACAACTTCATTTTTACAAGCTTTGACGTAAATGCGAATAAAGATTACATTTTTTGGCCTTTATGCTTTCCTTTCAGACCAAAGACAAAGGAGTTTGTCATCTTTTGGGATCCATTTCTAAGAGCAGATCTGTCGATAACTGTTGGTGCAGCATAAGGTGAACGTAGTCAAACCAACTTCCACCTACAACTCAGCTGTGTCATGTTGTCCAATGATCTGTGGCCAGTTCACTGCACCATTAGCTGGTTTAAAGTTTGCTTTTTTGACCAAACCCATCTGTGTTTCCAAACTGCTCAATAATTTGTAGACAGTCAGCCTATCCTAGTGGCAGGTTTAGTCCACTGACCGGCTCCCGGCAGCTTCTTTCTTCCAGTTGTATTTTGTTCCGGGCAAGAGCAGCCGTCAGTAACAGCTGACGGGTGGAAGAAGCTGAGAGGTTGTTAGGACTCTGGAGTTTCCTGCTGTGAGCCTCAGGGTCTAATATCATGCTTCACAGCCCTCCTCAGGGGCTCCCCTGCTACATTCAAACCTGAGAAATCAGTCAAACAGCCAGTCACCCGCACCGTCTTTCATTCGGCCCTGCAGAGAAGCTCAGGGTTAATGTCATGCTCCACAACACTCTAGGTTCCCTGCAGCCATGAAAATAGCCACTTAGTCCTTCGGCCAGTAAAACAGTGAAAGTTCACAAGTTGAAACTATCAATCTAATGCACTGAAATATAGATTCACCAAGTTTTACAAGTATATTTCCAGTTTAAACACAGTTTTCTCTGTTTGTACAGTTCAATCAAGTTGTTTTCTCTGTGTATGTTGATGCTGTGAACTCAGAGAAGTATTGCAAAAAAAAAAAAGTGAGATAAATCTGCACGAGTGACAATTCTGGCATTGATAAAAACTTAAATGTTTGAAATTCTTATTATTCAGGATGATGAAATGCATGTATTTAATAATATTTCAAGCTTGTTGGAGTTGTTTACAACTGTTTTTGCCAGATATGTTGTATTTTTGTTTATTTTTTGCTCGTTTCCATAAATTTCTGCACCTATTCTCTAGCAGTATAAAAAGAAATGAAGGGATAATTCAAAACTTTCGCACAGTATCGCATGTGTATCAGCTATGAGAATAATTCATAAATATCCCTTTCTGTCCCCAGAGTAGCAGATGATGCTAATCTATTATAAAGATATTTGTCCTCTGGCTTACTTTAGTTGGTTTCTGCTCTGTAACATTAATGCATGTAAAGTGTGGTTCTCAAAACATTGAGTTTTGAGGCTACATACGTCCTCCAGATGCATTTTAATTGATGTAAACTTACCATCACCTCTTTAAACAGATAGCTTAAAGGTACAATTGTTGCTATTTTTGCAAAAAGCTTTGTCTAAAGGCGTATGATTCACTGCATAGTCTTCACGCCAGAAGCAGAAATAACTACTGGGAGTAATGTATCTTTTTGTTTTACTGAAGAATATTTTGACGTGGAGAAAAGAGGCTGAACAAAGGATCGACCCTTCAGCCCTGAACCATACCACGAACCCTTTGGCCCTTGGAACACAGATCAGTTCAGTTTCCATGTATACATTTAACCTCTGTAATGACAGCTCCCTGGAGGTTCAGTAATATTAAATTCAGACTTTTATCTGTTTACACAACACTCTGCATTAATCACAAATCAGTTGGTGAACATGCTGAAACTTTAGATTCTGTTTACTTATTTAGCTTCAGATCAATTTCTCAGATTCAACATTTGGTAGAAAAAAAAACCCTGCCTACTGATGCTTTTAAAAATTCTGTGAAAGTATTGCAATATCTTGTTTTCTCCTCAGAAAGTGAGTAAACACCAGGGAACCTCACTGTTACACAGAATTTATTCTTTGCTGTGTACCAGAATGTAGAAAAAATGATCATTGTGTCTTTGAGCCCAGTCACAGCAGATGAGCAGATTTGTTCAGATGTCTTTAATATTACTATACGATGCCACAATCTGTTGTTAGACATTGTGAGATGGTAGCACATACCTGATCTGTTGTTTTGTTTGGTGCAACAACCACCTGGCATGATGGGAAGTGTAGTTCATAAACAACAAAACAAAATAAAAATGACTTTATTGTTATTGTTGCAGCACAATAAGAAGTTCAGCATGATAAAAAAAAGGAGACTCAAGCATGTATTGCTAATGTTGTATTGCTTATATACAGTACAGAGAGTATATCAGCAATACTACATTATAAAGGTGCTAAATGTCAAAAGTAGCAGCACAGACCTGCTCTGGTCAAATGTCACACTTAAAAGTGTAAATGTAAAAAGTAAAGAGCTGGACCACTATGTAAAAAAAATAAAAAAAATGGTTTTATATTATATAATCCTATATAATTATATAATCTTGTATCATAATTTGACTATGGATTTATACAATGGAGAGGTATAACAATGAAGTAAAATATAAATTAATATGGATAAATATGCAGTGGAGGTATCAAATACAATATTATTGATATAGTTAAATACAGTATGTGGACTTTCTGTTATTAAATAAAAAGTTTAATAACTAGGTAGATCAACATATTGTAATTATTTCAGAGTAATGATTACTTTGATGTAAAAAGTAGAGAAGCCCGATATTCTCAGCCAACATACAGTCGTCCTCAAAAGGATTCGTACCGTATGTATCAGCATACACATGTTATTCATCCATGTAACCCGAAGAATGTCAGCTTAAAGCTCATCAAGAACAATTTTAGGAAGAGAAATGACAGTAAATTAAACCTAACGACATACACACTACAAATACTTATTGAAAAAGAGCGAATAGGGCTTGAGAGCTTAAGGAGAGTCTCTGTTGTGAAATGTAAAGATAAATTAGTTGTACAGTTTTTGAATATGGTGAGCTTTATATGGTGGACCACTGCTGGTGTGTTTCCACTTATCTGAGTAAATCATGCGGTGCTAATTACCGTATTTTCTGGACGATAAGTCACTCCGGGGTATAAGTCGCATCAGTCAAAAAATGCATCGTGAAGAGGAAAAAAATACGTATACTGTATAAGTCGCACTGGACTATAAGTCGAATTTATTTATTTAAGATAGGGTGATTTTTGGATTTTTCATATCTTAATTGTTCCTGCAAACTTCCCCAATCACTCTGATTCCAGCATTATTATCCTGTAAATGATCACACACATCATAATTAAGAAGGATAAACATGTTTTTGGAGGATTTGTTCCACAACACAGGTAATACAGCCAGATGTCCAAAATGAACTCCTCTCGCTGAGATAAAGCTGTTTTGGGATCTCTGCCCTCGAAGCGGAATATAGTCGTCACAAGCCTAGAGCGCCCTCTTGTGGCTTGAGACGGTGATGTTTACTCCTTGGCTCATGTCAGTCAATATAACACTTAAAAATATATTAAATTGCATATATTTTGATATATAAGTCGCACTGGACTATTAGTCACAGGAACAGCCAAACTATGAAAAAAAGTGTGACTTATAGTCCGGAAAATACGGTAACCACAACTTAACATACTAAAATTTCACAGTTTCTGCCGATATTGCTTTATTTTACGGTAATCAGTTTCTCATAGATTCAGTTGTTGGTAAATGCCCAGCTACTGATTCCCATAAAAAGCTGCTGTAAAATTGTTGCGTCATCTTGTTTTCTCTGTTGAACACATGCAAAACTGCAGAAGTATGATCATTTCAGCCCATCTTGTTCTACATAAGATGAAAGAAGGCTGTTGTTGGGGTCAATAGATGGAAAGCAATGTTATGGTTTAATTTTTTTCTCATCCAAAGAGCCAAAAGTCTGCCACCAAATCAGTAAATATGATCTTGAAAAAGGTCAATTCTGATGTCTTGTTTGCAGTCACAGATGCAGATATTTTTCCAGTTAAAACTCAATCCAGGTGCAAGCTGCTTGCATATCAAGAGATGTGAAATGAACCTGCACACTGAGAGGTAATCTCTGGATCCGCATGGCATTTCAAACAAAAATCAAACTGTTGCCTTGCCTCATCACCTGATCTGTGATAAGAGTCATTTTAATCCTTCATATTGTGGAGAAAAGCTCAAGGACTACTGCTGTTTTTTAATCTAAAAAGAGAGATCTTCTCACTTCTGAGGCTTTTGCTTCACATGTGAAAAGATTTTACACTATTTTCATGTAAATATTTGCTCCTATCAGGCATTCTGTGAAAAAAATCTAAACCGAGGTAATCATGTTATGATCTACAGGCAAACCCTGAACACAGAAAGAAAGAACACCTCTTTGTGAAGCTGTTTAGCTTAAATCAGCCAGAAGAATGGAGATTTCATGCTTTATTTGAACATTTTACTGTGTAAAGTCTGAATATATTCCGTGGATATCAAAGGTGTTCACAAAAGAAATGTTATTTGGTTGTACAGTTTGATTTTCCTTCTTTGTACTTGACAATTTCTAACCTCACTCTGCATTCTCTAGTAAATATAAAAAAAAGAACTGAGACAGAATCTCACCTTAATAAAAACAGGTTTTTTTCACTCCTTAAAATGAATAAATGGGATAGAATTTTTTTTGTGTGTTAGTTGAATAGACATTACACACAACTACTGCTGGTATTTTGTTGGTTATCTCAATTAGAGATGACAGATCTCAGATTTTAACACTTGTCAATTCACAGCCATAACAAACTGACACTTATTGCAGCCACCTTGACACATGACATCCTGGATGGGGAAAACCAAAGTTTGTTTGGTTTTGCATCATTATACTTTTAAATCGGTATTGATAATGATACCATTGTATGCATTTTATCCCTTAAAATTATGTGATTGTACATTGTGTAGTAATATAGTTATTGCAAGGGCAATATGGAATATGAATAAAACTCATGACGTAAATAGTTTAAAAAATGCTTTTAGAATTATAATAATAAACTACATCAATGAGAATATTGACGAAATAATAATAAATGAATCTCTCAGAGGATAATAATCACACTACAAATGACTAAAAATTAAATAATCAAATATCTTAAATTGAAAGAACATAGTCCTGAAAAAGCTGCGTTAAATTGGTAAAATATTAAAACGCATCTTAGACTAACACATCATAATCATCATCACATCTTTGTAGCCAAATATGTGATGATGACCCCGAAGAATTGATATGGGT
Source organism: Atherinomorus stipes (assembly GCA_023101725.1). Lineage (NCBI taxonomy): Eukaryota > Metazoa > Chordata > Actinopteri > Atheriniformes > Atherinidae > Atherinomorus > Atherinomorus stipes. The sequence goes on from JALJCO010005325.1 coordinate 47,796, forward strand.
ACCAAAACTAAACTCTTCCTCTCCAAAACTTGCCCATGTGACAGAGCACTCGCACATATTTACGACACTTCATAAATCTGCCATTTGTAAAGGTTGTTACAGCACCTGTACGTAAACGTTAAATTTCCTAGGTGTTGTAAGGCCCGGCCATCTTAAAGTCCCAGATCTTTAAGATCAGAAACAAACCTCTTTAACTCTGGTTACGTACTGTATCTGGTTATTTATCTATTATTTATTCAATTTAGATCTATTATTTAAGAAAAAAAAAGTATGAGCTTTTAACAACATTGAATTTCCCTTCTGGGATAAAAAGTATTTTTCATTTAATTTCATTCAAATCATAAACTACGTTACAAGAAATACATGGAGTTTCCTTAAAACCACAGCCACAGTTATTCAACATTTAGATATAACAGCTGCGTTACACTCCTTGCCATGATTGACACCAAACTCTGAATGTGTACAGATTCTAATGAGACCCAACGTAAAAACTGAGTCCATGCAGGTGTAATTTAGTTCTTCCATGATCCATTTTAAACCTAACCAAGTTTTTTTTTTTTTTTAATTAATTAATTTATTTTATTTATTTATTTATTTATTTTTTACTAAACCTGACCAAATAATGTTAAAAAGTATACATTTACCCTGGAAATGGCAAATTTTTTATCATAATGTCTTTCATATACACGTCATAATGGCATCCTGTAAAATGATGTCTACTGTATGACCATCTTGTTGTACAAATAGTGTGTTTAACCCAAAAGTAATAGTTTGGAGAGTAATGCTTCCTATCTCTTACATTTAACACATAGTGTTTACCTGTTCTACAGTGGATTTTTGCTCGTTGCTATTTTTTGTTTCCATTTTCCTATCTTATTTGTTTTTTATTGTTATGGGCTAATGAGTATTAGAATTTTTTTAACTCTTACTGGATTACAGTGAATTGGATGGAGTTAGATTGCCTCATTTAAAGTACCTTGATTTGTGTGAATTGGTGTTTGAATAAATGAATGAAAGTGAATAAACAAATAAACAAAATTTAATTCAGCTTTATTTGTATACAGTCAATTCACAACTGCCATCTCAGACAAAATCAATTCAAGCCAATTCATTGTGATCCACTCAGTATCCATAACGCCATTTTTAAAGGTCTGGAAAGAATTAATAACACACACCTTAAAGCATAATTAAGTCCAATACAACACCAAAAAATAAAATATTTATAACCTTTATAAAAGCGGCATTAAAAGCCAGGGAGATGGAGAGAACTAGATTGGACAAGCAGCCAGAGGGGAAATAAAATTGTGACAGTAGTTGATTTGACCTAATAAGGGGAATTGTTTAACTAATTGAGCAAATGGTAAAACTTCCCCTGATGTTACATCTTACCAGTTTTGTGAGGTTATGCATCATATATCTGATTATTCATTACAGTGCAGCTAGACTCATCTGAACAAATGCTTGAAAATTAAACAAAGCCAACGGTAATGTTAGGTTGTCATTATGATCACATAAAAAAATTTAAGGCTGTAAATAGAGAAGGGGGGGGGGGGGGGGGGGTGAAATGCCGCGCACCAGATGTGATTCTGCTGTTTTTGTATCAGTCAGTGTCTATTACACTGATGCTGCTTCCAATTTTGGAACACAGTGGGGCTTTTTAGTAGATTAAAAACATAAATTGGTTACCTTTATAATTGGAAGAACCACTTTTACCGTAGACACTGCTTCAAGTCTGTCTGAACACAGGAATTTCTTTGTCATCTACTTCACATGTGAATCAATAATGTATATAAATACTGTATATATATAGATATATAGATATATAGAGAGATATTTTTTTTTTTTTTTCCAGATATCAATCCTGTTCCATCAGAATCAATTAACGTCTCAATGCTTGGCTGTGTAGCCGTCCTCCACCTTCAGTCTGTCCTCCTGTCTGTCCTCCTGTCTGTCAGCACCCCACAGTAACATGCTCACATTCTGGCAAACAGTGATTTGGATAACATGGTTTTTCTTTGAACCATAGCAGTACTGATAGTGGGTAACCACAGTCCACTGGCAGAAGTGGTTAGAGTGAGCAATGCAATCAACCAATAACATCAGTTTACAAAGAAAGAATTACTGCGAGTAATCCATATCAAAGGTGTCCAGCAAGATAAAATCACTGACTGCCTTCACTGCAGGTTGGAGATACGGAGACAGACGGATACACCCGGTATTCAGGGTGGTAATTATAATCTGAATGATTGATTTCCTCACCAAAATTGAGCCAGGACTCTCCAATAATGGATGATTTGTTCTCTGATGAGTTTCCTTTCAACAACATATTTAATGAAGGATGGTGAAATGAAATGCTATTTTCAGATTAATGAAAAACCTATTTCCTTCTTTTTTCAAACAAGGTCATTAAAGATAAAAATAGTGAAGCTCAGGTGGAATCGAGATACACAGGGTATCTACGTCAAAGATTATTATTTTGTGTTTGGACCAAAGTATTTGTATTGCAGTGAAGTGAGGTGCATGTTTATCAGATTATATTTTACTGACCGGCTGCTCTTTTCACAAAGAAATGCTGAGAGTCCAATGCTATTCCTGAAAATCAACATTTTTGGTCCTAATGTGCAAAATGTTGCTGATAGGTTGAATATTTTCTTTCAAGGTAAATTGATATGTCTTCCTGAGAGTTCAGTCCAGCCAGTGTTCAACATCTGTAATTAATAATGGCACCTTGTTGGCGTTTGTATCAGCCAGGAAAATCTGTCCATGGCAGCTCTATGAATTTGACTATTTCTTGTTAATAAGGATCAGATAGTGAAAGCTCAAAATATAGATACTTTTATTGTGCGTGTCCTTGCACGGCCAGACACATGTGTACACTTCTGTATCAGAGTTGGTTGCATTCTTTTATCATTTCATTTTTTATCATTCAAACATGATGTAACACATGCGCATTTACTATTTCAGCATGACGAATGATGAGTCTCATAATCTTTTTACATCAAACACAAACAAAAACAACTTCTCAGCTAAGACAATTGGTAAGAATAAGAGTTAAAGTCAATGATTAAAGTGACACTACTGAAGTTAATGCCCCCTAAAGAGACACCGGACAGACTGCTGACTGTCGCGGATGTCACCAGAAATGGGGTCAAGCTTATCAATTAGCTTTGGTTTTGCCGACAAGGTGAGAAAAGTCCCCAAGAACACATTGAACTTGCTCTAGACTTGGATGTACCTTCTGCACAAGCACAAAATCTAATGTCGCCATCACAGGCGGTGCTAATCTGTACTGTGGCCCCATAAGACGAACACGGAAATAGCAGACCGTTTCTCAAGACCAAAACATGCAAAAGCACGCTGCTGTTATTGTTAGCAGGGATCAAGGACTGCTAGCCAAGAACGGAAGGAAACAATGAATAGTGACGCGGAGATACTGGTGTTCTCCTCTACCGGGCTTCTGCTTCAGATGGCTTCAGAAAGTTGCCAAAAATGAAAAAAAAAATTGCATTGTGTCTGCTCTCTATCTGGTTCGTTTACCTTCACTTTGGGTCTTTTTGCTTGCTAATTGCCAGTAAGGACAAGCCCTCCTTCAGTCTTATTGGTCAGTCCTGTAATGGCTGAAAGACTAGCCGATGCTGATGACACATGTTCGGCTGAGAAGAATGCAACAGTATTCGCGGCAGCTGCAGATGGCTGACGACACAGAATACACCAAACTGGCTCACGCCCTCAACTTCAAAAGACTCAACGACGACACCAGATGGCCGAAAATCGGTTCGGTGTGTCTTCGCCTTCAGGAAGCCTATGAGGTATCTGTCTTGTACCCAGTTTCTTCCCTGCACTGTGGAAATGAAATAGTTCAGAAAGCACAAAATTTCAAAGCAACCCTGCCATTTCTGCATAGATGGGTCTCGTTTTGGGTCCGTTGAAGAAGCAGCGCTAACACTTCTCCTTCTGACTTATGATTTTAAAATTCCAACTGTGAAGATTAGCTAATGTCCAAAATAAGAAGTCAAGAATATTTGTGTGTGAGTCACTGTCATGAATCAGAAGCAGATTTCCCATATTTAGCTGTATGGCACAGAGTTACGTCTAAATTGGGATTTTTCATCTTCTCAGACAACACACAGTCCGATAAAAGAAGACGGTTTGGATCACAACTGAGCTTTTACCTCCTTGAAACTATTTTATATAAGTTGGATTTTCAGTAAAATCAGGCGGGCTTTTCGCTGCAGTCTGCTGAACGCAGCACCAGGACTTAGAAATCAGCTGTTCGCTGACCTCTTTCAGCACACATCTGATCTGAAAGAGTCCCGGTATGATTGTGAGTCAAGCATGTGCTGATTAGGGGTTGGTTCTGCTGAGTGACGCTTTCCCACTGTCCTTGCGCCACTTTCAGGCCCTGTTTTGTGCGTAAGCAAGCTTTATAAATGAGGCTCCAGCAAAGTGGGTCAGCTTATGTAAAAAGCTGGCAAAATATGTCTTGCATGTAAGTTTTATACACCACCCTCAGGTTTTAGAAGGATTTTTATTTGTTAAAGCCTGAAAAAGTTCTGAATGTGTTTAGCCAGTGGTCTGTGACTCCATGCAATATAGCTATGTTTTAATTTGTGGCTTATATATTGCATTTGCTATCAACTGATTCTGCAGATTCTGTCACATTCAGATATATTAAAAATATCACTGTCCTGTAAAATATCAAATAATTATTTCTTTTTTGCTCTCTCTCTCTTTCTGTCTCTGCTTTGTTGTTTTTGCTGCATAATTGGCCAAAACTTATAAATGTTTCCTTTATAAGAATTTGTGTTAATTTCCTGTTGTGTGCATTAAATATTTGTCTGTTGCTGTGCTTTCTAGGAGTAAAAGAGCTGCTGCAAACAAACCAACACCTTAAACGTGTGAAGCCTCCAGGAGGCTGCTGCCAGTCACATCAGCTTTGCCTCAAAACAGAAAACAAAAAAAAAAAACCACCCGGAATTCCCAGTAGAAGAGTCCTACAAGATTAGTGAAGCTGCTGCCTCCAGTTGTCTAACATCTGTGTCTCAAGGATAAAATACAATAAAGTTATTCTGAACTTGCCTCTAATGACATTTAAATATATTGTCTTCATTTATTTTACCCGTACTTTCATGCTGTATTGAACAGTGATGCATAAAAATACATTTATATTAACAATAGAACCCACCATCAACTGGGCAAAGAAAGGAAAATAAGAGGAAAACCATGTCCATGCATACAGAGCAACAAAGTAAGCATGCATGCAGACTCCCGTCGGCTGCAAACTAGGGTCCTGTGTGGTCTTGTGCTGTTTCCCTTAATAAAATCTCCTGCGTGGACAGATTAATAAATCGAAGCAGAAATGAAGCGATGCCTCTGAGCTACGTAGTTCAGGGAGACAACTTGAGCTGCTGTGCTGCATCCCATGTGATCTGCCTCAAACTCAAACATCTATTTATGCTGCACTATTCCTCCCTTGCTCTTTGCTTCATGCTTGCTGAAACTATGGCTGCTCATCACTCTACGCTGCCTGCTTTTGTTTTAAGCTCCTCCATCATGCCAGCATCCACCTGTATGGCTCCTGTGAAAGAGAAAATATTGTTCAACATTCAAACATCTCCAATATTTAATTGATTAAAATAACATGTATGCACAAGAAGTGATGGGATTAGAGTCTAGCCACCAAACTGCAATGCTTGATGAAGCTTTTATTTTGCATCTCGTGATGTCTGAGAAAACTTCAATTAAAAGATTCAGAAACACAGTAATCATGCAAGAACATATTCAAACACATTATTTTACAATATAATGACTTTCTGTCCCAGTTCACTTCTTTTTTAATCCCATTTTCTCCTGATCAGATTTTAGATGCTAATTGTGAAAAGTTCAGTTAGTTTTGAACAGTTATGAGGTCTGACAAGATTGATCTATACAGCATTTCCAGAAAAGAAGAGCAGATTTTGACTATACTATAAATAACATACCTTTGGTTGTCTTATCTTACCTCTGGGAAATGAGATGAAACTGACATCTATTTATTGCACAAAACAGACCAAACTTTCCAGCATTTTCCATCCTTATGTTACACATCAGCTAATAATGTTACAAAATATTTTTCTTTTCTACACGTTTAAGGTAATTACAAGGACTTAACTCTCATTGTATTTTGTGAAACTGTCACAAAAGGTCTTTCTAGCTTATACTGGTGCATCCATATCTGCAGGAGACACATTGACAAAGCTCAATAGAAACCCTTAACTCAAACACCTCACTTTGAAAATTCATGCACAACTCCAGCTCTTTTCATGCATGAAGCTAAAAGGTATTTAATTCATGCAAAATTAGCATGAAACCAGGCTGCACCAGGTCTGAATATTTTGGCATTCTGTTCAGTGTTGTATGCCACCCGCGTCTCCACTGTAAAGACATAAAGTGCTCCTATATGCAGACTTCACTTACACCGTTTGTCATTATCTGCTCTTTCTTTTTAGGGTGGCTGGCTGCTGCCTACTTTCCATTTTCTCCCTGAGAGATTTAAAATGTCATTCTGCTGCCTGTGAAAACTCTTTGAATGTTTGACAGCATGTAGTTAGCATCCCTTTGCACCTACTGCATCTCAGGCAGTGTCATGTGCATTTACAGGTCTCCACTGACGGTTACTATTTTAGCAGGAACAGGAAACAGTTTTTCCTTCAACTCCAAACTTGTCGTCAACATTGCCAATAATGCAACTTGACCAACAACATTGAGGTCACTTATGTTGTATAATGCTAGTGGCAAAGCTTTAACCCCAATCAGAGATAAGGAGCATGCTTTAGAGCTTTGGTAAGCATGTGTCTTTTTTTACTTTTTTAAAGGTGTGACATTGGTTGAGTCTTATCAGATTTATCTCTTGAGCCACACATACAGCTTTAAGCTTTTTATGGCTTATCAAATGTAGCACGCTGTAAACACTCTTTCATAAGTAAAAAATGTAACTTCCTTTTAAAGGATGCCTATAGATTTGTATATGCAAAAAAAGATAGTGTAATGTTGAATGCTGTCTCAGTTTACTTACCAATCTGGTACCTGGTATCTGGTTGACAGTCCATGTTATCAGTGTGTAACCACTAAGGAGAGGAATTCTTTTCAGTATTTTTTATAATAAAATTTGAAAGCAAAAGATGCTTCACTGTTACTGTTTTTTGGTTATGAGTCTGTCTGGTATGTCTGCTTGATTGTGTCAAAGGATGAGTTTTTCTGTAATGTTACAGAACTCCAGCGAATGCATTTAAGGTGTGTTCAGTTTGTACTCAGACGTCAGACTTTCCGAGTTCCCTGTCAGAAATACAACAAGAGCGCCCTTCAAGTTGGACTTCTGACTTGGAAAGTCGGGGTAGACCCACCAGCTCACCCATTAAAGATGGCTGTCAAAATCAACACTTGATAAACATTCATTAGAACATTCTTGTCTGATGTGTGTATAAATCAGTGTTAAACAAAGTCCTTGGCAACTTCTGCCTGTAGACTAATTCTGTAAAGTTTCAACATGTTTAAATGCCAATTATACAACAGGTGTTTCCAATTCTAAAATGTGATTGGCTGAGCCACGTTCCAACCCTTCATTGTCTCTATTCTATTCTATTATAGGTTCTATTTTCATGACATCCACCCTCCCTGTCTTTGTATGGCTGTAGAATGCAGGAGATTAGTGGTTTTAGTGATTTCCATGGTCGTGATAAGAGGTATGACCAAGATTATATATCTCATTATTCAGGAAAACTTGGGTTTCATAGTATTCTATTTTTTTTCCCTTCACTCTCATGACTCAGTATTAACCACATTTTGCAGATTGGGAATCACTATTTTTAACCAATGTAATGAGAAATATTGTACACAATAATAAAAATTTGTTTTAAAGCTCACCATGTTTTGATAGCTCTAAATCTATCTTTTTCTCTAAGCTGACCCAAGTTTCTGGCTTTAGACAAATCTGGATAAAAACCAGAAGTAGATTCTCCATTGTTGCTGCAACGGCATTTCTGTGCATGTCAGAGCAGAGGAGATGAGAATCGTATTAGTTTCTTAATGATGTCAAGGAAATGTGAAAGGACTTGTGCGGATCTTGACTGCCCACCCAAAGGTGAGACATATTCTACCCTTTAAGCTGACACAGTTTCCTGAGGTGTTAATGAAATGTCTTCGACATACTTCGGTCAAAGTAACACAGAGATGCACTGCAGCAGCTCCGTTTCTTCCATTAATTTACACTTTTTCAAGCGAATCATTTTAGTAGCATGGAGTGATCCGCACACCAGGGAAGGCTCCTCAGAAAAATTTATATGTAACGTTTCGGGCTTATGCCCTTCTTCAGACAAAATAAGCAAAAGCCTGAAACGTTACGACGTTAAATTTTTCTGAGGAGCATTCCCTGGTGTGCGGATCTCTACTCTTTCAGTTTGTGCTCTACTCGCATCCAGCACCCACTTCATATTTTTGGGGATATGCGTGGGACTACTGTCTTTGAGTAGCATGGAGTGACCCATGACTTCGCCCCACCCCATGTTTTCCTCATGGTCTCCCTCTTTTCAGATCTGTAGGTCTCAGTAACTCTTGCAGCGCATTATCATGATTAGAGCATACAACAAAAAGCCTGGAAGCTCAGACAAAAAACCAAACTGAGAAAAATATCTAACAATCTTATTCTCCAATTCTTTTCCCTCCCCTGCAGCTGGACAGCTGGTGGGGTAGGGATCACCCCTGCAGCCACAGCTCCTCCCAAGTCATGTGCTGAACTAGTCCAAGTTGTTAAAGATGGCTGCTCACTGTTACAGTTTTAATCAATTGCTTACACACATTTTCAAAGCTCTTTGTCTATTTCTCAAAACTTTACACACAAATCCAGTTATTGCTCACCCAAAATCCAAATAGCCCCCATCTACTGCAAAATGAAACACATACATACATACATTTCAAAAGCAAGCTTTTGCCTCACCTCACAAACATATTTTCCATTTCATCACAAATTTGTGTATATCATTTACACACAGCTGCTCTAAATCTAAAGCTCTTTTGTTTTTATTGATTTGCTCCATATGTATGATTGCCATATAAGAGCGAAAATAGCATGCAAATAGAAGTCGACATACTGCAGAAACTCAAGTCTTACCAACTATATTTTTCTAATTTCTATTCAAAATATCTCATAACACTCAAAATAAGACAAAATTACTTACAGGGAAACATTTCAGTGAGATATACAGTTTTTTTTTTCAATTGCTTACACACATTTTCAAAGTTCTTTGTGTATTTCTCAAAACTTTATATACAAATTAGTTACTGCTCACACAAAATGCAAAAAGCCCCCTACCTACAGCAAAATGAAACACAGAATTCAAAATATTGTAAACACATCTCGAAAGCAAGCTTTTGTCTCACCTCACAAACACATTTTCCATTTTATCACATACTCGTGTATATCATTTACACACTGTTGCTCTAAATCTAAAGCTCTTTTGTTTTTATTGATTTGCTCCATATGTATGATTGCCATATAAGAGCGAAAATAGCATGAAAATAGAAGTCGACACAAGTAATAAGGGAACCAAAAATATTTTATTTCCTGAATAAATCTAAGGCACTGATGAATAAGTGTGGCATTTTAAATGGTTGTGTTTAAAATGGGAAATCAAGTTACTTCCTTGTAGATTTTAGTGTGTTAGGTAAAACATTGTGTCTAGTTATTTGCAAACAGTGAATAGCTACATTGAAAACTGTGTCAAAGCTGAGAATGTGTTTATGGTTTTGCTGCTTTGAGGTTGAGTTGTGAGGTTTGAGTGAATAGGTTTAGAAATAGTGTGATATTTAAAGGTTTTGTGTGGAAGCAATTGAAAAAAACTGTAATAACACCACTGGGGACTTTCCAGTTAATTCTTCTGTCCCATACACACTAATTCCAGACTTCACACAGTTGCTTCTTTCCTCTGTGTTTTTATTCTTCAGCAGCCAACATTAAGCTTTCCAACTTCCAGTCAGAGTCAGATTCCCTTGTTGGGATGTAAAACATTAAAGGAAGTCAAGCCTTATTAGCTCATTTATTTCTACAGTCAAGTAAAATTGTAAAGCTAATCCTGAGTTTTTTTTTTCCAACATAACGAGCTAGAGCAAAAAAGTTTCAACTTCCTACCTCTGAAGTTGTACAGCGGCATCGTTTGAAGCTGAAGGAGGAAACAAAGGTACGAATGATAACTTTGTAGAGTGACATTTCTTTACCCCAAACATCTGAAGATCTCACTGAATGACACTTTTTCAGATAAAAGGGGCTCAAAACAAAATGATGGGGGTGTTTTTTGAGTCAGACACTCAAGAAAAAAAAAAAGTTAGTTTGTAGGTTTAACATTCACCAGTGCCGGTTAATTACTCCCGGTAACATCCATCTACTCTTGCCTTTTTCCATCACCTCCTCTCACAATGTTTGACTGTCTTTAGTTAAACACACACACACCCACGCACAAAGCTGAGAGGTTCGATGTAATAGGAGAGCAGCCTTTACCAGGTGGATTCAGAAAGAAGAAAAGACTTGTGAACTTTAAATTGCTACAATCTAAGCACCCCCCACCCCCATCTCTGCTGCAAATGAAGGTGAACAGGGTTGGAGTTTTTGTGTTAAAGTAATTTACCCCAGTGCGCTGTGTAAGTAGGTAGCAGCACACTGATGGACACCGACCTCACTCCAGGCTTCACAGAAGGCTCTTAAAAGCTTCAACAGTCCAGAGACTGGACTGCTGAGGCTGTTTTTTATAGGGAATGTGTAGGAATGCCTTCACACTCGGCTGGTTGTCTTACTTTAAGTTTTCTCAGCTTATAATTCTTTAGTTGCGAAGCCTGTTCCATCTTTCCATTTACTACACCCACTTATTCCTGTCCACGGTCACTGGGGTTGGAGCCCATCCCAGTTACTGGGGAAAAGGCTGGACAGGTCCAGAGACAATCATTTACAAAGGCCAAAGCTTGAACCAGGATCCCTCCTGCTGTGAGACAACGGTGCTAACTACTTCACCACCATGCAGACCAGGAAGCCTTTGTTAAAGGTGTCATTATCCCAAAATCTTACTTTTTCATGTTAACGTGTATTGGAATAGGACCTCAGTTAATACCAAAAACTGTAAAAACAAATAAATAAATAAAAATGGACGTAGAATCCGGTCATGTCTGAATAGCTGAAAGGGCTAGTTGGGCGTTTCCAACCATCGCAATCTTGCCGTGTCATGTGTGTCGTCACTCCTGGTAAATACTGAAATGGACAAAGGCAAGGCCACTCCGAGCCATGAGGCAAATGATTGACTGCCAAGCTAAAGCTAACCGAGCTCATCCGAAGTGGACAGGAATAAACGAAGATAGGTGGTCTAAAGGTAAGCCACAGTCAGACTTGCTGTTAACCTGATAAAAACCACCCTTGTGCAACTCTGCTACAGGCTGAGGCCTTCCTGGGAGCTAGCAGGGAGCTAACTATTAGCCTCCACAGCTACAATCGGTATCTGGTCTGCCGCCTGTCAATCAAAATGACACACCCCTAATTATGTGTAATTTCAACATTAACATCTAAACAGATGAATTATAAAAAAAAAAAAATCCCCCCCTCACAGTTGACATGGAGGCAAACTTGACCTATTAAACCTAAAATGATTTTTTTGAACCAGGCTGTAAACATGTTTATTTCCGCTGTGAAGTTGGTCTTTTTAACATGGGAGTCTACGGGGATTTGCTGAGTTTTGGAGCCAGCAAGAAGGATTGTGTATGTAAAATACCATGTTATGACTCCTTTAAAGCAGAACCCAGTAACTTCAGCTCGGAGCTCCCTCTAGTGGCATCCTTTCACTGTCATAAAGTTTGTACTCCCTCTACCCCCCCACAGCACACAGACATCTCCTCTACCTGTCTTTCCTCTTTTTTGATCCCTGATTAAATTTTTAAGCTTTTGCTAGCTTGTTGACGCTACTTTGTTACGTTGGTAGCACCAGATCGTCTCCCTCTGCTCAAAGCAGAGTCCTGTGCCTCCTGTAATGGGACGTTTTACCCGTGTTTTGTTGGTAAATATGCAGTGGATTATATTTTTCTCTGGTGTTGGCGGGTAGCAAGTAAGAATTCAAACTTTTATTTACTTTTTGTGGACATGACCAACGATTATTGAGCCTATTCGGCTGTGAGGCGCCCAGGTAGCAAAAGCTACGTGACCCAGATCTTCAATCTGGTCCCGCAAAGAGTTGGTTTTGAGAGCCAGGGGTTGGTGTTTAGGTGGTGGGATGCAAAAGAACATTTTTTTTAGTCTGGTTCTGGCACAAACCAGCACTGGAAGCAGCTCAGTGGATAGGGGACATAAGTGCCGTACAGCGGTTTCTTTTGTCGCAAAATCTGTGTGGGTCTGCTCAGGCAGACTTGCAAGTGCCGCTTACAGACCGGAGACACCGGGGGGAGACTAGGAAACATTGAATCGCTTTGTAAACACTTTGTTTAACCCCACAGGGATTCTGAAAAGCATTTATTGAGGTGAAAAGGTTACTGAGTTCTGCTTTAAAAGAACTGAAATACCTCTTCAGTTGGCCTTACATGTGCACCAAGTGATTGTGGCTTCGAAATACGCTGCAGTGACGTTGCAACACAAAGTGTAATTGTTCCCAATCAATAAGAGAATGATTGTAGGGGGTATTTGAATTAGTGGTTAACATTGCCTTAAGGCACAAAGATTTATAGTTTGTAGAATCTGCCTTTCTGTGTGGAGTTCAGATGAACCGTCTCTCTGAGACTTAAGACGACGAGTCAGATGTACAGGCAACATGTGAACACAGTGAGTTGAATCAACTTTTTCAGTTATTCTCAACCTAACTTGAGTTGTTTTAATTTAAAACTGGGTTTGAATTAATATTCCAACTTTGTTCAATTTAAGATTTCTACTTTGAGTTAGCCTTTTAATTCAGCTTAACGCAACATCAGAACCACTTGGTTGACTTCACTCAAAAGAGCAGCTGGATGGCTGACGGTGTACACGCAGGAACAGGAGTTCTGTCTCATGTCGTTCCTTTCTGACTCTTGGGTTCTTGATCTCTGCTCTGCTCTCAAAGAAACTTGGAGTGCCTTTTTTTTTTTCTCCCTGTTTTTGTTTGGGCCAACTGGCCAGTCGGTCAGGCAGCAGCCTCCAACAGCCTGCAGCTGCTGCTGTGCACATAAAACAGAAACAGAGTGCATTGATCACCAGCTCACTCCATCTGGTTTCCAACATCATCACAAGTATGAACAAAAAAGGAAGGCTGCGACTCAGCAGCAACTCATCATTTAGCAACAAACTTCATGTGTCACAGCTTTTTTCATACTTTTTAATTTACTTAATTACTATAATCAAAGACTGTATCTTAGACAAACCTTCTGCTCTTATCACCGCAGGAGTGCCTGCAGAGATTTTTGTTAGGGGTGGCCAGAGAAAACAGCAGGGTGGCCAAGGGCTATAAATTTTGTTTTTTTCAACCTGGACCTTATTTCTAGGAATTATACGTGCATTTACTCACCGGTAACATTTTTGCATCACTCTGACTCCTTTGATGATATTTAGATTAGTCAGATTCACTTCTATAAGACATTATCTGCAGCAAAACTCAATACTTTAAGACGAATGAACAAATGAGTACTATTGTCCTGTAAGTTCAGATGTGGCTTGCTGTAGTTATTCAGGGCGTTCTCTGCACGTCACATGTGTATGTCGCAAACAGATGGCTTCACAAAACTTCACTATGTCGACTTCACCCACACTGAAAACCATAGCTGAAGACGGCCTCAGTGGCCCTCAGTGGTAATGTGAACAAACAAAGGAGGAGCTAAAAGTGAAACCACTTGCCAGTTTTGAGCATCACCCTCTTCTTCTTCTCGGAAAATACAACTGGGAAAGAAAAGCCTCAAGTAAATGTTTGACAGCCAACCTACTCTGAGCTAAGAGCTGACCAAGCTCACCCGGAGTTTGGTGGGCTACAGGTATAGCACACTCAGACTTGCTGTTAGCTGGCTAAAAGACAGCTGTTGTACTCTGATACAGACTGAGGCCTTTAGGGAGCAAGCAGGGAGATAGCTACTATATCTTTATTTTTGTTACCAGCGGTAGCCCTTGCTTATAATAACTAGCCCTCTTATGAAGGGTTGAACACTGATGATTCAGCTTCTGGCTTTCATTTTAGCCCAACTAGAAGCTGAAACCTTCCACTAAATGCTGTTGATTATAATGTCTTTGCATTGAATTTCCACATTTCAGTAACATATTTGTTTTGGATTTATCTCGTCTATCTAGTTTTATATGGTTGCTGAAGACAGATACTTTTTGATGTTCCAGTACATCCCGTCCAGGACAAACACACAGAACATAAAAACACAAACAGGATCAGGCAGACTGAGGCCACGCAGCCACTTTAGATGCACCTTTGCAGATATGAAAAACGATAACATGAGGACAGATGGGTAGGAGGGAAAAAAGAGGTATCCGAACTCTACACCAACACAGGCGGAGATTAGGATACAAAAGAAACACACCATTACAAGAAAGCACATATTCAGACAATCACAACATCATACGGAAGGCAGTGAAAAGGAAGTGTTGTGGGTCTGTGTGTGTATGTGTATGTGTAAGCGTACTTGTGTGTAAGCTTACTTAAAAATATTACATAAAGTTGGTGATGAGTTAACGTTTTTATCTATATAGGAATCGTTTTGTCGAGATAACAGTTTAATTAGTTTTCCAAACCATGATCAAATAAAGAGCTTTTATTAAGAGTTTAGGGAAGTTGCTAGCAAACTGAATAACAAAAGATGCATTAACTCACTGTTGTAGATTTTGACCTTTGTGTCAATTCAGTTAAATTTGATGTTTAACATTTATTTTGCATATTGTGGAAAAAGAGGTGATTATTTGAGGGAACAAAGGTGATTTTTCTGGAAAAAATGAAAATGATCTTATGCTCTCAGTAGGGTGGGCGATATATTGATATAAAATATACAATATATTTTTAAATGAGATATGGAATTGAACTACAATAGAGTATGGAATTCAGTGTTTGTTTGTTTGTTTTGTATATAAATGCTAACCTTACTAGCGTTTGTTACATTTATTTCTGTGTAATGTTCCTTACGTGCATCTGCGAGTATTATTACATACAGTATTAACAGTTTTATGTTTACATTTTATCATTCTTATAAGAGCTGAGCATTATTTTATCCAGTCGGTTTAAATTAAACTACTTGTAATGTCATATTTGGCTCTGACTTTAACAAAATATTTGCTCTCACTTTGCGATAAAAATATTGGGATATATATCGTATATCGATGTTCAGCCTAAATATATCGAGATGTGACTTTTGGTCCATATTGCCCAGCTCTATTCTCAGAAATAGATAGTAAAAAACTGGAAGGATGGCCGCTCTCGGTTTCTGTTTTTTATATTTTAGTGCTTGTTGTTAGAAGAAAATAAAGTTAAATCATTACCTAAGAATAGAAAACCCTAATTTGTACTAGTGGGAAAATTTCAACGTCAAACTGTATAAGTAGACAGTGCAGGTAAATAAATACAAGAAAACTTTACAGACGTGAACACTGGATACATTAGACTGTAAAGGAATTGAAAACACTGATAGTGAATATAGTAAGTTGTAAGTAAATATATCTGTTTATTATGATAATTTATTCTGTTTCTCTGATTACGTTTACAGGAATGTCTCATATTCTTACACAAAAAATGTCTGTTGACTTCTCTGTTTACTGAAGAAACTTTGTTTTTAAAAGACACATTTGTAACTTTCTCAGCTTGGTCAATGCTAAAACAATCTTGTACACAGTTTAAATGCCTCTGTTAGACCATTAATTATCAGCTTGTTCTTGTTTCTATACAACATACAAGCTCCTCATCAGTAATGTCTGTCTTTTGATTTTACAAGGAAGGCAAGTTTATTTGTATAGCACATTCCACGACAGAATTCAAAGTGCTTTACATAAAACATTATAAGCAAAATGGGAAAAAAGAATAAAAAATTAGAAGCATGATTCAAAATTAAAAACATTTAAGATTAAAAAGAGAGAATATAGAGACGTGCGGATTTTAACGTTTGAATAAAATCTACGTAAATGCAGCTGAGAACAGGTGGGTCTTCAACCTGGATTTAAATAAACTAAGTGTTTCAGCTGATCTGAGACTTTCTGGGAGTTTGTTCAAGACATGTGGAGCATAGAAGCTGAACGCAGCTTCTCCATGTCTGGTTCTGACTCTGGGAACTGATAAAAGACTGGATCCAGATGACCTGAGGGGTCTAGTAGGTTCATACTGGGTCAAGAGGTCACCGATGTATTTTGGGCCTAAACCATTCAGAGCTTTATAGACCAGCAACAGAACTTTAAAATCTATTCTCTGATGGACCGGCAGCCAGTGTAAAGACCTCAGAACTGGACTGATGTGGTCCACTTTTCTGGTCTTAGTGAGAACTTGGGCAGCAGAGTTCTGAATGAGAAAAAAAAATAGAAAATAGAAAAACTTTATTGTATTGTCCGGCGCCCAGTGCAATGAATTTTTCCAGTACAACCCGCCCAAGACTACAAGACAGTAGACACAATACAAACAGAACCGGGAGACTGAGGGTGCAGCCACACGAGTGCGCACCTGTTTGCAGAGTGAAAAGATATACATTGGGACAGGTGGGGAGAGGAGAAAAAAAAGAAACCACTGTCCCGCCCTCTGCAGAGGACGTGATAATGGGTTAAAAAAAAAAACACCCTCAGTACAGTTAAGCACGTATACGGACAGTCACAACATCATGACACATGTGGTAGGGAGGAGGAGGGGTCCAGAGCCCAGTGAGGGAGAAGACGCAGCCACAAAGGGGGCGCATCTTTCCATCCTCCACCGATTTCTGGTGGGAGGAAGTTAAGGACCAGCAGTGCAGTGGGATGTGCGCATCAGTGTCGTGAAAATGTGTGTGCGTAAGCGAGACACAGCGGCTCACGCACAGTCCATAGATGTTAGAGACGGCCTTCAGAGAGTCCCAACTGTTCTCGTGGAGGGGGGGGGGTTGCCGAGCTTCACTTCTGCAGTTTCTCCAAGGACATGTGGGAGTTAAGGAGCAGCTGCAAGGCCGCTCCCGGGGACCAGATTGAGATAAGGAGATAGTTTGGGTCCAGGCGGAGGCATGTTTCCGTCTGCCTGTAAAGTCTTCAGCAGGTCTCAGAGGCGACCAAATCAGCCAAATTTGTGTTAATTACCCCCAATCCAAGTCTCCAACTGCTCCAGGTGGAACCCAACATCCTTTATGCTGTCAGACATCGTCCCCAGTTTGCCCCACAGGGCATCCACGCGAGTCAACGTGCACAAAGTTTGAGTCTGAGTGTTGGTACTGTAGCTCGGAGAAACAGCTCGGACGGCAGCCTGCCCACAGCTGCCGTCAGCTTCAGAATTTCCTGATGAACCAGGTACCCGACAGCTCCAATCAGCAGGAACCCAGTTATCATAAATCCAAACATGTACAGGTCTTCGGTGTGACCTGCTGGGACCGTCCCGTCCGGACAAGATGCCGCCCCCTGCACCTTGTCTCTGGGTAAAAAAATATTATCCGTTGTGATGAGAGACCCGCCGTCCAGATCCATAGTTGAAGTTTAGGATTTAGGAGAAAAATGCAGAGAGAGGCTCAGAGGAGACAAGACAAAGATTGCAGGGAAAACAGGGAGGAAGGGAGCAGAGGAAAGCACGTCTGCACTCGCTGACAGCCGGAAGAGAGCTGCAGCTGTTTAACTGATTTTTTAGGTAGACCAGTAAAGACGCTGTTATAGTCGTCTGTTACAGTCTGAGTGATGAATTTTTTTCCAACGCTCATCAGTAAATCTAACACAGTGAACATGAATATTCGACTTCCAGTGGTTCAGGTCTCAGATTTTCTGAAACTACGGTTATGTCTGATCCAACTGGGCGTTTTAGGCAAAGACAGATAATCAAACCCACATTACATGCGCAAGGTGTTGTATCGTCAATACAGATATAATCAATCCACTTCATAGTCATTATTGCTATATATGTTTATAAAAGGAACCAAGTCCAACCACAGATGACAATGGAAACATTTTGCTGCCACTGAGGGGGCACAAAATCGGCATAATAACAGTATTACTGTAAGAGCATGAAACATTTGCAGTTATTGTTGCAATCAGAAATACTGGGACATGTCACATTTCGCAGATGTTATATTCCTCTCAAGGAGAAATATTTGAGTCATTTTTTTTTTCATTTAATTAATTTATTCATTGTTCTATTAAGATTCATGGTCACTGAGTGTAAGTTAACAGTTTCACATGCATGTACACCAGTGGTTACAGCATAGCTGCCACCAGAAAACAAAGATTAGAAAATATATGCACTGCAAGGAGTTGCAATTTACACAAAAATCCTGTGTAACATAATCAGTTTCATCCAGGGTAAATATCATCATATGCTGCGCCCCAGCACGATGCAGTGATTAATCAAGTTTCGTAGTTTGTCCATTTCTCTGATCTGTTGTTCAGGCACAAACTTAATTATTCATTTGTTATGCTTTTTATTTCATGTTCTTTCAGTAAAAAGTGATAAGATCCAATTTTTTTCTTTCTATAATTAAACCAAAAAATTAGAACAAATCAAACTAAAATGGTCGAGTCAAAACAAAGAGAGGATCTAAAACTAATTTGTCCAAAAAAAGAAAAGAAAAGTAGATTAAGCTGACCCTGAAACCCTTGCAAAGTTTTACTCCTTTTCATATCTTTCAGCAATTTAAATTAAGTACGTCTGTTTAGCTATGAGTCACTTGGGGAAAAAGTTAAATCAAACTGTTTATTTAATGGTTTTCTGAGACATTTACTTAATTGGTTTGGTTTATTTGGAAAAGTGAGAATGACGTGGTTTGATCTTCAAAAAGCAGTAATTAAAAGATATACCTACAAATTAAAGCTAATTTCCAGGTCTTAGAGGAGTGATGTGTTTGTCGGGAGTAAACCCAGTAGAACTTGAATTTCAATATCAAAAAGGTCAGTCGTCACTTTGGCCCTAATTGCAATATCTTACCTGCTGGGTGAAATTCGGTTTAAATTAGTGAAGACATTTGAGGTGGTCCTGAAGCACTAATGACTCCGATCATCTGGCTTTTCAGGAAGTGTCAGCAGCAGGGCAGAGATTTCATTGACACGTTCAATTCTATTCATCTCTGCTGGATTGTTTTTAACAGAATTATCTGATGCCCAAAAGATGAAGTCAAACCTCTTAGAGACATTTTTATTTGCTTCTTTTTGTAAAAGGGGGTTCAGCTGGATGACTGTCCATCTTAAAAACAGTTTCATCTTGCTGCACTGAAACATCTCTGCTGAACACAGATCGATTCAACATATAGAACTGACAGTGACTATGGCAAGATTATTTTAACCTGCTCTCACAGGAGACATGAAATAAACCTCTTTATGATTAACACCAGTCTAGTTAGCAGGAAAATGCCTCGCCGTTTTACTGAGGAACAACTTAACAAGGTCAATGCTTTTTGTTCTTCTCTATCTGCAGTATTTGACTTCTTATCTTATCAGTACAGTGTTTATAAACTCTATTAACCTACTTTGTGTGTCTGTTTTTTTTTTTTTTTTTTTTACATTTTTACAGGTTTTTAACAGTTTTATCAACCAAACAAAGCTTGTCTAGAGGTAGCCTAATGTGCTTTCAGCTGATTGACTTTTCCTCTTCTTTTGCCTCAGATATCACTCTTTCAGCCTGCAGTTAAAATGAAGCTTTTGATTATTTTTTTTTCCAAGTGGGGTGTATCTAGTATGTTTTAAAGTGCAATAAGTAGGGCAGCTTGCATCTTACCTGCAGCAGACAGCAGTCAGAGCACTCAGTTTTGAGAAATAAGCTGGACGTGTGACTGGAGAGCCAAAGCTAGCAGCTCACACTCTAAAATTTTCATTTCAGTTTGGCAAACACTTCTATGGTGTTTTATGTCGTGCCATCCAGCTTATATCATTTTCTCCTCACTACAGCAAACATCCATGTTTCTATACCTGCAGCGCATCAGAGTTTTCCGTAACAGATCAACTGTGATGGGAAATCCTGCTGCTCTTCTAAATCTTGCAGAACTTTTCATCAGTTAACTGGGTCTTTGTTAGTATACACAGCTGCTGTCTCTAACGACATGGAGCAACATGGACCCTCTGCGCTTCAGAAAGTATACAGTAAGACGCCATCATGTGATGGCAGACATCTTTAAATCAAAACAAAATTTTGAGAGCCAATTTATTGTTTGAATTGATCTGAATACCTTTGGATTAGACATTTTCATGAGTCTCTACAGTATTGTGCTTTTAGTGCTTATCAGCAAATTTTACATCCCAGTGAACTCAAATAAAAAAAAGAATAAACTTTTGTCAACCCTCAATACAATTACTGAAAGTCTGATCTTCCCATTTCAGCTGATGCTGGAAAATCATAGCAGTATTACAAGTTCCTGGAGTTTTACAACCTATTTTATTTTATACTTTTAACAACTGATGTTGTATGTCTTTCTATGGGGAACCAAGTTCAAGATGACAATGAGACTTCCTTCTTGCTCTAAAAGTCAAAATATTGATTTTTCACAACATGGCTTCAGGGTGGACAAACAGCAAACTATAACACACGAAAGAGGAAGAAAAGAAAAATCAGACAAAAATGATAAAACAAACAGAATTAGCTTTTGTTGTCAGAAAAACAAGGAAAGAGAGATCAGTGTCTACCCTCCCCTAAAAAGCCCAGTGTGGGTGTCATTCTGTTTACAGTGTTTCATGAAAGGTGCAGACCACAGCATGTTGGCTGACTGACTGAAAGTCGACAAACCCCCCCAGGAGCAGGAGGATGCTGGCCTTTAACCTGTGGCTGTCAGGCTGAAACTAATCAGTTCCCAGGAGCAACCTGCACACTAAAGCCCTTTGCAGACATGCAGTACGTGACATTACTTCCTTCATCTGTCAGTAAACTGAAGGCATTCTGTCTTTCAGCATTGCTCAGTTTTATGTTTCTCACGCCTTCAGTCTGACATGACAGTGATGGAGACTCACGGTACATGCATAACATTTGCCATTTCTGGACAATACATCAAGCGTAGAATACTACTGAAGGTTTTATATCAGTTTAAATTTGTCTGACATTGAGGCGAGAAACTGGATAGGAGCAGTATGTGTTTAAGCTTACTGAACATGTGGTGTCTCACTTATGCATTGTTTGTAAGAGATGGATGCAGCTACTGGTTTGTTGCCTGAAGTTCTGCCATTTAACCCATCACAGTTGTTGTAAACTGAACAATTTGAGTCGCTTACTTGACCAAAAGCCTGGATCTGCCGGTCATAAAGTTAACAGTCGAAAAAATACTATGCTTTTCCATCTGTGTCATTCACTTTTATGCTTTAATGAAGAGAGACAAAGAAGTGGGATGGCATCTACTTAACAGTCATGGGTCAGTCCTGCTGCATGGAGGACTTAGCCCTCATGCAGAAGTGCCCACACAATTATAAAGATAAGATAACACAGTTTTCTACATCAAAATCAAGCTTGGAACAAGCATTTATTGCAAAATGAAGCAGAGAACAGTTAGCATGGTTATTTTCCTGATTATTTGGCTCAGGCACTGTCAAGTCACTTGACAGCTCATCCAATATCGGAAAGAAATAACTCAGCGGGACAATGCTGTGATTACGTTAACTTATACGTCCTTGTGTCTTCCTGTTTCCCCTGACTCAGAGATTAATCCACGTCCGTCATCACAGACAAACCCCCTAGATCTTTTAAGATGAGCAAAGAGAATTAAGGCTTCCGGCTGAGCTTGAAAAGAATAAAAGTGTGTATTCTTAGATGTGAAGGGAGGATAAATGAGGAGACGTGCAGGTTTAAGTTTAGTCATCACAAGTGATGTACTGACAGAATGTGTGAATAAATGCTGGACATTAAACATCCCAGCTTACAAACCTGGAGTTAGGAGCTGGTTTGGAAGCGTTTGGAACCAGTTCAACAAGATGAAGAGAAGGCTGAGTTACAGCTATGAGGCTTTATTACTGGTACCAGTATGTATGTCAACACAATCTCACCTGAATTTGTAAAGCTTTCACAAAACCTTTTGTATTCACAACCTGACACTTGACTCTTTCACTTTGTGTATGCTGAGAAACAATTTACTGGACTGATGTGTGAGGCTGTTGCCATGGAGACTTCTTCCTTTTGTACATCAGGACAGTTTTAACTATTCCATTTTTACTCAAAATTTTTCTCATTTGCTGCTTTACTTTTCATTTTCACTCTGCTCAAGAGAGTTTTGAGGCTTAAAGGGACTTGAGGCAAGATTAAGAAACGAAACTCGCGACTGCCGCTTCAGGTAACTGCAGCCACGAGCCAAGCCGTCACGGGAGCGTGCACAAACTGAAGCTATAATGTTGTTTACTCACCTTTTTCTCCATAGTTACAATTTTTAGTGTTCTTTCAGTTGATCTAGATCGTATTCTGACGGCAGAATAAACCATAACTATAGATTACAGTGTTTTTATTTAACATGACCGTCTTTTTCCTGCATCAAAACTGCGGATGTAGGTCATTTGACGTCACGTCCGCAGGGCAGCGCGGGAAATTCGGACACCGAATTGCAGCGCATTTTGCAGCACACAGCCTGTTCAAGGCAACGGAGAGAAACATGGGCGGAAACGTTATTTTTGGTATTTAGCGCTTCATCACCCATTTGTATGAAAAAAAGGGACATTCATGTTTGTTTTTTTTCAAGACAGAAAGAAAAATGTCAGATACACCGAAGAAAAGGTAAGAGCTTTAGATAGTGTATGTTGGAAAACAAGGGTTGATATTGGTTTGGCTTTTACCCGCTTCTGTGCTCTGGAGGAGGCTTGAAGCTAAATAGGCTGAAGAACATACTTTCAACTATGAAGGTGTAGAAAAGTAATTGAGTTTGAAATAGATAAATTTAAAAACAGGACAATCTGAAACATTTTTATGTAAAAGATAAGATTTTTTGTTCGTTTTAAAAACCATTTAAAGGGACAGGGTGTGAAAAAATTGCTGGTCAATGATACAAAAAGTAGAAATATGATTAAAAGCTGCCTTTTAACAAATGGGATCTAATCTCTTTACCAAAATACTGTAACTTGCTATTCTCCTAGAATGAGCCATTTTTATAGATTTGCCATGGGTCCATATGGCAGCTGTCATATTTATGCCACCATTTTTACTACGGTGTCTCTGGATGGACAAACTCCTGAGCTTTAAAACTACACTACTTGCTTTGTTTAACAGCTAGAGCACTGTTTGGGATAAGGAACACCTTTAAAAAAAAGGCAGATAGAAGAAGTGGTTACCTGTAGTGCATTCATTGCTTCACCTGAAACCTCTGGATAAACTCAAAGATTAAAACATTTTTACATTTTCAACAATTTTGGCCACTGATGGCAACCATCTATTCACATGTACCCAGTTAGGGATTGGCGATACCGACATTTTTCATGTCAATACAATACCAGTAGTCTATGGCACTTTATTGATATAGATACTTTTGGTCCTTTCAAAGAAAACCACATGATTGTACAGTTTGCATGAATATATTGAATGCAAGGGCAATATTAAATATGAGTAAAACTTGAGAACAGTAGTACGGGAAAGAAATGCTTTCAAAACAATATGAAGAAATTAAACAAAAAGACCGAAAGACTACGACTAAAAACTTCTATTAATCATCAAATAACTTATGTACAGGATTATTTAAGATTATTTAAATTTTTTCAGTGGAAAATGTTCAAATATAAAGTGCAATGGTAATATCATAAATTTATCAAAACAATGTGTAATAACCTGTATTAAAGCACTAAAAGATACCAAAATATCATTATCATCATCAGGGACCCTAGGAAGACTAGTGGCCATCAAATGAGCAGCTAATGGGGATCCCAATGAAAACAATAAACAACAAAATAATTATCACTAACGGCAGCATCATCATCATGACATCTGATAGACTCATCATGTGACACAAGCTAGAATCTGGCTGCTTGCACACATAATTTCATTGCCTAAAACTCTGAAGTGAAAACAAACGGCATGTTTTGTATCTGTACAGCAGTCGTACATCTCAATACTGAAAAAAGTGTTGATTCCAAAATTTTGTCTGGCTGGTATAAGTCTCACATCTCTCCCCCTCTTTCCACTGCACAGGGTGCCAATTATGAATCCATGGACTGTTTACCAGTATTGCACATGGATCCTGCCGAGAATATGGCAAGGTACACAACGGATGGCCTGGGCGGGATTTAATCCCCAGACTCCTAGGTGAGAGTCATGCGTACGAACCAGTCAGCCAAAGGGACATCCCTGTGGCCAAGTAGCCAGGGCGCATGATCAATCAGAGGCATAGTGACAGGACCCCACACTGTCACACATGACCAGAGGAAGTGTCTTTCTATGTGGCCCAATCCCAATGTCCCCCCCTACTTTCAACCACTAGCCATCGTCCACTATCACTACACCCTCGAATTAAAGCCACAGGGGCTTTGTAATCTTCCCTATGAATTGGGACACCACTTCCTGCATTTACATTCAGGCACGTAAGCGACTGCGTGGTGACATTTGCACATACGTCTCACCATAACAACACACTCAGCAACAACACAGTTAACAGTTTCGGTCGTTTTTTGTTTTTTCATCATTCCCCATCCTTCGGTTGATTAATAAACCAAACAACCACATGGGGAAGAAGTCGCCATGACGACTGACTAGCATGGCTAGTCTGGCTAATGTTACGAACAAACATGTAATCTGTACATATGTACATTTGTGAGTTTTCTTCTCCGAGTCCTGTCGCTCTCCGGAGGTTGCTGATCTTCCCTTTTCTCTGGTCCTTCCTCAGCTATCAGCATTTGACACCCCTCGCTCTGAAGGACTAGATTCATACCCCCTACCCCTTGTTACACTTCCCCTACATGCAAAGATAAGATAATCATGCATGCAGTGATTATCCAATAGGAGTCTGGTACCTATTTGGTTAATTAAATCCAGGTGGCGACTTTTTACTGTGGCCAGGCAGTATAAATTGCACGTTTTACTATTTAGATTAAGGTTCATAATGTTGCTGCATTTCCCCATAATAACTATTAATAGGCAAGTTATCACATGAACAGTGAATAAGATAACAAGCTGATCAGATGGTTGACTGCTTTATACAATTGGATGTTTCACCTGAACTGGCTCTTTATCAATAAAGGCTCTGTGTAGTCTTGACCTAAATGCTCCAAGAAGACTGTTGTTGTTCCAGCTATCAAATTCATGCCTTCTGAATAGACCCGCCAGACAATAACTCTCATTCATTTGGGAAATAACTTAGAGAAGAACTCTTGTTTTGTTGCAGAGAATCAGAGCTGTACAGAAACTTATTTTCTTTGGTAAATTTCTGGGGACTCATTTATAAAGTTCTTACTACAAGGCCTAATGGTGGCAAAAACTCCAAAGCTACTGGTCTTACAGATATCTCTGTGAAAGCAGCTCAGTTAGCAAAGAGGCGAAGGCCAATTCTCTTCAAAGCAGTAACTGCTTTTCTCACATTTCCTATTGTGGACCTGTTTTGGGACCAGCAAGGTTTTTTCTTCCCTTTTTTTTCATCATTATCTTTTAAATGCTGCAAAAACCAATCATTTTTTAAACAATAAAGCCAGTGCATCATTTTGCTTTTTTTTATTGAAATAAAACTGAGCTTTATTTTTTCAATAATAATTCTCAAACATGAGTAAAAGAGCTGCATTTGGTTTGACTTCGGACAGTAAAATCAAACGGCCTGTTGAATATCCCGGATTTATCCCATCATGAAAGAGGCAACTGCATTCAGCCAGCGAGGTGTGTTGCGCTCATGTTGAGTGTATATATGCACGGAGCGATCCCTTGATTCCTGCAGGCTCTATCAGCGATATTTGATTCCCCACCTGCATTTCCTCTCAACTGATTCCCCCCCCACCTGTCTGCAGCCTTAGTGGGTTTCCATTATCAGATCCCCCTGCTGACTCCCTCTGCACGTCTTCCCCGCTCCTCTTTGTTTTCAAAGCTTTTCCTTTACAATGTAAAAAAAAAAGCCTCCTGAATGCTTCCAACAGCTCCTCTCCCATGTGGGATCACGGTTACCCCTTTCGTCCACTAAAGGGGGTGTGAATCTGAGCTAACACAGGGGCTGTTTTATTCTGCATTTTCATGGTCAACTGCGTGAGCTGCATGAAAACTGGGGTGTATTTAGTCTTTTCTCCCCCTGTTGCCACTCCTCTATTTTTACACTGAATTGTCAGTCCATTTGCATTTTGCTCAGTGCTGGTACCTGCGCCTCGCTTATTCTGTAAAAAGAACAAAATAAATAATGCACAACTCGTTGAGAACGTTTCCTGGCTATGTACCATTTCTACTGAGCAACAATGTTTTAATGTAAATTTGAGGACTTAAGTTACCCACAAATCTGCATGTTAAAGTGGCCTCAGAAGACAGTAATTGTTGAGAAGGTGGAATATAAAGTAGAGTGGCGTTTTCTTCAAGTGTATCAATTATTTTCATTACAGCAAGCTGCAGAGCACACTAACATTCTCATCTTGTGCAGAAAGGAAGATTGCTTGTGTTTGAAATCATAACATTTTTCAGTTTGCAAAGAAATTGCTGGTATGATGTCCTTTTCTGGAAATCAAACAGGAGGAGTGTTTAAAGGTAATACTTTGAGTATTAAAAAACTGTCCGTAAAAACTGGGTTTTTTTGCAGGCTAAAGTTTGTAGATCGCTAACCTCATCTATCTGTTGTTTTGTTGCACTAAGGTTGGTAAAGAGGATCCTTATTTGACAGTTTAAACAGGTGGAGGATAGGGATGCAAGATATAATCGGCCCGCTATCAGCATCAACCTATATCGGCCTTAAAACTGAGTATCAGACATCGGCCACCCCACCACTATTTAACCGATCAGCCCGCTGTTTCTAAAGTCTAAAAAATTGTCATTTAAAAACGCAGTATCAATCTATTTTACAAAGAAAATCTTGCAATATTTCATTGTTCTGTTGTGAAATCTCATGATAATTCACAAAATATCATGAGATTTTTAAACAGAACGATGAAATCTTGTGAGATTTTGTAAGTAAAATAGTTCGATACCTTGTTTTTAAATATGGATTTGATATTGGCATATGAAAATATTGCAATATTTCAGTATATCAATATTTTTTCACACCTCTATTTTTTAAAGTGCCGGAAATGGATAACAAAACTGCCATTTGCAATGACTGCTAATTTTTTTCAGCTTTAATATTGGTATCTATATCGGTTATTGGCCACATGAGTTTTAAAATATCAGCATATCGGATACTGGACAAAATTCCAATGTCGTGCATCCTTAGCGGAGGAGTCAAACAGGCAGAAGGCCACCTAAAAAAGCAAACAAGCAAAAAAAAAACAACAACTATTTTATTACCAGATGGGGTCTAAAGACGAAGGAGGATATATGCACAGGGTAGGTGATAACTAACTGAAAACAGCTGTGGAGTAATCAATTGAAAACAGGTGAGAAACACAAAGGCAGGAAGCTAAACTAATTGGAGTGCACAAGTGGAATTGATTCAGTGCAAACAGGGAAAAAACTTGAGGCACTCAACGGTCCGAACAGCCAGAATATTCCAAAATGAAGCGAGACAAACCTAAAACGATGCCACAGTTGGTCTTGTTCTTACATTCCCTGATTCAGTTCGCTCATCCTTTTACTTTTTCTCTTTAACTTTGCTGCAAATTATGCAGAAGTGTTTTCATGTTATGTAACCAGCACGAATAATGATGTCTTATTCTATTTATATTGTGAAAAGCAGCTAGATTTAAGTTGCTTAATGTCAGCATGATGTCTTTATTAGTCCATGTCTGCTTGAAAATGTATGCTGACGCTAATTAGTTTTTTTCCTTCTTTGTTTTCTTAAACGTTACAGGTCTGCCTTGAAAGACTGTCTCAATAAGTTCACCTGTATAAATGAGGGTTAAAAATGTATAAAATATCAAGTAGCAAAGTTTAGTGCAGAAAAAAGAAGTCAAAGAAGTAATACCAGTAAAAACTAGTTCCTCTAAATCTCCTCCTCGTCCTAGAGGACCACGGTCCTGCTTCAACACACCTGACTCAGATTAATGGGCCAAAGCAGGATTTAACAAGCTGTTTGTAAAAATTTAATCAGAATCAGCAGGAAAGCACCTTTAATCCTGCATGACAGGACAGTTTTTTAAAGGGATATTGTGTGACTTTTGGCCACTAGAGGGACTAAACCTTAAACTTTCCACAGGCCACACAATTGTGGCAAAATTAAACAGTTTCTATCCGTGTTTTGGAATCATTTGAAGACCACTTTGATCAGCTGAAAGTGAAGTCATCGAGCGATAAAGCAAAACACTCCAGGTCACATGATCCAATGAGAGACGGAGCCGCTCCTGCAAATGTACAATGTCTAGTTTTTGAGGAGGGCAGTGCCTTTGGAGCAACAACATGCGTCAAGTGCTGTATCTATACTGACCGCAGAAATCATCTATTATTACTAACAGTAGGCCAATGTTTGGGTCAAAAGTTACATAGTATTCCTTTAAGCTAATTTAAAAACACACACAAGTTAATCTGCTAGTTAGAATGCTCAATCTTAATTCAGTTCAGCTTTATTTGTGTTGCACCAACTCACAACAAAGTAGCCTAATCAACAAGCACTTTTACATACGTACTCCAGTTCAATTCATTAAATCCATGACATGATCCGCAGTAGTTAATAAAAGCCATGTAATACAAAAAAACCCAAATAACTAAACCAACAGACTGTAACAGATCTTCTCTGAGTAACCCCCAGGTTCCATGCTCAGTTCTGCTCCGGACGGCTCCAGACTGACTGCGACCGTCAACGCCCACTGCATGAGCATCGCTCCGCTCCGTCAAGCTGCTAACCGTAACGAAGCATGGCAGAACATGCACTTAAAGTGATGCGACAGGTGCGCACCACGGTCGCACCTGTATCACCCCGGTGCAACAAGTTGCTAGTCAAGCCATTTACGCCATTCAAAATAAAGTACGTGTATGACTCCTCAGTTGATAGTTTAATACAATAACCTTCATATATGAGCCACAAAATGCTAATAGGCTAGCTTTACAGTTTGGTAATACTTAATGGAGCCTTATTACACGCACAGAACAATATATTTACGCAGAAGAAAATCATTTTGGAAAGGAGATCTCATAAGGGTCTCATTTACTTCTCCTAGATAAATGTGAGATCCACGTGAAAGTTACTGTAAATGAGTAAATGGCTTATTTTTCCTGTTTCTCAACCTTGTCTCCAGATAGAAAAGTTGCACAAAATCTCAACCTAATCTCACCTCCAGTTCCAAAGGAGATCTCAATCATTTCTCAAATAATTATCCAGATGTCTGCATTAAGTTTCAAATAAGACTATTTCTCCTAGTGAATTTTAGGAGAAAAAAAAGCGACATTCATGAGAACAATTTGAAACCTGAATGAGGCTGGGATGAGATCTCCTGAGATGCAAAAGAAAGCTTTGAGAAGTAAAATTTTGCTCTGCGTAGGCTATTGAACAATGCCTAAATCATATTTATGAAATCTATTTTCATTAGTGTAAGCCCAATAAGCACGTAGATGTAAGCTATCACAAGAAATGTGAATATTAAAAGCCTACAATGTATCAGAAGTAGCCAAAACGATCTGATTTCAATCATTTTATTTGAAAATCCAGAAACTGTTCTAGCTCTCTTCCTGTTTGTTACGATCATAATTGTGCAGCTTGGTCCAGCCGGACTCGGGCGGACCAGAAAATAGAGTTGGTCCGTGATTTTGTCTGGGCGGTCCGGAGCGAAGCGGAGCGGATGATTTGGAACTGCTGCTGGCATTAATGTGGCAGCGTATTTTGTGCGGAGCGGAACGGAACGCACACACGTATGTGGAATCTGGGGGTTAGTCCCCTATCTTGAGCGTATACACAGGGTGGTGGGTGAACATAGAAAGGAAAAAAAAAAAAAAAAACTCCCTTTTAACAGGAAAGAAAACCTACAGCAGAACCGGACTCAGGAAGGTCCTTAAAAACGGAACAGAGGAGTCAAACGGAGAAACGCCACAACGTTAAACCAGGGATACCCTCTGAGAAAGAAAACGAGTGACATAAATGGAGAGAACAAAATCTAAATATGTATAAATGGAGAATAATGACTTAGAGAGGAAACTGGCTGGTGGAGTTAAGCAGACTAAAGCTGAAGGGATGTCTGGGGTCAAACTATAAGTTCCATCAAAAAACTTCCTGAACCCAGACTGGTTTTCACGACCTGCCTTGCTTTGTATACGTTTCTGATTTCCCCATCCATGAGAAGTGCAGGGGCAGTGAATCGTTACATTACCTGACTGTTTAGAAATTAAGATGAACATTTTCCATTACTGTGGAGGACAGGGAGACAGGCAGCACTGCTACAGTTAGCCGGTGATGTGTCAGGTGTCCTGAAGCTCTGGGTCAAAAACGCTTGTTGCAACTTACTGACTCCATGAAGCCAAAAATGAAAGTGAAGTAGAAAATAAAATCTGCACATAAACACATCCTTTAACCTGTGACGCTTGAATTTACATGATGCTTAAATATCTGCTCAAAATGCAGAACCCCTCATCTTCATGGATGCTGTGTCACTGTTAAGTTGGTTCTAGTGGGTTGTTTTGTATTCATCTGGTCTAACTGGTATGCAATACGACAGTTAACGTGGGAACGAAAATCCTTCTTATTCTTTTAAGGCTTTTAAAATGTTTTTTTATCATGTAAAATCAGCATTAAATCTCCTCTGCTCACTGCTATTTTTGTTTCCTGTCTGTCGCTCTCCTATACATGCTGTACATGTCACATTCACCCCGGGGCGACACAGTCATGTTCCTCCTCTGCTATCCTTTCTGAAACACTGCTCCTCTGTTTTATAATGTGCAGCCACTCATATCTGCTGTGCACTAAATTCATCTGTTTTATTCTGTGGCTCTTTTTCTGTGCTGGATATGATGTCCTTTCGTGTCAGACCAAATTGCAACACGACTTTACATCACTGAGCAGTGCTTTATTCACTTCTTGCTTTTGGCTGTTTGAGCTTCACTGAATCATTCTCAACCTCAGTTACCTTCAGGAGAACAAACACACTCCCACAAAAATCAACTCATAATAGACATTTATGTTTGTTAAAGACCATCTCAAAAACCAAGCTTTAAACCATTTGTATAGATTCATATATTGGTATTTTTATGCCAGAAGGCAACAGGCATGAAAAAAATAGTTGACAGGCTGATTGTTTCCACCTTGGATGTGTAGATGATCATTGAGAAGAGGGCAACGCTCCATGACATAAACACACCCTGGGTGGAATTACCAAGTCCAGCAAAGAGGGGCAGGTACTGGAACTGAGGCATGGCATCATGTTGCTGAAAACGTTTTAAAAATTAGTATTATGAAAAGGAAATATTTCTGTGAGAGGCAACAAATAAGACAGAGTTGATGCTTCTCCTGATCAGAGGAGATCATTATGTGAAAAGAAAACTGTCTGTATGGACTTTGCTTTGACAAACTGGTGCAAACCTTCAGAAATATCTTTACATTGGATATTCTGTCTTTCAAATGACAACTGAACAAATATCTAAATGATCATAGTGTTTGGCAAAATTCCCACAAACCAACAGTAACATTGGGCTAGTTATCATTTCTCTCCTCCCACGTCTACAAACCTGCAATCAGCTGTTGGAGAAGCTAGCTCTCCTGGTGCATAGACAAATGCTTACTAGACTATTGGTAGCATTTGGTTTGGCCAAACCGCTGTATAAATCCCCCTTGTGTGTCATAGTGTTAGGTCAGTTTTCCTCAGCTGAGTTTGATTTGTGCATGCTACTTTTTTATTATTTAGTTGACCTCTTTCAAAGGTTTCACTCATTCTTTTTGGATTTTGTATTAATTTTTTTGTTCAATAATAAAAAAAAGTTTTTAAGTGACTTCATGTGATAATAAATTGTTTTTCATTTCATTTCATGCGTCCTGGTTGCCTTCCTGACATCACGATGAAAGCTACTAGACATTTAGAGGCAGGTGGAGAGATACGGTCAAGGCAGAAAAGAAACTTTCAGAGTTGTGATGGGCTACATAATTTATTAGAATCTACATTACCTGACTTTCATGTTATATTTTACAGACTTCAAAATGCATTTTTTGTTTGTTACCTTTAGAAAAAAAGAAAGTATCACAATGTTTTTTTTTTTTAATTTAATTTTCAAATAATTTTTAATGTTTTTCAATTAAAATGAGAAGATTAATGATGTAAAGTGAATGTTGCCACTACCCAGATGTAATGATGCAAGGTTATCAGATATAGATTTTCTATAAGGGTAACGTACTCAGTAACAATGATTTACTGTAAAAATTATTTAAATCATTGTTAAATCATCCCGAAAACTGTGAAGAACACCCTGATAACTAATGGAAAGCTAAATCTGGACTCACAGGTTAATAGTACTCGTTCGTTTGTTCATTCTACTTAAAGTATTGGCAAAAAGTTTTGCTGAAGATAATGCCTTATATAGTGACTGATCCGTCTCTGCAATTATAATGATGTACACCGAGGGGGAACTCAACAGAATATCTTCCCAAGGACTCAAAGTGATGCAGAAATTTTACCTGTGAGTAGCCTAAATGCGTGTATTAATTCCTAGAAATAAGGTCCAGGTTGAAAGACAGAAAGTTTTCCTTAAAGTTGCTGAATTTAAATAGTGGATTTTTTATAGACCCTGAACAGAATATTTCGCTTAAAAAAATTCTGCTTTTTTCAAAGTTTTTTCATGATGTTGCTAATAAATGTCTATCATAAGTGCAAAAACAAACAAAACAAAAATGCCCCCCTGGACTTTAGCCTATGTCCTAACGTATGACTGAAAGTATTTCGCACGAGGCTGAACAATAAGGCTGGTTTCCTGAATAGATGATAGCTCTTCTAAGGATGACAGTCTTAATGCATGCAGGCTACATGCCCGACAAATCAGCACTATGTTATCTCTCTCTCCCTCTCTCCCTCTCTCTCTCTCTCTCTCTCTCTCCCTCCTCCGTTCCCTTAGTCGAGTTTGAGGAGATGTCTTTTGGAGCTGGAGAGGAGAGGTTTGTTCGTCTCTCTCTCCTCTAGCAGCCACCAGCTTTCTCTGCAGCTCCTTGCTCTCTCGTCGTGGTTATGGAGACTAAACGAGTCGCTGGGATTATGTCTCGGGTGCTCCTGCTTCTCCTCTGCCTGCGCGGGACAACCGGGGAAGGTAAGACAGCTGGAGACATACGAGTCCGAGCAGCTTTCAATCAGTCAGCTTCTAACGTCTGTAAAGTGCAAGTTTTTATCCGATGTTTTCATGGAACTTGACAGTTATTTCTTTAACTTTCTGTGGTATTTTGAAAAGTATGTTTTGTTTTTTCTTTTTTAGTGTTTGGCGCGTCTTTGATATGAAGACTACTTATTTGCTGGAGCTTTCTCAGCATTAATAGAGGAGATTACAGGCGCTGGGATTTTATGGAAGCATCTCCTGTTCTGGCTAAGCTGCTGTTTACCTGAGCTATGCAGACGTGGTTCATGGTTGTATGCATAAAACAGTATTAGATCTGTTTTCTGGTTAGTTTGTTGCTCAGCGCAGCGTGATGGGCATCCTGGGACTGAGCCTGTTTGCCAGCCGGGGGCTGCAGAGAGAGAGAGAGAGAGAAAGAGAGAGAGAGGTGGATTCTGTTAACTCTTTATCCAACTTGGCAGCCAACACTGCATGATCTGTAAGACTCTTACATGCTGAAAAAAACCTGGTTTCTTCATTCCCTCTCACTTAATTAATATGCTACCTGATTTAGCATCTGTTCCTTATTTTTTATATTTTATTTACTTAGGTCTTTACCTTTTCTCAGGTAAAGACTTTGCTTTAGCTCCTCTAACCTCACTAGTCCTCTTTGATACGGTGTATATATGCAGTTTAATGCTGGATGGGTCTTCATTTTAATGCAAATCAAACTGACTAAAAGACAGACATTCAGTAAAGAGAGATCTTTTCCTGCATGTGGTCAGATGAAGATGTTTAGTGAAAGTTTTGCTCAAAAAAATCCCATTTCTCCCCTGTCTGCTTTCCCTCTCCTTCAGATTTTCCTGCTGTTTCTGACAGATCAGACGACTCCAGCTCTCCATTCTCTCCTGCTCCACTCATCTTTCTGCTTGTTGCTCTCTCTCCTCTCAGTCCTGCTGGTCCTGCTGTCAGCTCCCTTTCGCTTGTCAACGGATTTCCTTTTTCTCATCTTCCCTTTCTGTTCCTGTCTTTTTGCGCTCCTCATCCTCTTGGATCTCCGCTCCCCTGCTGCATCCGTATCTGAGAGCTTTTGCTGTTTTTCTTCCACATTTTCTTGCAACTTTTCCCCTTCATTTCCCCTCCGCTCCTGCATGTTTTCTAATGTTTCATGACCTCAACGCCTCATTTCTCTTCCCTCCGTATACTCTCCTGCTGCTCTTCTTGTTCTCTGTAGTCGTTTGGGGTGTTTTTGAACTCTCATCTCAGCTGGCATTTCTGCTTATGCTCACAAGATGAGGTGGTTTTGAAGGTTTGAATAAATGCCTGCAGTATACTTTGTTTCTCCCAGTTTGTCAGGTTGTGCGAGCATTTCAACAGATGCTAGTACATCAGCGCTTTGTTAGTTTAAGCTTTAATCTGCTGTCGTGCCATAGCCTCTGCGTGCTGTTTCGCACTGCCTGATGCAGCGGCACACTCATCATGCACGGACCATAAACCGCAACAGCATAATAAGATAAGACCGCAGAAGATGAGTGAGCTCAGCTGAAGGTTTCAGTAACCTCACATCTCCAACTCCCTCCACAAAGATTGTTCATTGTTCTCCATGGCTGCATTACTAAATGGTAACAAAGTGGAAATACATATTCTACCAGTCCCAGATGGTGCTATGGTGACTTGTTAGCCGGAGGACTGAAGTGCTGTTTATGTGATGAGTGTCAGGAAAGTTAATGTGTGCGACAGCAGCCTGCAGGGCCACAGAGTCACTGTGTTTAATTGTCTTTAGAAATGAACAGCATGAAAGTGTCAGTGTGTTTTTTCACACATCTTTTTCATGAAAACTGAGATGTAATGTCAGGTCAATTGAGTGTTTTCAGAAATTTATCTGGAACTGAGACATTTAAAGTCCGTCAGAGAACCTTTTTCTTAGTGAGCAGAATAATGCTGCCTTCATGTGGTATGGGAAAGATTTGTTAATAGGAATGTAACAATACATCCATCTGTATTAAAGGTGCCATGACATCAAATTTCACTTTTCTGGGGTTTTGGGTGTATACTATGATCTGTTGTGCACTGATGAGGCCATGGAAATGTCAGGGGGAGAAAAAAAGTTTTGTTTATGGGTTGTCAGGTTTTTCTCTCTGCTCAGAAAAAGGAGGAAAATAAAAGAGGGTCATATTATTCAAAAAATTAAATCTCCAACAATAGGAGAATATCAAGTAAGCAGCGCCCCCCCCCCCCCCCCCCCCCTCTCTCTCTCTCTCTCTGTCTTCGGGGCATCCGCTCCCCCCCCCCCCCTCCCTTGAATGTATGATTGTGTATGGGGTTAGGGGGGAGTTATTAGTAATTTGGGTTTGGATTTGTAAAAAAAAATAAATAAAAGAAAAAAAAAGAAGGAGCAGGAAGGAGGGGGGAGGGAGGGAGACAATATCATTAAATTAATTATTATTTTATTTTATGTTTTATATGATGAATGATGTAAAGAACGTCGCATGGACTGGTGATGGTGGCAAGGGGTCTGGATTAAAGAAGTTAGGAGCGGGACGATAGTTAGTTCTAATAAATAGAACAAGGAAAAAGAAGGAGAAGATAAAATAAAGAAACGAGGTCTCCGGGGGAAGCTGGATATCTCCATACCAGGACCAAACTGAATAATGGAGGAGGGAGGTTGAGATACAAAACAAATATTAAATAGAAAAAATTATGTTGTTTTTTTTGGATAATGAAATAAAAACATAAACCAACAAACAAAAACAATTTTTTCCCTCCTTCAATATATCAATACAGATTGATGTATTGATAGTAAATCGATCCAAAAACCCAATATTAACCAAAAATCTATATCAGACCCACTTTTATTATGAAAATGTTTTTATTTAAGGTTCTCTGACACAACATTTTCACAATAAAATACATGTTTATAGTTGTACAGTGGATAGACGTGATACAGGGAGATTTTACTACAAAGCTTACATTTATGTTAAAGGCGCTATAGAAGATGTAATCAGCATTTCAGAGACCATAGACTGTTAGCGAGTTTTTGAACAATGCACATGCACGAGCCACTCCGTGTTTAGCAGACAGCAGGTA
This sequence comes from Atherinomorus stipes, assembly GCA_023101725.1. Classification (NCBI taxonomy): domain Eukaryota; kingdom Metazoa; phylum Chordata; class Actinopteri; order Atheriniformes; family Atherinidae; genus Atherinomorus; species Atherinomorus stipes. Next base: position 84,248 of record JALJCO010005325.1, read on the forward strand.
CAGATTCTCCATCATGTCACAAACGCAAGTCAAACAGAATGTCGTTGTCTGTACGTCGCTAACTGCTAGCAGAATGATTTTAGCTACCAACTGTATACCTCAGATAAGAGTTCGTCGCTTCTGACACACAGTATTATTGTCACCAATCAATCACTCTCATTGATCAGTCTTGCCTATTAATTGTTGAATTGACTTTCAATCACTCTTACTAAAGTAGTGAAAGTGATTGACGAGCCAATAGTATGTAAAATGTAAATGTAAAAATGTAAGGAATGCAGAGATGACTGGTGGATGTTTTTTCAGCCCCATTACTTTCACAGCTGATGTATGATTATATTTATATTTTTAAAGCTTTTAATTAATCATAGCTTATGGGGTAGTGAATCCAATTTTAACGAATATTGCAAAAAATTGATGAAAGAAACATCCTCTATAATGCCTTTAAGAAACAACAACCTTGTTTATTACTTGCAATATTGTTTTATATCATTTTATATCGATCGGTGGATCCTAAATCAAATCGAATAGAAATCGTATTGTGACTGAATTTGAGATATCGGCAGACATCAAATCACCTGCATTGACATAGTATTGTGTTGTGATCAAACCAGTTAAAACAAAAAAAAAAAAAAAAAAAAAAAAAAAAGAAAAAAAGAAAAAAGGGGGAAAAAAAAAAAAAAAAAGGGGGGGGAGGGAAAGAGGAAGGGGGGAGAAAGAGGGGAATTTTACACGCCAATAGGCTTTTATGCATAGCTCCAGTACCTCGTGAACTTAGTACTGCACCTTTGTTTCCTGCCTTACATGACTGGATGATCTGATTAATCCAGGTGTGTCTGACCTCAGCAAATCACTCCTGTGTGGACACTAGTTTATCAAATGGGCCTGGGCATGCCACACAAACCCCTCAAGTTCCATATTTTTGCAAAGTTTTGCATCTGTAAGTGGAAGAAGTAAAGCTTGAGTGCATATTAATGCATTAAATTTCCCAATGAAACTGCCTTCATTCACATCTTTTTCTGTTTCTTTTGTCAGACATTTAAAGGCTTGAAAAAACAGCAGCCCTACAACTGTGAGCAGTACAGCTGACAAATTGTCCATTCGAGTAATTTAACTCCCTGGCATTCCTGCAGAAACAGCCCAACACTAGGGACACAATGCATGCGGAAGCGCGCCGATTCTCTCGTCGACACTGCCCCTCTTTCTGTCCACATCAGACGTGCACAGTTGGCACCTGCTTCTCTGCTGTACTTCTACAGCTGATAATTCCACAGTGGCTACATCTCCTGTTTTGCTTTCATACTATTTGCAAGCAGAACGCTGACATTTCTGTGTGTGAATCCTTCCACTTGCATTTTCAATAAAGATGAAGACATGAAAAAGAAAAAAGATGAGTTGAGGCACTCTGGATTTGCAGGTGATTGATTTTATTCATGCACCTCATGCACCAACGCGTTTCGGCTGTTAAGCCTTCATCAGGGTTAAAAAAAAAAAGATGAAGACATGATTAATATATTATTAAATCTATTAAAAAGAGATTGGGTTTTAAAGCTTATCTGGGTGTTTTTACTTTGAAAATGGTTTTATTTTGATAGATTTGTGTCGTGTTCCTGCTTATTGTCCGGCCGTGGTTTGCACAGAAAATAGAACAAAAGCCGAAACGATCACTCAACGGCGTGAGCTGATTTTAGTGCTGCGCACCGCGGCGCACCACACAAACACTAATGCGGTCGACACCGTCTGTTAACATGGGCGCGAAAATGAAACTGCTGCGCTTTAGCGCACTTCCGCATGCAGTGTCCCTAGCACAAGCGTCCCACCTGAGACCCTATGGAATGCCAAAGGGTTAAACACGAAATCTGTGCAGTGATTTCAGCTGAATGATGATCCTACAGATACAGTTAGACGAGGCAGAATGTCTTGAATGTTTTATCACACTGTCCACTTTTTCACCCTCCTGGGCATGTATACTGGGAAAAGGATAGTGGGTTAATTAGAGGGCCAGGTGGAACTCTTAATGCAACCACACTGAATAAAATCATATCAAGACAAATCAAGGTCATGAACAGTAAGTTTATCAATTAGTCCCGGTAACCTGAAAGATGCTTAATAAAGCCTTTAAAATGTCGTCTTTCATTTTCTGAATGTTCATTTAGTCCATCCCATCATTAATTCATTTTTATGGCTTGCATATGGAGAACCTAGAAAAGGACATGAACACTGATACTAGGTGGGAACAGAGTCTTTAATGACAGAAGTGTCAGCAGCTTACTTTAAAAAAAAAAGGAGTATACAAAGAAGTCAGGAACAAGTTCCAAGATCAGATCTGTGTGGGTGAAACACAAAGGTATATGGAAAACCAATAAAGTGGCAAAGAAAAGAACAAAGAATGCTTTTAGACTACACTGTAAAAATCACAGTCCCTTAATCAAGATACTATTAAGTCTTTTACATTGCAACTGTAATTTTTACGATGTACAGCTGCCAGTTTTCAGTATTTAACTCTTATTTTTGCAGTACATAAATTACTATGAATAAATAAAAGTTATGTACTGCTAAAGTTGTGGTTACCAAAACGGCATACCATAATAATTTATACAGTACATTGCTACCATAATTTATGAAAAAGTCCCACCTGCAGCTTGCAGGACAAGGCTGGAGAAGTATGTTAGGTGGGGTAGGACGTCCGGCTCTACCCACATCACCGTTGTGAGTCGTTCATACTAACCCTTCCCCCTACCCCTAAGCCCTAACCTCACTATCGGATGTACTACTGCAAGCCGCAGGCGGGGGTGCTTGTAATGTGTAGGGTGATAAGGTGTCAGTTTTTCACTGTAAATTTTAGGAATATTTTCTGTAAAAACAACAATATTTTTTGTACTGTTTTAACTGCTATACTGCAAGAAAATACCATAAATAGTTGTCGGCAAAATTTACTGTTGCATTCCGTTATATCCTCTACATTCTCACTGTAAATTTTACAGTGAAAAACTGGCAACCACAGCTGGCAGTTTTTCACCATAAACTATGTAGATTTTTTACAGTGTATGTGAACTATTGGGGGAAGAATAACGGCACACGAAGGAAAGTCTGAGGGAAGCTGGTGGACAGAAAACAGTCATAAGATGCTTTACGTGAATACAATTAGGGTCAAAGGTAACTTGGTACATGCATTAGTCTTTTTCTAAATATTTCTGAGAGACCAGAAAGTCTGATGTGAGCAGAAAGCAGCAATAAGGGAATTTTTTGTTGCAACAGCACAAAAGAATAAGAGCTCTTGGCATTAGTCAATGACATTCATCACAAAGAGCGAGAGAGACCAAATTTTTCAGTAAGAGATGAACAAAATGAATCAGAATCCAGAGTAACCTCAGGACATGATGTACTCTGAGTAGAGTATGTGGCAAAAAGCTCTGCCAGACTAAACCTGTTTGTAAGGTTACTCACACATTTAAGCCAAACAGCAGCAATGAAAAGTGGAAGGGGAAAAAACTATCAAAGAAATTACTGTAACATTTTACAAAGCACAGAAATGTAAATAATGATGTTAGAATTACTCAAGTATGCAGTGGTACCCACACAATGAGTCTATCCTTCCTCTTTAAATGTTAAGATCACTGAAACAAGGTGTGGATGTAGTAGCAGAGGTTTGTTTGTGGTTGCTGGTACCTTGCTGATCTGTATGCTGCTTTCCATTCACGTTTATTTTGTAAATACATTCAAATCAACACAAGCAGGGGCCGCTGTTCAGGAAATAGCAATTTTTACATCATAATTTATGCATTATGTCCTGCTGCCTGAGTAGTCTCCTTAGATGCTCCCTTGCTTTTTATTTCATGCTTTGAGAGGGTATTTCTGCAAATGGATAGCAACTGTAGAAAAAGTCAGGAACAAATGGCTGGCATATTTTTCCTGAAAGTTTCTGATAGTTGTGTTTCAAAATGGATTGTGTTAATGCACCAGTTCTCAGACCTTCCTGGGAAACGCTTCAGAACATCTGGTGATTGAGGTTGTGGAGCAAGTTGTGCATTATCACAATGTTGCCCAAAATATCACAACTTGTGTGACTATTTATTTTTGTGAACAAAATGACTAAAGTAGTGGCAATTTATCAAAACCTTGCTAGAAATCAATGTGTCGTTATCCGCCAACTTTCATATAATGGAGATGACCAGTGCTCAAAACAAAAAAGTCTATAAAAACTTGGCAATATTCCTCCATACTGCTTGTCCAATGTAATCCAAGTGTCTTGAGTGGGTAGCGTCCATAATTTACTCCAAACAACTTCATTTAGTATGTTTTTAAAGCTTAAATAGTACGACATATAGCCACGGCAAAGCGCATCCACGAGAGTTCACGACACTACGGAAGTCTGAACAGAAAATTTACATTTGAACCGCTAATGAAGCTATAGAAGGCTGGTTGTAAGGGGATGAACATATTGTCATATGCTATTGTAAAAGCAAAAACATGAACCATATGGCTGACCGAAGTTGAAAAAATTTCAAATGAATACAAAAATGGCTCACAAAAGAAATAAATATGCCAACTTGTTTTACAAAGAAACTCAAAAAAACGTTTTTTTTACATTAATAAACTTATCAAATGTGACATAAATGTATTTTTATTGTCATTTTCAACTCTTTGATCTAATTTTGTGTAAATACACTTTTTTTTATTTATTTTCTGGGTAATTTTTGGTTTATCAATTAATTTATTTGATACTTTTTACATTTTTCTTCATTTTTATACCTATGCTTTTTTCTATTTCTTTTACATTCCACCCAAGTTATTTATTTCTATATTTATTTTTCATCTCACATTTTAATTTATGTATTCATTTTTTTACACCTTTTAAAATTTAGTCAAACTTATGTCTTCAATATTTCCCATCTTGCCTTTACTTCTGTTTATTTTTCTAAGCGTATTTTTTTCTCCATTTTACATTTTCTTGTACCTTTCTTAAATGAACATGAATCTCAGAAAAGAAATGAAGGATCCTCAAAACAAAAACAATTACTTTCAAAAAAGAAGTCAAGGACCTTGAGAAAAATAACAAAGTTCCTCACAAAACTGTCAAAGACCTTTGCAAAAAGCTTGTCAGATCCAGAAACAAAGGTAAAAGGGACATTCTAATATAAAATTAAATTTTGTTCATAAAGAATAAAGTCTCCAGATGATGTTAAAACAAACTCACTAGGCATTAAAAGATGCCCATCATAGGGTGAAGGCAAACAATAAATTTCTAGAGATTAAACATCAAGTCTTGAAAGAACTGCTGAACCAGACGAAAAGTTGAGTGACTGCCAAGAAACCTGTGACCTGAAGGGTGAACAACTTAAGATCAAAGCTTACCTATTCCAAACTGCTCCAGAAATGTTGGCAAGCCTGCAAAGCAAGTGCAAGGACAATGTCAACAAAAATGAGCTATGGTTGAAAGAAATAGAGAGCAAGAAAGAGTAATTGAGCAGGGTAAAAAGCAAAATTGTGCCACTCAACAAGAACTGGAAAAGGTTCATAAAAAATTCAGTATCTTGAGAAGCATATGACAAGGTAAGCTTAGAAAACAAGGCACTGCAAGCGTAAGCTCAGTCCTTGGAGGACTGCTGGACCAGACAGAAAAAGAGTTGAGTAACTGCCAAGAAACCTGTGACCTGAAGGATAAAGAACTTCAGCTCTAAACTAACCTATTCCAAAATGCTCTAGAAACATTGGCAAGTCTGCAAAGCAAGTGACAGGAAAATGCTTTAAAAAGAGCCATGGTTGAAACAAGTTGAGGACAAGAACATAGAAGTTGAGCTGGGTGAGAAACAGATCTGTACCACTCAACCAAATCTCGAAAAGTTTCATGAAGAATTTAATATCTTAGAAGGCAAGTACAAAAAAGTAGGCTTAGAAAACAAAACAAGGCAAACTATGGCCTCGCAATTCTATTAAATTTCGATTCTTTGGGTTGCGATTCGATTGGAAATCAATTCGATATTGATTTAAATGCTTCAATGTTGATTCAGTAAGAAGTAGAAATGCTCATAGAGTTTCTGTTGACAATTTTTATATTTATTTTCATGCCCATGTGAACGTGTGTGGTAAGTGACTTCACATTTTTTAACAATAAAACATCTGGAAAAAAAAGCTGTACAACGTAAATAACACGCACAGCGCCTCCCATGGGTCAGAAGGTGAATCCATTCAGAGGACTTGCTATATGGGCTCCATGCACAGCTCCACTACTTTCTGAACCTAAAGGGGAAGTTTTTTTTTTTTTTCAATGTGGACCTATTTTATAGTATGAAATATGTTTATTTACTCACCCAGACAGTTTTGGTGCAACTTGAATTCCTACGGGAGATATTTAGATCCACTCCAGATCAGCGTATGTCCAATATAAGTGATGTGGCAACCATGTGCAGCCTCTAAATAAGGCATTATCTGCCACAAACTCCTTCATTTCACCAATGTTTTGTTGCAAAACATTGGTCGGACCATTTACTTGTTATGGAAATGCATAATAGTGATGTCATCAAAGCCGCTGCAGTAAGAATTTCTGTAAATAAGGATGAATCACCACAAAAAGGAGGGGCCGACTAATGTTTCATAACAAAACATTGGTGAAATGAAGGAGTTTGCGGCAGATAATGCCTTATTTAGAGGCTGCACATGGTTGCCACATCACTTATATTGGACATACGCTGATCTGTGGATCTAAATATCTCCTTAAGAAATTCAAGTTGCACCAAAACTGTCTGGGTGAATAAATGAATGTATTTCATGCAAGAAAATAGGTCCAGATTGAAAAAAAAACATGAACTTCCCCTTTAAAGGCATGATATGCCACCTCTGGGTGAAATTGAGCCTTTCAATTTCACAGTCCCTTGAGTTGGACAAGTGGGCAGAAGCGTTTTCTAGCCGACCCGGTCATTCTCTGAATCTCGCAGCACTGACTTTAGCTTAGCTTAGCATAGTTGCTGTAATCGGGTTTTTCCAATAGCATCACTTGGCGAAAGTGAACTAATAAACTTGACATTTTTTCCAATTATGTTTCGTGATACGCACATTCTGATCGAGTACAAACGAGAAGCCGATTTCACATAAAAAGACTGACAGGCGACATTCAATAGGGGAACTATATGCCGCGGAAGTACAGGTGAATCATGGGCGAAGCACCGCGGATAGTAGCAAAGGCAGCATGCATGCGCAGCATCCCCAACCTCCGTAAACAGGGTTGTCACCAGATGCTGCGCATGCGTGCTGCCTTTGCTACTATCCGCAGTGCTTCGCCTATGTACTTCCGCGGGACCGGAACAAACTGACTGAACCTTAAAACACAGATGTTATGTGCCTCTTGGGGTGATCCCTGGATGGGCCTGAGATTTTTGCCCTTCTGCTGCCTGTTCTGTCTTCCCCCTCTTGGCATGTGGTGGGTGGGTGCCTTTGGGGGGTCAGTAGCAGCACTTTGGCTGCAGTCACCAAGTGTCTGGTCATGGAAGCGGCTGCTCCTGCCTGCCCTGTGGGGGATCCGGGGGATCTAATGCTGTCAGTGGCTCTTCTTCCAGAGGGAAGTCTTTGGAGATTAGATTGATATGGCAACACACAGAGACTAAAAACTGATTGGACAAAAAAAAAAAAAACCCTAGCAACCATATACCTGTAATGGATCCAGCACAGCCGAGAATGTAGGTAGGTAATAGATTCATACAGTTGCAGAAAATAACATTAGAATATAAGTTGTAAATGTAGGTTAGAGCCTCTGATAGTGTTTAGTGTTTAGGCCAGCAGAGGAGGCTTTGCTGGCCCTGACGGCCCACCACTATATGTACTGTAGGCTATACCCCCTCAGCAAGAGTGGAAAACATAATGGAGCAGAGAAACTGGTGCAGATTGTTCTGTTTCTTCTTTGACTGTAGCTATTGTTTATCAGTAGTCTGCTGTTTCTGTAATTGTGCCCTCAGAAACTTATCATCTCTGGTGACTTACTGTATTGTTGTTTGCTTTTGCTGTTTTCTCAAGCATATTTTGATTAATATAGCAGTAGTCTGAATGTACTCCACATTAATTAGTTGGTTATTTAGTTAGTTTGTTGGATTACCAGTCGTGGTGTTCTTTACAGCCTTGTTAGTTGTCTTTATGCACAGATCAGCTGCGGTTTATTTCAATTTCAGGAATTCAGTGCACACAGATCTGACTTGTTTTTGTTATTAAAGACATGCATTGTTATAGTTAACTTTCCCATTACACTTTAGATGTGCATAGAACACAAGTTTCCATATTTGGATGGTTGAGAAAACAGATGGGGGAATGAACAACTCAGGTAATTGCTGTTATTGATCAGGAGGGCTTGATTTCCCATGGCTGCAGTGTAATAATAATAAAACACAAAAGGCTGTTATTTAAAGGTGAGTTCAGTTTTAGCAGGTGGAGGGAACAACTTGGTTCCAATTAAAGTTGATAAATTCATAGTCTTTGGTGTATATTTTTTCTTCGTTTTTCCTTCAAGTTTTAATTGTTTTTTCTTATCCCACTGAGTCTGTCTGAGAGAAAATCTGTGTTTTACAGTGTTCCTTTATACTTCTGTAGGAACAAGTCTGAACCTGCCTCATGCTTTATATGAGATGAATTCTCATTTTCTGAGGCATTTTCCATTTCATCTTCCCTAAAATATGCGGCTGTGGTATTTTTGTTTGCATTGTTTTTAGCTTTTTATTTATTTATTTATTTATTTATTTTTTATCATGTCTGTTATGCTGGGTTTTACTTCCACTTTGGATCAAACTCCTGGTTTGTAAAATGTCACTGAAATTTTCTTCTTCTTTTTTTTTCCAAGCTGGCTCTGTTGCACTACTTCCATATTAAGATATTTTATTTGGGAAAATTATTTTTTTTTGTTTTGACTGGTGTAGATTGCAGCTGAATGTTGTGGAAACATTGATAAATTGAAGTACCGATGGTGAAAAAAATTAGAACAGATGGTTTAAGATCTACAGTAAAGTAAACCTTTCAATTGTTGGCAACTATCTTGGGTGGAAGGAAAAAAATAAATCAAGTATCTGCATTTTTTTGTTTATTTTACAGTTTTTAAACAGATACTTCTAATTTAGTAAAAATTACAGTGTGTCTTTGCTTTTTGAATTTTGAAATTTACAGTTTTTACACTTTCTATTTAACATTTTTTAACAGTAATTTCTACAGACTTTTTTACAGTGTGTCTCTGTAAAAATTATGGTATGGTTTTGCTTAATGGCAAATGCTGTTATTAGGGCTGGACAATTAATCGAATTTTAATCGTGATTTCAATTATACCCTTTCACAATCATAAAAACACTGTAATCGAAGAAAAATGATTAATCCTGAAGTGAAAAAACTGGTGGAGTTATAGGAAGCAAACTGCAGGGAGTATAGACCAGGAATGCCTGTGGACTGAGTATTCATTTTTATTGCTACTATTATTTTAAATAATATTCTTATTTTACTCCTTTGCTTGTTTCTAATTTATTTCTGGTTTTATTCATTTTTTTAAATTATATTTGAAGTTGAGTTTTGGTGGTTTAATAAACACTTTATAAAATCAATGAATAATCGTGTATATTAATCGTGATTTCAATATCAGTCAAAATAATCGTGATTATATTTTTTTCCATAATCGTCCAGCCCTAGCTGTTATACTGTAAAATCAAATGTCCACATTACCAGGCTCTCTAATTTGTGTGGAATGATACAGTAAATTTTATGGTAATTACCCACTTTTGACTTGATGGTTTTTTTCTAATTAATTTTAACTATCTGAAAATATATCATGGTAAAATACTGTGTATTTTACATAGTGTACCTGTAAAATTAAAGTTGGATACTATAAATGTACAGAAATGTAACGTATTTACTACAGTCATGTACAATTTTTAAATTTACAACTTTTTACTGCTGCTATTTCACATGTTTTTACTCTATTTTTTACAGACTTTTTTTTACAGTTTTTTTTTTTTTTTTTTTTTTTTTTTTCAAAACTGGATTCCCCCACCCCCCCGCCCAAAAAAAAAAAAAATCAGACATTTTTGTCTATGTTTATAAGTTGGATGGGGGAAAAGTTACCCGTTTTCTCCAACAGATGGCAAAATGTTTTTTTTTTCTTTTTTCGTGACTATCTAGTAACATGATGTGATATCCACTTCCATAAAACAAACAAACAAACAAACAAAAAAACCAACAACAACACTTAAACAGGAGGCATAGAGTTGAACTTGATTTGGTGTTTAAAAGACAAAATAAAAATCCCAAAATTGGCACAATTGAAGAATCACAATATAGATTGAATTGGCACACAAAAAGCTGTAAAAGAATCGACTCAGGAGAAAAGCATACCGTGCAGCCCTATTGTCTGTAACAGGTCTTTCTTGCAATGTAAAGCTAAATTCAGGAAGGAATACTTCCGGATTAAAAGTATATTTTCATATTTGTTTCTGAACTGTAGCTGTAGATTTAGGCAGCAGATTTAGTGTCATCCAGCCGTGTCGCTGTTCATAAAAGCCATGAAACATCCCATTATAAAAACAACTTTAATATCCAGAGACATTTTGACATAGACGCATGAGATTATGGATGACATGCACAACATATGCTGGCTGATTCATTTGTTTTGTTTAGTTTAACAGCGGTACAATGAACAATCACATTGTTATTTTTATATTTCTATTTTGGTACATACTGTCAGCATCATTGTAAACAAGATTTCACATCAGTAAATCCAGAGAGAAGAAAGTCTCCTCTGTTAGTCTGAGCCTGGACTCATTATAACAGTGTTTGAATAACACTTAGAGACATGCATGTCATCGCTACACGTTTTGTGCATTTTGTGTCACTGCACAGAATGAACAGAGAAAAGATGACAGTCTGCAGCATTAAATACAGTAATGTATAAAAAATTAATTTGGCACTTACTGTAGTTACTCTGCATCCTTTCTTATTTTTCATGTGACTGTAAGTCGTGTAATTTTTGCACGGGCAGCTGTAGGTCATGGAAGAGCAGTTGTCTTTCGATGAGAGGCTTGGTGGATTGATTCGAGGCTTTCCTAGGTTACATGTTTAAATGTCCTGGCAGGGCACTGAACCCCATCTGGTTGCCGCCGGATATGCCTATTGGGGTATGAGTTAGGGGTGCAACGATACATCGATCCTTTAATGTCACATTAAGATATTTTTTGATACAAAGAAAATTCACTTTCATGCCTTTTTTAATCCAATGTGCTTTTGTTCGCAACAGCTTACCATCAGGGTGATACTTAAAGGTACAGTATGTAAGAATTACTGTGTGGTAAAGATGGGTTTTGCAAGAGAAGATGTTTTCTTTCAAATGACCTCATATTCTAAGCACTGTTGTGAACGTATGGTGGCTGTTAGTGGTCAAAATTCTCCCAGACATAAATATGTTTTTATCTGTGAGTATATCCAGTGGTCTCAGGTGTAGCTATGATTGTACTATGAGTAACTACTTTTGTGTCTTGTAAGGCATTAGTTATCCCAAACAGTGCTCTAACTCCCATTAAACAAAGCTGGTACAGCAGTTTTAAAGTTCAGAGGGTTCTTACTTCACACCCATTCTTTTGTCCATTCAGGGACACCGTAGTAAAAATGGTGGCACAAATATGGCAGCCTCCATTTGTGGACCACCCAGCAAGTAGATATAAATGACTCATTCTAAGAATTTTAACACAAAACAGCTGTTCTAATGCATCAATAGAAACACAGTTTTGAATTATATATCACATTTTTCTGCCATTGACCTTTGATTTTTTACATACTGTACCTTTAACATGAAGATGAAAGTAGTTCCAAATGCCAGATCTGAATGTCGTCGAACACAGATCCACTGAGCTTTCAACACAGAGCTCATTGTCAGAGCGCAAGTTGGTAAATGAATTAAAACTGCATTGTTCGATATTCAATACATGATGCCCCCGGTTTGGTACACACCCGCACAGTTCAGTTTGCAGCCCAAGTATGAGTGTGTGTGAATGGGTGACTGACATGTAGTGTAAAGTCACCAAATATGACTGAAAAGTGCTATATAAGTACTGTCTGTTTCCCATTTATGGCAGACCACCTACAGTGGAGTGATATTCCTATGTGTTTGGCTCATATAAGATCATGTTGGTGAGACAACAGGAATCTGAAATTGATCTAAATAGGGAGAGAAAATTGAAAAAAAAAATCTAAACAGCTCACGTGGACTTTTACTGCCTAGGATGCAAGCTGTAGCAACACTGGAGCCTACAGAACTTCCTGTAACATCATCAGATGTTTTTTGCATGTTTTTCATGTTCGTCACAGCAAAATGTTGCTGGGTTTAAACCTGCTGTTTAAGTTTCTTTTTTTTTTCTAATTTTATTTTCCGTGGAATCATTTTCTCTCTCCAGTTTACTTTGGGTGCTTTGCTTCCTCATGAGCTTGGATGGTTGTCTGTTTTTGTGTGTTGGCCCTTTAATGGACCAGTCCAAAGTATACCTCCCTTCTTGCCATCTGTCTCCATCCCTCTGCACCCTGAACATGCTAGAAAATGGACAAATAGATGCCCTTTTGGGATCATCTCAGGCTCCTATCATCTCCAAGTGGACATCAGACTGGTTATGCGTGCTTTATAGCGCTTTGAGTACATGTGATGAGTTTCTACATCTTTGTCTTTCCACTCGAGGCTTCAGATCAAATAAATGTACCCTGTGGTTTGAACAAACAACAGGTTAAAGTTTATGTAAGCACAATGATATTATGGTTGCCTGAATGCCACATCTGACCCGCTACTACATGCGGTAATAGTTATTTTGGGATAAGACCACGCTCGCTGCCTCTGCTTCCTCAGGCTGAGTACTGTCATTTTAAATGCTTGCTTTAGTGAAGTAGTGGTCAGAAAAAAACAGAAGCTGTGCAGCACATTAAAGCTTTTCTGAGCATTTATAAAATCAGAAGAGAGACAGATTTGAAAAGCAAATAGACAAACTGTTTTTTTTAGTCAGTAAAAAGTTCAGACAAAATTGTCTTTGTTTGTACATGTAGCTAGTTAAATGAGATTAGGGAACCACCCATAACAACCTAAGATATGTATTATGGATCAATGTGTATTCAAAATATTATTCACAAAGTAAATACAGAAACTGATTTAGAAATGAAAGAAACCTTAACTGAGGGAGAACATGATGTACTCTCTACTATTGTATTAGTATTGATAAAAACAACTTCAAAATGTCATTAATGGTTTTAAATGTTGCAGAAATTTTTATTTTAAAAGGAAAAATGTTTTAGAAGAAGCAATTTCAGACCCGTATTTAAGCTGTACTTTCAATTAAGCTGTCCTTCAGTCATTTATTCCGGAGACCTTTGTTTATATCAGTCAGTCAAACCCAGACTTCTCCATCTCTTCAAGAACTGAATCAAATGATACAGTTATGATTTAATGGAAAATCAAGCCTCCCTTCTGGAAGTATCTTAGCTCCCCCAGACCTTACTCCAGAACCACTACAGCTCTGTAACTTATAACATTTGCTATATCGATACCAAATTGATAACTGATTGTTACAAGAGGCAGTTTTCAGTTCATATTAGAAAAAAAAATGCAGAATTTGTATTTTATCAAGAAAGACAAACTTTTATTACTTTGTACTCAAGTTATGCTGTGATACACAAGACAGTTTATTTTACCAACAAATGCTTGATTTATAAACTGCTGTATTATTTGCTTTAGCCGTGGTGTTTAATCTTCTGAATGGCATCTTAACTGATCTAGCAACCAGCAATGAACTTTCTTGCCACAGCGTGCATTGATGTGCATGATAAGCACGACATTTAGGGATGCACCATTTTGGAATTTTGGCCGATACCCGATATGTTGATATTTTAAAACTCATGCTGCCGATAACCGAAATCGATGTCGATATTTAGGCTGACAAAAATAAACAGTCATTCCAAATAGCAGTTTTGTCATCTGTTTCCGACACTTTGAAAAAAAGGGTTGGGGAAAAAAATATCAATACACTGAAATATTGCAGTATTTTCATATGCCGGTATCAAATTAAAATTTAAAAACGTGGTTTCGATCTATTTTACTTACAGAATCTTGCGGGATTTCACCGCTCTGTTACAAAATCTCACAATATTTCATGAATTCTCACAAGATTTTATAACAGAATGATGAAATGTTGTGAGATTTCATTAGTAAAATAGATCGATGCGGCGTTTTTAAATGTCAATATGACATCAGCATATAAAAATATTGCAAAATGTTCGTGAATTCTCGTGAAATTTCATAACGGAACAATGAAATATTATGAGATTTGATTAGTAAAATTGACCAATACTGTGTTTGTGAATGTCAATATGACATCAGCATATGAAAATATTGCAAAATTTTTGTTAATTCTTGTGAAATCTCATAATGGAACAATGAAATATCATGAGATTTGATTAGTAAAATTGACCAATACTGTGTTTTTAAATGTCAATATGATATCATCATATGAAAATATTGCGATGTTTTAGTGTATCAATATTTTCTCTTTAGAAGTTTTAAAGTCTGTAAAGAAGTTTTTGAAGAAGAAAAAGAAGAAGTTTTTTTTAGACTTTAGAAATCGCGGGCTGATCAGTTAAATATCGGTTAAATTTCGGTGGGGTGGCCGATACTCAGTTTTAAGGCCGATATAGGTCAATACCGATAAGGGGCCGATATATTGTGCATCCCTAACAACATTATTCTGCATGAGAAGCACGACTTGAGCAACTTCTGTGGGTTGCAGACACCGCCTCATGTTACCTCTGGTGGTGAGGGCACCATAAAATGCAAATATGAACAAAAATCAGCCTGAAAGGATGAAGACAGAGAAATGATCTGTGGCCACCAACTGCAGGACTGCAGGGGTTGTCTTACTGCCTCATTTTCACCTGTTGTCAGTTTCATTTGAACATCAGCAGGTGAAATGAACTCACATCCAGTGTTGGTTCATAACTGGAAATGAGTGAGAATGTGTATTCCTGAAGCACCTTGTGCTTTAGCATTCTGTATTAGTGCCTGTCTCCTCCCAGCCCCCCTTTTGTAAAGACTCACTCTGGTCTGATTTGTCAGCTGCTGGTTTGAGTGTGAAACAGCTTTTGAAGTAAGCCAAATAAGCCAAATGCAGGCATTATGCAAATATTTGTCATGGTAATGTGTATATACTGTATGAAACAGGATAAAAGCCTGGACTACAAATGAGGTTTGTCAGGCAGTTGAGGGGCAGTTAGCATGTTAGTCAGACAAAAACATTTAAAATCACTAGACATTTAAAATACATGTAAAGTTTATGTTTGATCAAAATATTAGAAAATAAATGATCCAGAAGCTGGACAAAGGCTCATTTCTGCTCAGTTTTTGTGAGCTAATAGGTATGTTCTTTTAAACATTACTGTCCTCTTACTTTCACATTTTATTTACGATAACATGGTTGTTGGCTAATATATACCACCAGAGGGCAGAGTTCAGAGTTCTCCTCCGAGTCCCTACGTCACTTTCAGAGAATTACAAACATGGAGACAGTGGGGGAGATCATTAGATTCTCTCTCAGAAAGAAACAAAAGAGGCAGCGCAGTAGATGTAGATTACATTGCAGCTTCTCCTTCTCTGTTCCTTTTGCAGGCTGCACATCTGCTTTACTGCTCAACACTGCCCCCCATGGTTGCTCCGTATTCTCCATCATGACATAGATCCCCAAAAGGCCTAGAAAACGGACCAAACTATCCATGTAAATTATGCAGAAGTGCACAAAAAGTGACAAAATAAATGTCCAGAGACTGTTGTTAAATGTCCAGGGGAGCCTTGTGCTCATAAAGCTCCCCTTGGCAAAGCAAAACTGTTCAACACAACAAAGCAGCCAGATCATCATTCTGCTTGCTACGATGCTGGACAGGACAAGTTAAAGTGCCCCTGGCATGAAATTTGCGTTTTTTGAGGTTTTTGATCATATATTTTAGTTTCCCCAGCCCGCCTATGTCCCCTAAGGGGTTAAATTATAGATTCGTGTTTCCTTTTTCCCTGGGTGTGTCTGCCTACATGGTGAAGTTAGCATTCACAAATGGGCTGATTGGCAGTTCGGCCTATTTTACTCCTAGCGCAGCTTATGACGCCACGACTTCCAGCCAATTAACCCCCTCCCCCGAACTACACTATCAAAGTCCCTCCCTCCAAGATCTACAACAACCTGACATCATGGCGACCGGTTCGCATCAGAACTGCTCTGTACCTGGCGTACAAAAGACAACAGCAGTCTTTTTGTCCTCCCCACTGAAAAGCTTGTGGATGATTTCATTTCTGCAGGAATGTGCTGACCGAACTACGGAAAATCTCCCTGCAGCTCCGTCTCCTCCTCAGGAGGTTATAACGGCTTCCAGCCACCATGAAGAAACACAAAGTTTCTAATAAATGTTTCTCATCATGTTCGTGTCTTTTTTCTCTGAGGGAAGCTGATGTTTGTGATGATTCCAGTTTATTATTCTTCTCGTTGTGCACGAGTGTTCGGCTGCCTACATAGGCAATAATGCCTTCATCATCATCATCATCATCATCACTGTTTCTGTACTGCTCCGGTCAGACGAAGACGGATCTAATGTGCAGAACTAGTGTAATATATCTTTAGAATTAACTCTTAACTGAATTCGGGTCATGGGGGGAGTAAATAATTCAGGGAAACTTGTTGCTGGAATATGATGCCGTTTTCTTCTTAAACACTATTCATACTCACTGCATCAGCGTCTGTGTCATGACTGCCGTACGTCCTTTATAGATCCACAGAGGCTCTATACGAACTTCTACCTGCCTGACATGCGGCCGTGTTCAAAAGAACACAGCAACTCTTTTTTTTACTCCAACATGAGTGTGTGGAGAGGCGTGTGTCTGCTGGTTCCTGCTGAGTGTATGGGCGAATGTCTCCAGGTATCACTCCGCCTCCTCTCCGCCAGAGCACCATGACAACAGAACCACATGGTAACAAGCATACCTTCCGGTCCCGCCCACCGAACCTCGGTCATTGTATGCAGGTGCTAACAGTAGCGCTAACTCTTAGCACCTGCTATTCTATGACAAGGCTGAGTTACAGCCAACGATCCTTTCATACAGTATTGCCGTACTTAGAGTCTGACTAAAAAGGGAGCAAAAGTCGCCGGGAATTTCATGCCACTGGCACTTTAAAGAAAAAAAAAAAGTCCAGGTTTGAAGATTTGAGCACATTCACGTCTAATGTCATGAATGTTCTGTTGCCACAAGTTGTTGTTGCATTTCTAACACTGTAAAGAAGTTTATTGTCACCAAATTAACTTATTTTCTTCGTTTGACACACAGTTCAGCACTTACAGTTGTTGCATCTTCTGAAAAATAAAGCCAATGATTGGTTAATTGGAGAGGTCCTATCTTTTATCTCTTTTAGATTGTTATTATTGGTCTTTAATAGGGCAAAAATAATTGATGGAGTCGTCAGTTAATCATTTGCTGCAGCCCTGTACATGTAGTCTTGTGTAGGAGAAAGCTCCTGTCAGTTGTGGACTTGTGGACCCGAAAGTATCATAATGAGCAGATCTGCATGATCCTCTTAGCTCTGCTGAGGATGTAATGAATGCATAGTATTATAAATGAAAATGTTAGAACCCTGTAAAGGGGAATAATGAATAAAAGACACAATATTACTGCCATCAAGTCCAGTGTTATAGTGTATTTATTTTACAAGAACATTATTTCAACATCATCACATTAATAGATAATCAAATGCAAAACCAGGACTAAACTAACATCAACATTTAACATACAGCTAGAACCAGGCCACTGCAATGTACAAGCCATTAGCATCATTCCTCTCAACTTTAAAAAATAATAAAACAGATCCCAGTCATTTATTATTTAAAGGTTGAATATGGAATACGGACAGAACAGCGACATCACGTGTGTCTAGGTTGTAGTTGCAACAGCAGAAAAACAACTCCATCCGCTGGGATGCCAGGCTCACTGCCGATACGCAAGTGACCAACAGTCTGCAGCATGTCCAACAAGTAACGCAGAGGAGTTTATTACTGACAGCTAACATTAGCCATGTTAGCAAACAAGCTAGCTTACCAATCCATGAAAGTCGCCATTTTCGTGTTTTACTCCGTGGAAAACGTTTATGTGGGTCCATTTAGTGAAGTCTTCACCTAAATTTACTCCAGGTTTTGCTCTTCTCAGGTCATTCCTCCTCAGAAACAGATAACAATATCTCCAGGACTCTGAAGCAGCTGCTTCATTCGTTGTCTCTACGGTTTTCCCCTGTACAAGCCTGACCATGACCAAAATATTGTTTCCACACAGAGATCGTATTTGGCAACCTGCAATGGCAGCGTGTATTGGCTTATAGATGTAAATAAAATGCCATTATCGAACCCGTAAAAAATTATTTTATAATTATTTTTAGGCTAAATATAATTTTTCTAGGAAATGTACTTTCATTCTGTACACCCCCAAACGACCTGTGGAGGTATTATTTTTGAAAAATATAGCTTTTAATAAAAATGTTCCATATTCAACCTTCAACACATATTTTCTGAGTTCTTAACATTGTACACAAGCAGTATAGTTATGTCCATCACCATGTAGCGTGCGCCACGTGATGCAGCTAGCAAATGAACTACAGTGAAACTAACATCAAGCAGGACTTATTCAAAGTGAGTAAAGTTACTAGAGAAAGATTTTATTCCTGACTTATATCTGAAACCACAGAGCATAAAAAACAGACTTAAAATGCATTAATAAGCAGAAATTTTACCTGAAAAAGGAATTTAATGACTAAAGACAATGTTACTGTCGTCACATGCAGTGTTGTATTGGACGAGCAGGACCAACACCTTTCCCCCACTTTAACTCAGGCATAAACAACTGATTCACGATCAGCAGGTAAAACTCTCAAAATGCAAACTTTGAATTAAAAAAACATTGAAACAAGGCACAATGATAAATCAGCAGAATAACATTGAAATAATCTCATTTTAGACGCTTTCTTGTGCCATTGCATCATCTTATTACTTTTTAGCTTAAAGTAGTCGATAATAGATCACTTGATCAGGAAATCACAGTGCAATCACTGGTTTCTAGAAATAGTCACAGATTATGATGTGCTTTAATTACTTTGATTTAACAAACATTTCTATCCAGTGTTTCATCAGTTCCATCGCTGCAGTGGAGCGATGCCTTTACGCTAAACATGTTTAAATACTAAAAAACAGGTGCTTGACATGAAATTAATCTTTAAAAAAAAATTAGGTTAAAAAATACCACTATATATCGTATTTCATCATCTAAAATAAATATATTGTGATATGATATTTGGTCCATATTGCCCAGCCCTATAAGACAGTAATCATTTTTTATAACTATTACAAAACCACCACTTTTCAGCTTCCAGTTACAGCAGTGAGTTGCTCTCCGTCTTCAGAGTGTGCTGGTCGCTTACTGTGTGCGAAAGAGCAAAATGGGGTCAAGATATAATCAATAAATAGGCCATCATTAATTTATATAAAGCTATCTTCTCCAGCAGTCTGGGTGCTGGATGGGAATAAAATTGCTTTTATATTGCACAGAATTAATCATAATACATATAGTGCACTTGCTTTCTGAGATATTATTACAAGATATGTTTTCAGTCTGGCTTTCCTTCCTTTTCTCTGTGTGATCAGTCAGTTTTTTCAGGTTTTCCCATCTTCTAAGAGCTGATTAAGTGCCACTGGAGTGCAGCCGTAATCACAGCCTAATAACAGATAATCTCAAGAACTTTAAATTACTTTAATCCTACCCGGATGGCAGATGCACTCCTACTGTGTGTGTTTGTATACTGATTAGCATTTTTCCCTGGGTAATAAATGATGGTGACTTTGAGTCACAGGATTGTGGCCTCTTAAAGTTAAAAGTAAAGCTGTCATTAGAAGTCTGTTTGCCCCCCCAACACAATGACATCCTGTCCTAAAGTGGAGTCAAAGGTTTGCCAGGTGAAACAGGCCACCCATTAGTGGAGGAAAAATCCATTAAGACATAACAGATAGCTGGAAGCTATTTATGTGATAGATATTTGCACAAGTGTACTTGTAATTAAATTAAATAAAAAGCAGCACAAGTTGTTTTTTTGCACACAGAATGTAAAAAGTGCTGGAGGCTGAATTACAAACTCAGGGATGCGACTACAAACTCATTTAAGGCTTTTTTAAAAGAAAATAATTGTGTGATTTGCCTCTTTGTAATTAAGCTAAAAAGAAAACTACTAAAAGTGGTGTAAAATTCAGCATCTTGTTCTAAATCACAGGAAAATTTACTGTTCTTCAGCCAACACTTAAATATAAAACCTCTTGGGGTGTACATGCAGTAAAAGCAGCTTGGTGTTTGTGATTCATAAGAGGGCAAGATCTGAGTGAACCAAGATGAGGAAAGAAGGGAAGTAGCTTAGAATAAATCCAAATCATATTTCTTCTTTAGTGCCTATATGGAAATATGCACCGGCAAAGCGCAGCTACGAGCGGGTTCTCTTGAGGGCAAGGTTGCAGGCAAAACGAGAAACTAGCAGCCATAAATCTGCATTTGGTGTCCCATGAATGTTTAGTTTGCGAGGAGTCGGCAGGGGACTACAGTCCGTTCATTTCCTATCCTGACTTGCTGGTAGTGTTTGTTTAAAGCTTTCACCCACAAGTGGCCTCCAAATAATCAAGTCCCCTTTCATCATCTCAGATAACTTGATGCTGCTTTGAATTCTGCATCAGTGCAGGTTACACTGATCAGTGAGGATATGAGGGAAGGGTCAAAAAAGTTCTCTCCATATTTCATGCTCCTTCATCTTTACAATTTTATGCGTGGATTTTGATTTGTCTATTTTTGCACAGCTGAATAAAAGCCCATCTGAACAGATTTGTTTAAGAGCAGATTGAAACTATTTCACAGCCATTTTTACATTATTTCAACATCTAAAAAAAAACCCTTGCAGCTGTGAATGAATTATTTTGCTTCAAGAACATTGATATAAGACAGTTTTGCATTTTTTGAACACGTAGTCACAAGAGTAATAAAAATCTGGCTTGTCAGGTGCTTGTAAGAAATATAAGAAAAGAAAGTTTCCGGCACCACATGCTTATCGATTCACTCTGATGTAATCAGGTCAGCATGTTCCAATTACAACGCAGACTTATGTGTCTGCTCAGATATAAGCTAATGATGCAGCACTGATCACCTGAAGTGGCAAGCAACAGCAAGGTAATTTTGAGTTGATGAGGCATGCAAGTTAAAAAAAAAAAAGTAGCTAATATGTACAGCACTGAATCATAAAGGTTAATAAACGACAGAGATAGCAAACATCTTATATGCAGATACAGTATGAGGCTGAAGAAGTGTTTAGCCTATCAGGGCTTTTGCATTTAGGAGTGCTGCTTCTCACTGGGATGAACTTGTATCTTTGACTTATGGGTGTAGAAAATAAGTTTTTTTTCTGGGTAATGGCATCTACATATTGCATACTCCAAGGTTAAATTCCCCAATGTGTTCCATGCACAAAAGCTGCCTTTTACACAAGAACCTTTTCCAGTGTGCTGGGCAATATCTTCCTCACCCCAGTCCATTTCCAAACCAGTTCAAATTTAATGCTAGAAATCTCAGCTTCATAAATGATTGTGTTGGTTGGCCACGTAGAGATTATCTCAAACATTTGGGGTGGGGCGTGCACCACTGAACATGGGTGATTGTGTACTCCCAGAATTTTTCTTTCCTTTTTTCCTCAGTTATCTCATGTTTAACATCCACAATCATTCATACAATCTGTTATTCTGAGGTTGTGCATTGTTACAAACAACATTCAGACTCACTTCATACTTAATTTTAGGTGCACCGACGACTGAGGAGATAAAGCTCATTGTGGAAAGAGAGCAGTGGAATCTGAGCAAGAAATCAGAGTTTCACACCTCTTTTGCTCCAAGTCCTAAATCAAAATGCCTTTATCCGAGACGAATGTTTGAGTACGGGCTCCCCTTTTCTCCCTTTCTCCTTTTGATTTCTGTCCTTGTTTTTACTTGATATTTAGATGTTTCATTGTGTTTTATTCTTGCTTTTGTTGTATTTTATTGTGTTTTTTATGTAAAGCACTTTGGTATGCCTAAGTGCTGTTTAAATGCGCTCTGTAAATGAACTTGACATTGACAAAGATGTGATGTTAACAGTTTATCGTGCTGAAGTGCACTGTATTGTTTATAAGGTGCTTTAATCAGGAAGGACAGAGCATTGCATTCACTGAAGGCAACTGAAACAAGAACAGTTGTAACAAAGATTTGATTTAGAGTTATAAAAAATGTTAGAGTAACACCTATTAAATATTTCACTCAAGTTTATAAATGGGTTAGAGCTATTATACAGATATGTGTGTCATATTCCCTTAGCTGTGGAGAATGTACACATGCAGTCAAAGCCATAAGAGTTACTTTTGTTTTACAGATGAGATGTTAGGACGGACGTTTGTTCATGTTCAAGCTGCACGTCTTTGGTGCAGACAAAGCTTTTCCTGGAAGCAGTCAGCATCAAGATGCTCATAAAAAGCAAGATGCAAGTTGCATGTAGACTGAGAGTATTTGGGAATCCATTGAACATGAGCTGGTGGACATGGATGGTTAGATATAAACTGGTGACAGTGCAGTTTATGTTACATGTGGACACTTCTAGAAGGATTCTGACTGTAGTTTCAATGCTGACTTTCCCTCCTCTCAGGTCTGTCTCAGAGCTCTTTCATTGAATGAGGTTTGCAGACACAGACTCTGAATACATTCTGTAAGCTGATCATTTGGTTAAAAGGGCTGAATAATTTCTTTTTCTCACCTTCTTTAGCGTGAACCATGTTTAGATGAGGAAATCCCATAACTTACAACTAGCATCTAGTTTACAGGACTGTCTCAGAAAATTGCAATTCATGATATTCTAATATTTTAAGATAAGATAGAGGACTGTCTCAGAAAATTAGAATATTGTGATAAAGTTCTTTATTATAAAGTTCAATACAGCTTGAAAAAACTCAAATATCCTATCTCGAAATATTAGAATATCATGAATTCTAATTTTCTGAGACAGTCCTGTAGATTAAAGGCGGTAGCTACAAGTTTAATTCCTCCCTACCAGTAGCTGGCAGACTAATGCTGCCTTCATGTGGTATGGGAAAGATAATCCTTTCCACTTGTTAAGGGGAAATTACCAGTTTGTTGTGTTCAAGTGATTTGTTGTTGTAATGAAATATACAGTACTATTCAAGCTCAGCAATGGTAGAATTGTTTTCAAAAGCACTTGATTTTTATTTTATTGGCACATCTGTTCAGTTGGGTTTTCCCAAAGTAAGAAATAATTATGTTCAGGGGGATGATGGTTTTATTATGAGATCCAAGTGGCAAAGAAAGTTGTCCAAGTTTAATAAATGGGACATGGATAAATAGATTTTCATTGAATTTGACCTATTTTGTTGTTTCAGTCATCCAATGTATGTCTTTAGTTACAACTTTTATTTCAAGTTGCATATTAAATTTCTCTGAAGCTCCTAGAATATCACAATATATCGCAATGTCACAATATTACATTATTGTATCGCAGCATGACCGGTTTATCGTCAAATCTTTGCAAATACCTACCCCTAACCTTTCCAAAACCCCCCCTAAAACAGGCTCTTTTATTAATTTAGTTTTATTTCATAACATATGTTTAGTTCAACTTCTTTAAGATTATAAAAAGATTATGCTTTGGGTCCGATAGACCCCTTTACATCAGTAACTGCTCAGTAGAAGTGATATTTCTCTCTTTTGACAAACTCCTCATTTTCTAGATTACATGGTGAGGTAAAGTTCGCTGCACTATTGCCGTTAGCTACATGCAATTAAAACTTCATCAACTCTGCTTCTCTTTAGGACCAAGAAGAAAAAAACTCTTATTCTAAACAGATTTGACCACAGAGACTAAACAATTAGATGCTGACTAAGAGATGTGCATTTTTCTTTTCCTTTTGGCCTTTGTCATCGCTAATGTTAAATTTTCATAACCAGTGAGTTAGAACGTGGAGTCTGCTACAGTCCACTGAGTCCACTTAAAAATAATGAAATACTGGCTCTACATCAGGCCACAGCTAGAAACAGGTGGTGTCATTGAGATACAACGTGCTTTGGGAATTTTAATGCCACATTTTCATATGGTCTTTCACACAAAAGAATATCAAGTTTCACCTTGAAAATCTGAAAGGTGGCCCTTTGATATGCTACTTATGACCTATGCATTATTTTAATACGCCAGCATCGGTGCATCCACGTAACTTCATACCTCACAGAAAGGGACTCTAATGGGCCCTCATTACCAAAATAGATGCTGGTTACAGCTAAATGCTGTCACTGTTGTGTATTTTTTATGAGGTCAGTGCAGCGTGACCACAGCTCTGCAGCCTGCTGCTCTGAGGTTCTGCAGCGACTGTGGATGAGCTGAAACGGGGCCATTCAGTTTGCATTAGAGGGGACGACAGAGCCAAGTCAGTAGCCATTAAAGACAGAAGGCTAAGGCAAAACTTCAATTCACCAGTACGGCACTGATTAAGAGTGGGATGAAGAGTATGGAAGAGCAGGAATGGAAGAGCAATGGATACAAAAACACCCTCTTAACATGCCAGCTTATAGTAATGTCCAAAAATGAGACCACATTTTATCATTAATCCTGCCAACCATTTATGTAAATCATAACCTGTACAGCTGAAATAAAAACAAAAAAGGAAAAAAAAAGATAAAATTTAAGATAAAGGAATAAATAAAAACAGACAATAAGCTGGATATGCAGCAGACAGAGCAGCAGGATTTTCTGGTAAGTACTGGTTGCATACTACATGTGCCAACAATCTTTTATATTGACTTGTCTGGACTTAGAATCAGGGTTGCAAGACTGACAAACAAAAACATCCAATCCCTGCTATGATTTGCAAAATCAGTTACATAAAATCTCCGAAAAGGATGTGGAAAAAAATCAAAAGGTACATTTGGAATAAAACCAAACAAAAGCCCCATATTGCATTACCGAAAGAACACCAAATCCAGGGTTAAGCACGGTGTTGGTGATATCATGCTTTGCAGTTGCTTTTCTTCAGCTGGAACTGGGGCTTTATTCAATGCAGAGGGAATTATAGCGCTACAGTTGTGCTCGAAAGTTTACATACCCTTCTATTAAAGATGGGGAAAAATCACCTGCCAGTGAAATGCTGTAAGTTGAAATTGACAAAAGTGATTAGAAATAAAAAATCTATTTAAATCATGACATTTATTTTGAATTGTTACAGAGATATTAAAAACAAACAAACAAAAAAATAAAACAAGCAAACACGCATGATGGGGCTCCTGAAATTTTGTTGAGCTAAACTTTGAGGCAATCACTGCAATCAAGTGTTTTTTTTTTTTTTTGGTTTTTTTAAACGTTCAAGGAGACTTCTCCTGTTTACAGGTATTTTGGCCCACTGTTTATGAGCTAAGTGCTCTAATTTGTCTGGGACAGTTTTGTTTGTATTTCTTTTTTTTATTTTAAAACTACAATTCAAACTCAATATTCTATTTTACTAAATTATAATTTAGTAAATTCTCATTTATCATTACTTTTTTCTCTGTCTTGTTATCTGAATTACTATGGTGAATTTGACCTTTTCTTAAACGGAGGGTGTCTAAACTTTCAAGAACAACCGTATATCAGTCTATATAACTTAAACATGGACTTTCATATGTTCTTTGTACATTCTTATGTTGATGCAAATGCGTGAGTTGAATGTTTGAATGTATGTTCACTTATGGCATAGTTCAGAGTTTGCATGCACTACTGCCATATAATTGTATGCAGGTGTAAAGATATTTAGCTGCATCTGTTGGCTGCAGCTAATGGAGAGCCAGATGAGAATTTATTAATAAATTTATTATAAATTAGTGGCAATCACCCAAAAATACACATTCAAATTAACAAAGAAAGTTAAAGTTTTTGAACAACCTTGCCACATGAAAAATCCAATAGAAAGTCTGTGGGTTGACCTTCAAAAGGCTGCACACAAGAGACGTCCTCGCTATCTGACAGATCGGAGCGCATCTACACGGAGGAGTGGGAGAATATTTCCAAGTCAAGATGTGCCATGTTCAAATACTTTGTTGAGTGATCTTTTGATTTAACCACAGCGTTGGTCTTCTTGGGAGGGAGTATAAGTTTAGGGGTGTACGCACATGCAACCAGGTTGTGTGTTTCTTATTTCTTATGTTTTCGTGAAAAGATTGTTGTTTTCAATAGTTTCCAACACGTTTTAGGTCACATAAAAGGTGGGAAAAGTTTTGAAATGATTTATTGTGGTTTCACTTTTTAAAGTCACAAGTTTCTGGCATTTTAACAGTCGTGTGTACACTTCTTATATCCACTGTAGGTACAAAGAAGGGAATTTTCAGGGTCAGCGTCTCATGACCTGCCAGAAGTATTTCTGTTTTTCTTGCAGTTGCAGTGGCATTTTAGTCTTTCCTATTTTATCCCTCAGTGCCTTTGCTGTATGTGCGTGGACGCCATCTCTCAGGAAGGTTCATACCTTTAAGGTGACAGGACTCCATGAGATGAAGAACGATGAGGCAGAGGATGGGGGGGTGGCTAGTGGAGCAACTGAAATGAAGGACAGTAATGAAGGAGGATGAAAATAAGCTACAGTATATAGGTGATTTTAGGTGGGGGAGCAGAAACATAAAGGATGAGAAAAAAAATAAGGAAATGAAACAGACAGAGGGATGAGGGGGAAGTTTTACTCAGAGAATTTAGCGGTTTCCCTCTGGCTGTTTCCTGCTGTGACATTTGCAACTACATCTATAATTTCCCTTCCTGCTGGTTTCTAGGAGTGTGTGTATGTGTGTGTGTGTTTTCATGTTCAGTGCTCAGTTTTGCAGAGTCTTGCAAATTGCTAGTTTCTGCAAAGCAGCATTGCAACTGGAATCTTAATGCTGGTCCAAAAAGATTGACCTAAAGATGCTAAAAACTTGTAATTATTCTGTATCTTTAGAGTATAATGTGCTGCTTTTACCTGTAATGTACCCACAGCTTTTTAACACTAAATATGTTGATATAAGCCAGTTTAAGGGTTGTCCTCTCATTATTTCTATGGACTGCAGCTATTCCCATTCTGTGCTACATAAAAGACCATCTTCATTTCGCAGATCTGCTCATTTATGCTGCCTTAATGTGTTTACAGTCCATTTTGTGGCTGTTGAGTAATACTATTAAAGCAACCCTAACCGATCTTGCATTTCAGAAAGCACAGCAAGATTATTTGAATATAAACAGTCCCGCCTCACTCCTAAGACACACCCCCTCATTCCTTCTGCCTCCCAATGCAGAAGCAAAGGTCTGACAGGCAGGTCCCTTGGACAATCCTAGAGGTGCACCCCACTTCAAGGATTGGTTGGAGTTTTCGTTGAATATTTACAGATTGGAATAATATTTTATTTTGATTAATGGTGGGTCTGTCTTGTATTTCAGAGTTCCATTACCTCATTCATAGCATTTTATGCTGTTAAGAAAATAGTGTAAGAATGCAACATTGGTAAGGGTTGCTTTAAAGTAACCGCTCTTTAGGTCTAATGTGTTGGCTTTTTTTAAAGGATGATGCTCTTCCTTTTTCAACCTTGATCCTATTTTCTTTTGCATTTAGGTGTGAAATAATAAAATAGAAAAATCTTTGCATTCTGATCCTTTGAGCTACAATGCAACACCTTATTAGAGAACAGCTAAATGTAAGAATGCTTCAAACGACATCATTACCATGACAATCATGACAACAGGTGTTGTAAGTGCAGAATCTTTTCATTCGTTATTATTGAACACTGATGGCTGCAAATACTCTTATGTTAACCAACAAACCTAATACAACAAGAGCATTCAGAGAGGTTTTTTTTTTTTTCCCTAACCTTAACCTGGTAGTTTTTATGTGTAACCCTGACCAAGCGATTTTAGTGATTAAACAAGACTGATGACAAAGTCGCTGTGTTTTGGTTTGATCAGGAGCCAACAGCTGAAGGTGTTGCATGAAACCAGTTACCAGCTCTAATGTTTAGATTTTAATATCAGGAACAGACTGATCATCAGGCATCCCAGACCAGGGGCGCCTGCAGAGATTCTTTTTAAGGGGTGGCCATAGAAAATAGCAGGATGGCCAGGGGTTATTAAAAAATAACCTCTTTTTATTTCAACCTGGACCTTTTTTTTAGGAATTTGTACATGCGTTTACTCACCAGTAACATTTCTGCATCACTCCGACTCCTTTGGACAATATGAAGATTAGTTGTAGACCCACGTATATCCATAATGGATGTGAAGGGGGCAGAATGAATGGGCCTCTATAAGGCATTATCTGCAGCAAAACTCCTTAATTTCACCAATACTTTAAGTAGAACGAATGAACAAACGAACGAGTACTATTGTCCTGTGAGTTCAGATTTGGCTTTGCTGTAGTTATTTCAGGTGTTCTCCACCCGTCTACCAGCTGCACGCCCACAACACTGTGGTCAACGGTGTTGATAAAACGAACAGCAGGTAAATCACAAGCCCAACTTCCCCGACTGTTGTTCAGTGTATGTGTGTGTCGCAAACAAATGACTTCACAAAACTTCACTATGACAACCTCGCTCACACTGAAAATCATAGCTGAAGACGGCCTCAGTTGCCCTCAATTGTAATGTGAACAAACTAAATCGGGTGGTGTGGTGTTGGCCCAGTAAGGGCTGGGCTAAGTAGGTGCTAATGTGAAAGGGGCATTAGAAACTGGTTGGGGCGGTTCTGGATGGCACCTTCCTGGATGAATTTACATAAAAAAGGCAGAGTTAATTAGGAGTGACAGACCCTCGGGGTCTTTCCCAGAGTGCTGATTATTGCTCTGACTGGTCCATAAAACTCAGGAGATCGTGGCCCATCTAACACTCAAATTTTTAAACATTTCCTCCTTTCACTGTGGTTCCTCTGCTGAGTAATTCATTAAACCAGCACAGAACTTTCCCTCCTGACCACCAGCCCACGCATTAACCTGCAGCCCACTGTTCTCTTCTTAACTTACACCAGACTGAACCAATCCAATTATTAAAACCCTTTCTAGTTTGTACCAGTCGATCTATATACTTGTCAGGACTGTGGAGAGGAAACAGAGAGGAGGCGCAGACTGCTCAATTAAAACAAAAAGAAAAAAAAAAGACACCATATGTCTATGTTTCATATGCAGATCAGCTGTTAACTTCCACTGCTTGTGTTTACTGGTTATAAGAGTATACAAGAACATCTGCACATCCCATGCTGTCTTTTAAAGTTTAGCTGCAGGAAATATTGAGCCCTCATTGGTCATGTCACAGCAGTGGGATGGATTCGGTCTAGTTGTCAAAAGCAAGAAAAAAAATACTACTTAAGATAAATTGAATTTTATCAACAGAAAGATTAAACACGTTAGGCTCCAGAAAGTGATTAAAGGAGGGCGGAGAGCAAATGTGCAATGTTCATCTAGAGCAGTTGTAAGGGTAGGGCTCTATTTCATCAGACTTTTGACAATCATAAAAACAAGCTTTGGCAGGATGTATTGCCCTCAGCATTCCCGTGCGATTGTGTAACTGGACTCTGCAGCATCCCCAGCTATCATCCAGTTTCACTGGCCTGTGAAGACCCAGGCCAAAAGTTCAGCATCTGTTTTCCTATTAACTCTCTCACAGGACAGAGAGTCTTTTCTTTCTTTATCAAATAAACCTACTGTGAGAAATCTTTAAGAATCAAGCCCCAGGAAAGCTGAGTTTGAGAGGCAAGGCAAGAAGAAGAAGTTTTGCAGATAACTTTCTTTTTTAAAGAGCACTTGTCCTCTAACAGCTCCTGGGGGAGGACGGCTTTAAAGCAAAGCCAAGCAGACGGTGTGACTGCAGCTTCTGCCTTGGTTCAGTGAAAGTGCAAAGACTCATTCTCACATTCATGCACATGCAGAAGAAGAAGAAAAACAAATAGAGGACATTGCTCTTCAGTTAGTCCTTCAGCATATTAAAAACGCAGATATTGGCAGTGAATACTCTGAGTTTTTTTCTTTTTTTCATGTTTAATGTCGAGTTTGAGCTTTACCTGTTAAAGAAAGGAAATGCAACTCCAGTCGTCCATGTAGTTTTTTTCTAATAGCATATTTTAGTCTCCCTGTGTTAAGTTAGGTGATTGTTGACCCTCAGAGTGGGAAATAAGTGCAAGACTGTCTTTTTTTGTATCTGTGATGGACTGGTGACTTGCCCAGCACACTTTTGCCCAATGCAAGTTGGAATAAAGTCTCAATATTCCATACAATCCTGAGTAGGATACAATAAATATAAATATAATGGCTGAATATGTGTGTTAACTGATTAGCCACAGATGATCCTGAGCTGAAGTTGCAACTGATTTATGTAGACAATATGTGTCTGCAGCCACCAGGGTTGTAACCAAAGACTAAAAAAAAAAAATGGACATAGTGTCCGGTCACGTCTGAAGAGGGGAAAGTGAAGCCAGTTGGGCGTTTCCCAATGTCGCCATCTTGTCATGTCGCGTGCATTGTCACTCCCAGAAAATACTAAAATGGGCAAAGGCAAGGCCGCTCCGAGCCGCAGGACAAATGATTGACAGCCAAGCTAATGCTAACCGAGCTAATCCAAAATGAACAGGAACAGACAAAGATAGACGGTTTAAAGGTAAGCCACACTCATACTTAATAATAATAAATTAGATTTATACCACGCTTTTCAAGGCACTTAAAGCGCTCACTCTAGGTCCATTATTCATTCACTCCTCATTCATACTTGGTGATGGTAAGCTACGTATGTAGCCACAGCTGCCCTGGGGCAGACTGATGGAAGCATGGCAGCCATTACACTTATATGGCCCCTCCGACCACCACCGAAGCATTCAGACACATTCATACAGCAGTGGTGCCCCCACTGGAGGCAAGGAGGGTTAAGTGTCTTGCCCAAGGACACAACGACATATGGCTGGGGGATTCGGGATTTGAACCACGAGCCGACCTGCTCTACCACCTGAGCCACTGCCGCCCCATCCTTGCTGTTAACCAGCTAAAAACCACTGTTGTGCAACTCTGCTACAGGCTGAGGCCTTCCTGGGAGCAAGCAGGGAGCTAACTATTAGCTTCCACGGCTAAAACCGGCACTTGATCTGCCACCTGTCAATCAAAAGGACACGCCCCTAATTTTGTGTAATTTCAAGATTAAATAACATCTAAACAGATGAGCCAACCCCTAGCAGATGAAGGAAGAACTACAATTATTTAACTTAACTTCCGGGCTTCACACTTTTCCAGCGGAGTCTGCCCCTCAGTTGTAACAGTATGTGCATTCATGTTTATCTGTTCACTATAATTCAGACTGAGACTTCATGTTGCAGTCCTTCCTGCAAAACTTTGTGGAGCTTTAGGAGTGGACAACAATGTTTTTCCTACTCACTTTGTCCACTGAGACTTCCAATTAAGATTTTGAAACAAGATGCCCGAGTCCTCTATAGAGCTTAACTTCCAGTCCTGGCTTCATCGGCTATTGATACGCTTATTAATAATCATTACCTCCACCAATGAGGTGGTGCTGGTTTGTTTGTCCGTCAGCAACTTACGGGAAAAGTACTGGACGGATTGACCTGAAATTTTCACCAGCCGTGTGCCTCAGCCCAAGGACAAACCCATTAAATTTTGGTGGTGATCCGGATCATCTTCTGGATTCAGAAATTTTTTGATGGATTCTCTATCATTGTGAGTTTGGCCAAATTTGGGAATTTTTGCGTAACTCCATACAAATGGCCCGAGTATTTGGTCAAAAACATTACAAGAAAGGATCTCAGTAAGGTTCTATAATGTTTCGAAAGTTGATCCGGATCCAGAGAAAATTACGGATACTATGATCCAGAACACACAAAAATAAGGGAGTCGAGCTGCTTGGTGGAGGTCTGCGCTCTCCGAGTGCTTTTCTAGTTATTGAGTTACAAAAAATTATACAATTTTATACCAAAAGTTACACCTTTAAACTAGGTTTAAATTTTTTTTTAAAAGATTCATTTGTTAATTTGTGCACATCTGCTAAAACAAATAAATTAAAGCTTCTTCAGTGCAGTACGGGTTTGTTATCAGTGCTCTAAAGGCTAAAACTACCAGTTCATCACATTTCTCCTTCCTCGAAGAGAAATGTGTCACACCAAGTCAAGTCAAGGTCATTTATATAGCACATTTTATGAAAGTAAAAGATTAAAAAACAAAACAAAAGGAAATAGCTGCAAGTTAAAACAATTAAAAACTAAAAGCTTACTGATAAAAACAGGATGAAAAGTTAAAGCAACAGGAAGGAATGGTATTAGACTTGAGTTATTTAAAAAGGGACAGTGCATATTAGTGTATGTATACAGTGTAAATATGCAAGATTATAGCAAAGCTCATTTCCATCCTTAGTCCTTTGGCCAGCAAACACAATAAAATAATGATGGGAATAATAATAGAATAACAATAAAAATAGTAATGGAAGGAGATCAAGGTACCGTAGTAACAATAATGAGATACAACAATATAATATTACTGATCTCAGACCAGAGGGTGTTCCCTAATCAGGATCTAGGTTGAGATGTTTTACTGCAAAGTGCTAAACTACATCACATGATGTTAAAACGCTAAGTGTGGTACATGATAAAGTACACGAGTGACAGTGCACAATGACCTGATATTGATGTACTGCACAAATCCCGTACTGATCAGATTAAATGGGGTCTCAAATCTGATCTGTTTTCAACAAATTAAAAGTACATTTGACAATATGAATAAACCAGGAGATAAACGAATTATAAGAAAAGGAGAAACCAGTTTTGTTAGGTGTGAGAGCAATTTTGATTGTCTAACAGCTGTGATTTTGGATGTTTAGCAGTCCAAGGTGTGAATCTTGTGTATAGCAATAAGGCACAATATGCAAACACTGCTTGTGCAAAACTACTTTTCCTAAACGGCACCAGACAGTTTCATCTGGAACTTGACCTGGTCGACCTGTTTGAGTTTTCTTTTTTAATCCTCAATCGTACAGGCTGCATTGCTGATGTAATCATGTTTGCGGCTCAACACAGATGGACAGATAATTAGCTATCATTTGTCTTGACAACCTGTTAAAATAAGAAATATTGGAAACAGTGAGTTTCTGTTAATGTCAGAGCTTTGTGTGATGTTATGAGAGATAAATTCATCTTTCTACAAAGGAATTTACAGATGTGCGCACTTTTAGCTTCAGTGAAAATTAACACTTGCACACAGGGATCGTGTTCCCATTGATGCCAAGCCGAAAGCAATTAGTCCTATTAAAAGAGTATGAAATGCCATTAAAGCATGCTCACACTAAAAATATACTTCTTTACAACATTAATATTGTGTACGGGATAATCGTGCATAACTTCTCTTTGCTTCACTAAACAAACAACAGAAGGGTTGGTGTGTACATGATGTTTACGGATCGGATTTTAATTTATTCATTTTTATCTTTTGTACTTAGTTTGTACTTAGTGTTCAAGAAGATCTTCACTTAGCAAGCAAGACAACAATTAACTTAGAAAATAATCCGTTGGTCCATTTTCAGTACTGGCTTCATCCTGTTCAGCGTCGCTTAACAGAGAACCTGAGAAATTAACTGGCCTCTAAATGAAATTAAATGTATTCAATTTTATTTGTATAGCACCAATTCCCAAAAAGTCATCTCAAGCCACGTTCCAATCATTTCAAGTCAATTCATTGTAATCCAATTAAACTAATTTATGATAACTGTCTTCGTACACTAGATATATTACATTTTATGAGTCCCTTGTGCTCTATTCAGTTTAATGCCCCACTTTGAAATAATTTGACTAAGATGGCTGAATAATGTCAATAGCTGTGCCTGACTAAACGCAACAGACAAATAAATGTTGTTTTTTTCTTTTTTATGGAAATGTGTTGATGTTTTCAATTAGGATCCAAATATATTCAAATCATTTATTTACTGCAGCTGGCAGATTAGAAGATATTTTACTATACACATCTCCCGCTGGAGCCATTAGTACGAGTGATGTTGCCTGCAGCATTCCCTCTTAATCTGCATAATTCTGCCGTTATGATTCATAGTGAATATTTTGGGTTTCAGCAGCTTTTGAACTGAGCCCTTTTGAAAGTCATGTTTCTCAGTCGCGTCTTGCAATTCTCTGTTGGCACGTAAGCAAGTGAGACCTGGCGGTTTGAAGATGAAGAGATTTTAAATGTTTCCTTTCTGCTGTTTTGATCATTTCTGTCTCCCACGCAGCCACCCGCGTCACTGTTCAGTGTGACACGCCTCAGAAAGGAGGATGATTGTTCTCTGCTTTCAAAGCCGGTGGTATATTAGTCTAATGCGAGTGGTGTATGCATTGGGGTGCTATTAGTGTGGTCTTCCCCCTGTGTATTTACAAACCCTGTGATGTTAGCAGATCCTTTGACATCAAAGGGGAAAAGCTGTTATGACACTTTGCCTCTCAGGAGTCGTCAGTTGTTTCAAGGCGGGAATCAAGTGAGACAGATATTGTCTTACTTCACAAACTGAAGACAACTCTTATATGATTTTGGCAGGTTGGATGAGATTAAAGTGTGACAGTAAATTTAAGAAGATGAAAATCATTCAGTGTGAAACCTGAAGAGAAACTTAGTTTTATCTGACTGTAACATTGACACAAATTCAAACAGTTATATTGACAGATACACATATCCACGCATTTCACAGTTTGGCTACTACATGCAGCTCAGCAGATGTTTTTAATGCACCACTGCTTTGTAGTTTGGATAGTTTGACTTTGACAACAGCATTTCAGTTTAAGGTTTTGCAGATGGAGCAGTACTCTGACTGGCAAACCATAACCACGTCTCTCTAATGGAAATGTTTGTGTACATGTCCATATGCAGCATAGTTTTACAGGCCAGGAGTGAAAACTAGGAGATGACAATGTTTTGATGGTGGTTGTTTTATGCTGAGAGGCTTAAGGTCACAGGAAATACCTTCACCATGGTGGCAAATTTGCTACAAACTGCCTCTGGCCTTTTTTAAATTATTTTTTTAAAAACCAAATTAACTAATCTTATTTATTTATTTTTATTTGCCATCATTTTTTCGTCATTGACACATATTTATTTCTATATTCTGTTATGTTAAATTACACTACTCACAAAAAGTTACGGGATATTCATATTCAATTTAAGGAAAATGTCAAATGTTCACACCTTATTGATATTATATCATGAATGTTGGATATTTAACTGGAATTATGATATGGTAATTCCTCCATCTCAAACAATTTATTGAAAGAAAAGCTAACAACAATGGTGAGTTTACTGCAAAATAAAAATGACAATGTCTCAATAACTTGTCATGTGTTTGGTGTCGTCTTTTTCTGATGTTGTCTAAATGTCAACAGGATGATGAAGCGGACATTTTAGACACAAAAGGTCATCAAACCAAAACATTTAGAGGTCAAGGCACGGTTAAGACTCTACTTTTGTTTTTTTGTCCTTAGTCATCTTTTTGGAGAACAGCAGGAGGTGCAATAAATATGCCTTTAAGTTGAGGCAGTAATTGAAAATTTACACATGCAAAAATTGATAGATGCAGGTAAACGATGAATAGTACATTGTGAGCTGTAATTCCCTCTGTGTAAATACTTTTCTGTGACATTCAAAACAGGTTTGTGTGAACATCTGCAGGTGAAAATTTTACATCCAAGTGCAGTTTTCTTCCATATAGTCACTTCAAAATCACGCCACCACAAGGTTTTGACTAAGGATAGAACGATACATCGTCCGGCCGATATTTTAGACTGATATATGAGTTTTTTTGCAGTTATTGGCATCAGGTGATAATCATGTGTGTTGGCCGATATTCCCACTCAGCAGACTAATATATTTATTACAAGTGTAATGTTTCTATTTAATATTTATTTACAAGTGCATGTTTTTCATATATATATATATACTTATTTGAAGTGCTTTGTTTTTTTTATATAAAGAGAGTTGAAAATTACTTTTCATCATATCCTTCATTACATTAATGTGGGAGTCAAATGCAGTATCGGCCCCAAATGATGGCAGGTTGCATCTGCCATCGGCTGAAGCAACTGGGAAAATATCGGTATCGGCCCAAAATAAAATGTGTATCAGTTGATCCTAGTTTTCACATATAGGATCAGATTTTTGCTGCACAAGTTTCCACATTAGATCTACAAGCCTGTGCCTTCAACGTTCTGCCATGATTAATCTCAAGGATGCACTACCCTAGAATATTTAAAGTTGTTCCTTAAGTATCAGTTTGTATGTTTTGTTTCTGAGTAAACTGCTTTGATTGACTGACTGAGGTGGGCTTCAGTCTGGTTGTACCTAAGGTAGCGCAATGGGTGCCATATGCTGGTCTGAAGTCTGATCAGATTCTCTCATCTTGTGCTATTAATTATGTGTCAGAGCTATGCTAATTAAACTATAAGAGGGGCGCTCCTGCCATGTCCTTACCTTCAGGGTATTAGTTAGCACAGTACACTGTTCTGCATTTCAATTAATCAATTAACAAGTCGGGCCACAGGCAGCTTTGGAGCAGACACTGACTCCTGTTGAATAATTCAACAGTTTTAATCAGCTTGCTTCATCTATCAAGGCTGGAATATAAGCCTAACATGGTGTGTGAGGCAACTGGAAAAAAAAAAAAAAAAGGTTACATATTTCTAAGACTGGTAAATGTTTGGAATAGCGATGGCTGTCTTTCATTTAGTTGCTGGATATCTTTTTTTTTTTTTTCAAAAGGATTTAAGATGTCTTTAAGAACTGATCAGCTCATATTAAAAGATTAAAGCTGCAGAAAGTGGGGCACTTTGCATCAGTAATGTAAACTTGAATGAACTGTGAATTTTCTGCAATCATGCCAGCTATACTTACAAAATATATTACTTTTAATGACTCGTTAATTTTTTGCATTTTATTTGCAACTAATATGAGCTGCAAAATGGATTCATTGATCATTATAATATTGATTGAGCACCAAATTGATTTTTCCATGGAAGAAATCCAATTTGTCCAACCTCTAATTTGTTCATGACAAATATTCAAAGTAATGGCATAAAAGTTAAAGCAACTAAACTTTATCAATGTTAAAACAATCATTGCAGATCATTTAAGCAAAGCTATGATTAAATTCCTGATCCAGCTAATTCTGGGAATACATCACACAGCTCTTTGCTGGCTGTAATACAAATGAGGAAGCGGAAATTACTTTAAAGTCTTTGAATCATGAATTTAGTTTTTACCAGAGGGCACACAGTCTACAAGCAAAGTATAGGACAAAACTAACAGAAAAGCTGTCTCAGAAGCCACAGATAACTGCAGCTTTCCTGGCAAGGCGATAATAGTATGAGCTAATGTTAGCTGCTGCTGCCTCATGCTTAAGTTATTCTTTGCTGTGGAATCATGCAAGACACAACCACCAGTACATGCATGGTTAAAAGCAACAAGGCAATAACCTCTGACAAATCAGCAGTATTTTTTTCAGCTACCTGATGATGTTCATTTTAATTTTATATCCAGAAACCCCACCTCCTAAGAAACCCACTGCTGAACTTTGGCAGACTTTTTTCATTGAGGCGCCCTTAGACGGCTGATTCAGCACAAGCAGCAACCTCCGGCGAGAAACAGTAAGCTCATTCCTGGTTGCCAAAAATTGTAGTTCACCCCTCATCCACTAGGGGGTGGCTCCAAAAGAGAGTCCCCATAGACTCCCATATTGAAAAGACCAACTTCACAGCAGAAATAAACATGTTTACAGCCTGGTTCAAAAAATCATTTTAGGCTTGATAGGTCAAGTTTACCTTCATATCACTATTTTTATAATAATTCATCCATTTCATGTTATTTAATCTTGAAATTAAACATCATTAGGGGCGCGTCCTTTTGATTGGCAGGCAGCAGACTGGGTGCCGATGTTAGCCGTGGTGGCTAGTAGCTAGCTCCTTGCTTGCTTCCGAGAAGGTCCCAGCAGAGTAGCACAACGGCAGTCTTTTAGCCAGATAACAGCACCAATCCGAGTGTGTCTTACCTTTAACCCGCCTATCTTCATCAGTTTCTGTTAGCTGTGGGTTAGCGCAGGTAGCATTTAGGTCAGAGTACGTCGACTGTCAATCATTTGCCCCAAGGCCTCACTTTCCCATTGATACAACTTTGACTTCCCATTGAAGTCAGAGTTGCATCACACTTTAACTTGTGTTTCTTTTTGATTATTTTCTATCTACTCTCCAGTTGCAGCAACTCAACATCACATTTTATGGCTCTTTATCTCCACTTCTAACATGGTAAACATGATAAACAACATTTACAAAGTTGCCATTCTGGAAATCAGACCCACACGGACACTTGTCAGCTAAAAAATGTTTAATCCAATCCACTTTATTTAATTACCATGTCATGCAAAAAACATTGAAGCCAATTTGCTGTAGGCTAACAGATAAAACATAAATGTTGAACACAGATAAAAAGAATATTGTTTTTAAATATTTTAATTTTTTATGCATTCCTTGTACAGCTCTTTGGTCAACAAAAGCTGTTACATGTGCCTTATAAATAAACTTTGATTTGATTCTACACACTTCTGTCTGAAAGTGATGTGTCAATCGTGAATGAGCCACTTCTTTGTAGTGAATGTAAAGAGCCGACTCTAGTTGGGGAGAGTCCAATCTTTAGCCTTTCCTGCTCAGCTCTGCCAAGAATCCATGCAGGAAGGGGACGGAGTTTTGCACACCATGAAGCCAATTGTATGAAACCAGACCAGGACAAAACTGTTATCTGAAGGAAGGAAAGGGAATGCAGATGCGCCAAAGACAGTGAAAGTAATGGTGCAGTACAAACCAGCTTCACAGAGTATCAGAGGAAGAACAGGGAGCTGGATGTCAGGAAAAAGGAAAGAAATTAGTGAGAACCTGATTTTGGTTACTCAGTTCAGTTCTTCATTTGAAGGGTTCATTAAAGTGATAAACAAAAACTACTGTTTTTTTCAATAATGATAATAATAAACCTAAAAAAGCATAATCATAAGGCAAAAACCCTACATAACAAATTTCTTACCAACACACAAACCATTCATAATTACTAAATTAGGCTAAAGTAGACACTCTGATGATAAACAAAGAGCCATGTGGGAACAGTAAGATCTGACTCTCCTAAGGGAGCTGAGTTAAAAAGGGCTGGACCGTCCATCACCGCTATCCGGACACACTCCTGAGCTTCATCCTGACTTGAAACAGCTCACAAACACATTTCCCCATATTTCCTCCTTTTTAAAAGGGATGGCTCAGCTGGTACAGGAACAGTTTGTTTTGACTCAATACACTATATTTCTACTGAAATAAAAAAAAACATATTTGCAAAGACCGACAGATTTTCTTTTTATAAAAAGTATATAAACAGATTTTTAACTTCTCTAATAATATTGATAAAATACTTGAAAGAAGTTGCAATTACAAAATAAACTTGCAATTAAAAACACATTATTCTATCTTTAAAACCAAGATACTGAGCTGGTGTTCTGCTTCTTCTTTCTTCCTTTAAGATATTTAATATCTTGGCAACACAAATAATCTGAAGCTTTCTCAGAACCACTGAGGTGTTCTGCTGTATGTATATCTGACTGATTGAAGGGTCAAGTGGTAAAAAGTTGGTGAGTATTCCCCTCCCTGCACAGACCATGTCATGACTTCCAGTTTTTCTGCAGTGCAGTCTTTAATGCAGGCTGGTCACTGAAGTTAAAAAAGTGTACTGTTCACCAAGGACCAGTCCCTTTGAGTCAAATTGTCGGTAGAAGCTGTATGCACTAGTAAATTTCTGCTTGAGGATGATTGTTAGTTGTGGAGCAAAAACAGCCACCGCTGGAGCCTCATTACCCCACTTTCTCCTACGCGCTCTGAATGGCTAAATAAGTGGGATCCTCTCATACTGGGAAGCGCTGAACTCTGGGTTTGTGGGGCTTATAGAGTTCTGAAGAGCAGGACCTTCAGCTCACTGCTGTTTGCTGGGGTGATGGATGGAGCTCATCAGTATTCAGGGTCTCCCACTCTGTCACGGACTCTGTGGGCACTTTGTTATTTAGAAAAAAAACTGCAAAGAAGTGGAGAATGCACGAGAATGAGCTGTGGTCTCTCTTTCTGTCTCTTCAGTGCCAAGTATTAGTGTGCCTGTCATGTAGGGGGTGATTAATTGTGCTTGACAGTGCCAAGGCCTCTGCACTCCAGAGATTTTTCTTTAAATCTTTCGAGACTTTTTACTGCTGTCAGAATCACAGTTTATTCTGCATGAATGATAAAAGTGACGCGGTGGGTGGGTGGATGGGCTGTAGGGGAGACTGCTTTTCTCCCCAAGATGTCCTCAGGTAGCAGGAGCGATTAAACATTTATTTGATGGGAGGATATTTTATTGAGATGGAAAGTATTTTCCCATCAGTCATGCATCAGCTTAACAGTGTCCTGTTTTTGTTGGAGGAGCTCTGCATGGCAGTGGGACCTCCCTCCTTTTATTATTGCTACCTCAGGGTAAAATAGCATGCCTTTATGGCTTGGTATTAGATCAGAAAATGGTGTTATTTTCTTATATACTTTCTAAATTACATCTAAAGGGGGAGAGACAGTGTTTTAACATCCTGCTCACCTCTTCTGAAATATACTCCTGCATTTCTGTACGGTGATTTTGAAGTAGAACAACTTAAGTGATCCCTAATGTTCTAGATAACATGTCTTCTAATGTCATAAAATCTGCTCCTCCAACTTTTATGTGTTTTATTGCTCAGAGTCCTCTAACCACACAGTGCTGTAGACTAGGGATGCACAATATAATCGGCCCCCTATCGGTATCAGCCTATATCGGCCTTGAAACTGAGTATCGGACATAGGCCACCCCACCTATATTTAACAGATCAGCCCACTGTTTCTTAAGTAAAAAAAAAAACTGTTTCACTTTCTATCATTACCTCTGTTAACTTTCATTTCTCCCTTGTCAGGCCCAGCAGTATGAAATGGAATGGTGTAATAGACAAATGTTTAAATAAAGAAATAAAATGAATAAACATGATATCAAGTGGAGCCTTATGTTCATAAAGCTCCGCTTGGTAAAGCAAAACTGTTCAACAGAATAAAACAATCAGATTTCCATTCTGCTTGCTTCGATGCTGGACAGGACAGGTTAAAAAAAAAAAAAAAAAAAGTTAAAAAAAAAAACAACTTCTTCTTCAAAAACTTATTTTTTACAGACTTTAAAACTCCTGAAGACTAGGGGTGGGAAAAAAATATTGATACACTGAAATATCACAATATTTATGCTACTTTTATGCTATTTATGCTAATTATGATATGCTGATATCGAATTGACGTTTAAAAATGCAGTATTGATCTATTTTACTAATGAAATCTTACAATATTTCATTGTTCTGTTACGAAATCTTGTGGGAATTCGAGATATATCGTGATTTTGTAACAAAACGATGAAATCTCGCGTGATTTTGTAAGTAAAGTAGATCGATACCGCGTTTTTAAATATCGATTTGATATTGGCATATGAAATTATTGCGATATTTCAGTGTATCGATATTTTTTCCACCCATGCAGTGTCGGAAACGGATAACAAAACTGCTTATTTTTTTCAGCTTTAATATCGGAATCGATGTCGGTTATTGGCCACATTGCTTTATTTTGTTGAACAGTTTTTCTTTACCAAACATGAGTTTTAAAATATCAGCATATCGGATATCGGCCAAAATCCCAATATCGTGCATCCCTACAGACCTCAAATGTAAATGTCAGATGGAAAATGTTATCTCATGGGTTTACTTGCAGTTTGTCATTGGGGCTGACATAAAAAGGAGATGTGCTAGTTTTTGTGTGTTGGGGGGGTGCAAGATCTTGATATTCAGGAAGGCTCTCTGTCCAACACAGCCAGGGTCAATGTTGAGGTCCAATGACCGCAGTGGCCAGCAGGTATTCAGTGTTTAGCTCCACTGGTCACACCGTCAGCGACGTCGGCTCTTAAATGCCAAAGCGTGGCCGAGGAAAAGCAGCTTGGTGTTTTTAACTCTGAATGTTCCCTCCGAGAGGCTGCGCTCTCTCCACACATTATCTCTTTAGGGATTACAGCACTCGCTGTTGGAGAGCCATCCCTCTCATTTCAGCACTTCAGACTACTATAATTCACCAGCTTTTTGCTCTGAGAGCTCCCCCACCACCCACAGTTACAAGTGTC
Source organism: Atherinomorus stipes (assembly GCA_023101725.1). Taxonomy (NCBI): domain Eukaryota; kingdom Metazoa; phylum Chordata; class Actinopteri; order Atheriniformes; family Atherinidae; genus Atherinomorus; species Atherinomorus stipes. Next base: position 126,577 of record JALJCO010005325.1, read on the forward strand.
TGAAAGGCATACAGGGGTAAAAAATATCAAGAGATGCTTCAAAGATAGAGTTGATTGTGAAGTAGATGGATGGTATTTAAAACAAGGGAATTAGATACACTTACAGTTCGACTGTTCACAGTAAATTGCAGGACTTAGTTTTGGTTTGAGGTTTCTGGATCATGTAGATTTTCTTTCCTTTCTGTAAAAAAACTTAGATTATCATCAGATTAAGTTAAAGATTATAAGTGCTAAATGAAGATAAAGAGGACTGCTAACTGTCACTTAAAAGCTTTTCTCCTCATTCTGATGCTCAGTTTGAACTTCAGCAAGTTATCTTCACCATGTCTACATGACTACATGCATTTAGCTGATGATATCTGATTGACTGATTTGATTTTTGTTTTAAGAAGCTTAAAAAAGTTTACCCAGTTAAGTGCTTCTTTGAATTATGCATTTTTTAAACCTTTTTTTAAACTAAATTTTATTTTTTAAACCTTTTTAAACAGTTTAATCTCTGCAAGTCCACATAGAGTTGGTGTAAAATAAAAGAATTTCAAGAACATTGTTACATTCACAAGATCACAGCAAGACAAAGATGTGTAAAACTGTGAGAGATTACATCTTGTAAAACAAGTAGTGTCTCTCTTATGAATGTTAATATTCTTAAATTGGCCTTGAGGAAAACAATGAAGACCAATGATGTTTTATAAGGAGGAAGATGCTGCTTTCCAGAGGAAAAAAGGTTCTCACTTCCTGTATGAATTCAGCATAGATTACATTGATGAGCAGTAGGGCTGTAACGATACACCAACTCACAATTCGATTCGTATCACGATTTTTGACCCACGATTCGATACACATAACGATTTTTTAATTTTTTTTGCTAATTTAAAAAAATGTTTTATTTTTTTTTTATACTTAAACTTTTTTAAAGTATTTTATTTCAATGGCATTTATAACATTTAACTTAAAGCAACCCTTACCGATGTTGCATTGTTACACTATTTTTTTAATAGGGTAAAATGCTATGAATGAGGTAATGGAACTCTAAAATACAAGACAGACCCACCATTAATCAAAATAAAATATTATTCCAATCTCTAAATATTCAATGAAAACTCCAGCCAATCCTTGAAGTGGGGTGCACCTCTAGGATTGTCCAACGGACCTGCCTGTCAGACCTTTGATTCTGCATTGGGAGGTGGAGGGAATGAAGGGGTGTGTCTTAGGAGTGAGGCGGGACTGTTTATATTCAAATAATCTTGCTGTGCTTTCTGAAATGCAAGATCGGTAAAGGTTGCTTTAATGTAACAAATAGCCTGAACATAGCTGAAGACAATAATCAAAATGATTGAATTATTAAGCAAGGATAAAACATTTCTCTTTTCTCTAATAGAATAATGCTTTTGAAAAATAAAAATAATTGAACTGTGCTGTTAATCAAAAATGAAGTTAAATAACAAATAAGTCCTTGACAGCTTTCTACATCAAACCTGTTGATTTAAAGCTAGATTTCTTCAGGAACAGCATCATGTCCACATGTCGGGTGAGAGGCTGCTCTGCTCCCTGCAGAGGAGAATTTCAACGGGAAGATGTCGGGAGATGGTGGCGTTATGATGGCCGAGCATGAGCTGATGTTAACCCGAAAAAATGATGACATACCAGCGCGTCTCAGAGAGGAGGAAAGCATTCAGACCTCACTTTCCCGTTGGCTGGGACAACTTATTTTCAGTTGCATCGCTGGACACTCCAACATGCTGAAAATCAGCTGTTCAAAGTTAAATCAAAGGGAAGGAGGTCTGGACGCTTTCACTGCTCCGCAGGGATCCGCCACTATTGGTCTTATTTGTTAAGGCTGGATCGAAGAATAATATTATTTTTTTTATTATTATTGGTTTATTTCTTCACACATGCGGTGCGCACGCGCGCGGTATCCTGTTGGTCGTTTTGTGGCTTTCACGGGGAGTCCCTACCGACGCTGGTCCTCCTCTCCGCTCGGAAGATTGGGCGAGCTGTGTGAGGGACCGGCCGGGACTCCACACTGCAAGCTGGGGCTGGTCAGGACAGGACCGCCACTGATTAACCATCACAAGTCAGAGCAAATAAAAACGCCTAAACCAGCAGCGGAGCAGCGGGGGTTTCACCACCGTTCCGTGACGTATCCACCTCTCGGCTGTCCACGCGCTCGGTCCAGCTTGACGTCCTACGCGCGTCTGGCCTGCCGAACACGAACAGGATCCCCCTCTTGTCTTTCTATTGGTCTCAGTGTCTGAAGACCTGCCATCGCTCCTCAACCACACACTCCCGAGCTGGATGCGCGCGAGTGACTCATCCCGGTTGAAGGTTTAGGTAACGATGGAAAACTGCCAAGTTTCATTTGACACTCACAAAAAAAACGTGACACTTTACCTGGTGCCTTTAAGACAGACGTGTTGTCTGGTAAGCGACTGAATGCTACAATAGCCTGCAGGCCGATGGGAAAAAGTCATATAGTTTTCTGTGATCTGAGTTTTAAAGCATCTGAACTGGGCTTGGAGGGTGTCGCGATCCTGCCTTCTCCCACCGCGAGACAGGATCGAGGCTCTGAGTGTCGCGATTTCGATTTCGATACGGTTATCGTTACAGCCCTAATGAGCAGAGTTCCATCACAATGATGCTCAATGACAGATGAGCCCGAAATCAAATGTTTGGGTTGAAATTAAATGTAAAGCAAAACACTCTGTTATAGTATTCGAGTCTTGAAGCATGATAGTGATGCAACTGTGGTTTGGTCCTGTTTTCCTGCATCTTATAAGATGCCTCTCCATCACTTACGGAGTTATCAGTTGTGAGATATACCAGCTAATACCAGCTTACTAGCCAAAGTAAAGTAAGCATCAACTGAATTTTAAGAGAGAGGAGTCATGCAGAGAAGACCAAAGCAAAGAAGTCTTTTTTAAACCAAAAAAAAATGTTTGTAGAAAAACAACATTAATTCTTTAAAAATTGCCAAGTCATAGCCATGACGATGTTGTGCAGGGGCCTTAAAGTGTATGTTTCATGTTCTTTATAATGGCAGAAAATCATTCCCTGAGATGAGGCAGTAACTGTTAGGTGAGCTGTTCATGTGAGAAAACCCACCAACATCCCAGAGCTGCTCTGCACAAAGGAATGACCTGAAATTCATTCAAGCTGTTTTACAAATTGAGAACTGTTGAACTGCAGATACTAATAAACAAGGTTTTGCATCAGCACAGCAGATGAGCTGTTCACCTGGATGTTCAAGTTCAAATCTGCTTTTTCCTGTAAAGTATCATATTCAGGAGTTTTAATCAAGCAGCTGCACTGTAGACTAATAAAATGTTAAAGACATCATACAGTACTCTTGCAGATTTCTTTTTTTCTCGTGTCCTCTACTTATCGCTACTTCAGCATCTATTTTGCATCCTACCTGCACTGTGAGACCTCTCCAGCCTGTAGAAGACGGTCTTATTTTGACTCCTGTCCCAATTTTTACTTACTTTCTTTCTATCTTTTTTCCTATAATGACTTTTTGCTTTGCTGAATCAGCCAAATGTATGTTCAAAACGGCCGGAGTGTTTATTCGCTTACTAACGTGATGCAGTAAGTAGAGCTAAACTCAGCTGCAATGTCACAAAGCATCCTGGGACAAAAAGTTGTGTTGTGCCGTTTCTCAGCTGAGGGACGCTCCAGAAATTCACATCATAGATGTTTCTCAAACAAGTCTAGAACGTTGAGTTTTAAAGTCGGAAAGTTACATAGTGTGTCTTTAATTTCCCCCATAAATGACAACATTTTATCCTGTACATGCATTGTCAGGCTCCATAAGGACCTATTATGTCCCTACGTTTTATCTCAGAGGTCATTGGACCAGAGCTTGCTTGTGGTTCCTCGTAACTGTTTAAAGATGTGAGAAAATCTGCTGTTGTCTTTACATTCGCTGGAATCCACTGATGCTTTTAAGAGCAAACTTAGAACCCACCTGTTTCTCCAAGTGTTTTAACATCAGAAGTGAGAGCGTTGTTTATGACCACATGTTGATTTTATGTAAATTTTCATATTGATTGCTTATTTTTAGATATTTATTTGAATTTTACATTTGTTGTATTTTTACTTATTTGCCTTGTGACATTCCCTTGTCTGTGAAAGGTGCTATAGAAGTAAACATTACTTACCTACTTACTATACATGGTGTTACATGGGAGAATGAGTGGTACTGTGTTTTACCAGTCTGAGAACATCAGTACATCCTTTGAGTGTACAAAACTTAGTTTGCTTTATCTTGGATAAAATATTCGGCATTTCAAAATCTTGATGAATGAGTGCATCATCACAGCAGGGGTATTCCTGATCTTCAAGGCTGAAAATGTAGAGGTCCAGTCCTCATGACAGATTTAATAATAACATGGGTTAAATGAGACATAATTTCCTCCTGCAACATATTTTCTAATGCTGAGTAAATTAGTATGCAAACTGGTGTGTAATGACAGTGCACCTCTTTCATCTGTAGTTAACACTGTTGGGGCATCGTGCTTATTATCGTATCTAACTCTACTCTGCAGGTTTTGCATTAAAGTAGTCTTATATACGTTTAAAGCAACCTTTACCGATCTTGCATTTCAGAAAGCACAGCAAGATTATTTGAATATAAACAGTCCCGCCTCACTCCTAAGACACACCCCTTCATTCCCTCCACCTCCCAATGCAGAATCAAAGGTCTGACAGGCAGGTCCGTTGGACAATCCTAGAGGTGCACCCCACTTCAAGGATTGGTTGGAGTTTTCATTGAATATTTAGAGATTGGAATAATATTTTATTTTGATTAATGGTGGGTCTGTCTTGTATTTTAGAGTTCCATTGCCTCATTCATGGCATTTTACCCTGTTAGAAAAATAGTGTAAGAATGCAACATCGGTAAGGGTTGCTTTAAGTCAGGACCCTCCGAGGTTCATGGCTGTCATTGGAGAGAGTGAATGTGTTCATGAAGAATCTCAAAAATCTGTTTTAGATTCACTCATTCAAGATTTTTTTTTATTTCCGTCAGTTCAATAAAACCAACGTACCTCAGTGTCTAACTAAAATCATTTTCCTCCCACTTCCTCCCACTCAGATAATCCTGTAAATGTAATCCGATTTTATTCATCCGGAAATCCACTCTTTACAACCTCTATGCTGTGATAGCCTCGCATGCCCTCTGTGAGTTTTAGCACCTCCTTATTGGGGTGTAAATAACTTAAACTGGTCTAATGGGCATGAAAAATGTTAACAACCCTGGTGTTTTCCCGTTGCATTTCCCAGTGTAAGATTTAGTAGGAAGAAATGAGAGATGGGAATACTTGCATTTCTTTTACCCTGGCAGCTCATTGTAAAATTGAGAGCAGTAAAAGTTTTCTTTTTCAGTTACCCACCATTGAAATCATCTACCAGGAAAGAGGGGGTAGATGTCCTACAAGTGTCATTTTCTGTCTTTTAAGAGGAGAAAGGGAAGGCAAGTGCAATATGTCAGGTGGTACTTTGAAGCAGGATTCTAGACAAACCTGTTATATGAATCCAAAATAAGTCATTAAACACATCTCAGTAATTATGCAGCAGCAGTTTCAGATGTATTTTTTGTCATATGTGGTTTGAAACAGATGCTGCATACTTGCACTTTGATGACTACATCACTGCTTTATTGCCTACATATTGTGTACTTTTCACACATCACATGATTACACGGACTGTGTCGGGCGTGCAGTAACATTGCATACATAGAACACTACTGATGTGCCTGCACATATGCAGCTTTTATATCCTGTTTTCAAATACTTTTTTCACACACTGCTTGTTGCATTAGTCATGTAACACTGTACTTTCTGCTGGAAAAAGAAGACTCCCTGCAGGAGACAAGGCAGGTTGCCAAAATGAAATGTAAGCTCCAAACACAAGCAACAAAGCTCAGGGATAAGACTGAAGCTTTCGTACAACAAGAAGGCAACCAGAGCAAACACACAACGTGCCGAGGCATGGTGTGAAAATCAAAGGACGGAACAAGTGAGAAATACTAACAAGGAACATGCAGGCTGACAAAAAAACTGAGGAAAGGGAAGGAAATACACAAGGGAAGGATGTCTAGGAACAAGTCAAATAATTCAGGAAAGAGAGTTTGTTAAATGACTGACAACATTTTGAATTATTATATTTTTTCAACACCAGGATTTTAGAGATCTTGTGATTAAGCTTAAATAAGCATTTCTTAACTTTGGCAGATTCTCAGCGATGCACCCCTAACCAGAGTTTGAATTCCTGATGTTTCTCAAATCAAGAGTAGCATAAATTCTACAGCGTTGGGTGTTAATTCATTTCACAGATTAAAGTTTCTGAACGTTGCAGGTGATCCGTTCCGTTTCTTCCAGCACTGTGAGGCTGAAACACAAAGCTGCAAAGTAGAGTTTCTCAGCCTCATACTGCTGGGCAATGACCGCTCCAGAAATGTCCATAAAAGATGTCGCTGCGCCATTTAAATGAGTCAGAAGCACATTTTTAAGTTTGATTTTACAGTCAGAAAGTTACAGTGTTATTTTAAATCTAATAAATCATGTTGAACCAATCAAATTATCCAAAGCTGGACTGACACACCCAAATAACTCTGAAAGAGTTTGAATGAGTCCTGTAAGTTTAAGTTCATTTACATATAAACTAGCTTAGACACAGTGTGGATGGACAGTTCCTGCTTTAGGCTTTGACCAAAATAGTAAAAGAAGTAAGGAAGAAAAGACCATTTCTAACAGCATCATGATAAAATTCATACTCTTAATTTTGAAATTGACCTAGTAATAAGTAAACCAGAAATGAGCCCAATCTGAACGGAAGACGAAGGCCTAACTCTAGCAGTACTGCAGAAGAAAAAGCACAACAAACCCTAAATCAGGAGTACAGCAGGTGAGGACGGCCTTTCCTGCAACTCTTTATTCTGATGGTGGGAGAGGTCCCACATAAATGATTCTGTTTTCTCAAGATAACAAAGCTATTTTTCACTGGATAAAATTTATCTGCTTATCTTGAGAAATCAGCCTTTTCTTTCCTCAAGATTATGAAATGGTCATAGTGAGCTTGATAACTAATGGTTTCTGTGTTAAGACCTGTTGTAATAGTTTATTATCACTGCTGTGACAGAGAATAATCTCAGTAAGTCAAGCTGTGCATGTGTAATTCTGTTTGATGCTCTCAGTGTGTAGTCTGCTCTTTAGTACAGACAATGAGGTCTGTGGGCATAAATCAGATATACTAACTTCAGTGCACTTCAGCCAATCACGGCTGTTTTCTGTTCCTTAATCACATGAGCAGCAGTGGAAAAATCTCCCTCGGCTGGACGCTGGTGAAGAGCAAAGCTGAGCTTTATGGGCCACCCTGGTGCCGAATAACCTCAGTACAATACTTGTCATGTCCACAAAAATTAAATAAAATTTGTATTCTTAGCTGTAACCCATTTACACTTATAAAATCTCATCCATGACATATTTACCCACAAAAAGCGCGTAAAACGACCTGCTGTGGAGACAAGAGTCTGCTTTAAGCAGCAACAGAGGTAGACGACAGCATCTGCTTACCAATGTAGCAAAGTAGCAAAAACAAGTTAGTTAATGAAAAGCTTAGAAACATTTTCAGGGACCGGGATCAGAATAGGGAACAGGACATGGGAACGGGACGTGGCATGATCCCCCACCCCCGCCCACGCAAAAAAAGAGACAAACTAGGCATGTAACAGTAAGAAAATTTCATGTCACAGTTATTGTGACCAAAATTATCAGGATTATCCGTATTATCACGATACTGTTTAAATATGCTCACAATGTTCAAAACTTACTTAAACACACACTAAAATAATTTCAAAAAGTTTTATTAAATGAAAATAAATAAATTAACATGCATAATGTTCTTTCTTTTGGCAGAATCATTAAAATAACAACACGTAAACATCAAACATACAGATGTGCATTAAAGATTCACCTTATGGCCATAAGAGGACACTGCACTTTGTGCAAATTGTAGATAAGAACCAAGAATACTTTTAATTACATTCAGTGCTCAAGACTTGATCTATTCTTAATTTCTTACAGGTTTCAGAAGAACTGGTCCAGAAAGGACACTTTCACCATTAAATGTACCAAATGTGCATGTAAAAGCAGCACTGTCATATCAAACAGTGTGGCAGAAACATTAAAATAATACCATAAATAAATAAAGATAAAGTTTCTTCCAAGCATCTGTAAAAAGTCCAAGATACGTCCAGAATCCACACTTCGTCCTTTTAGAGGAGAAAAAGTCTCCAGAGATGTCCATGTGGTGCTTCGGGTGCCTTCCGCCATGTTTTCAGAGACCAAACATTGCAAACTGTGCCTGAGAGACTGCTGTCGCTTTTCTAGACAATGAGCAGGAATACTGTGAGTTTTTCAAACTGTGATAATCACAATTTTACGATAATTAAAATCAGAAACAGGAATAACCATCAGGAATTGTTACATTCCTCAAAAAAAAAAAAAAAACATCCCCCTGTCGAGTGACGTCATGATGGAGCACACACTGGGCTCCGTCTGTGGAAACGGGACTGGTTCTGTGGAAGCACCAGAGCTGAACGCACTGGCTCGAGCACCAGCACCAGACCAGAACCTGCTGCTCGTTTGGGCCTTTTCCACTGGAGCTGCACAGGGAACAGTACAGCCCAGTACAGCACCACACGCATTAAGACAGCCAGGACGCTTTCTGTTTCCACACAGTAGAAGTTTTAGTCTACTGCCTGGAAGTGGGTTGGGTTAGCGTGGTCTAGACTGTTGTGATTGGGGATGGGAACCGTTCACAATTGATTGATACGGTACCAACTCCCAGTCCCTGCGAATCGGTACCAGTACCAAACGGTTCCAGCTTTCTGTACTTTTGTGTGTGTTTATATGGCAATACCAGATTAATTTCTCATTCTCAACATAATTTTTAACAACAGGACTAAAGCAAAATCCAGCTGTTTTTATTCTGTATGGTGTCGGAGCGTCTGGTACACAGAGGGAAACTTAATGATGGATTAATTTATTGAGAAAAAAGATGGAATGTTCTCTGACACTAAACTGATACCATTGTGCGCAGGTAGGATGGAGGCTGTGAGCCTCCTGCTGCAATGATCAACCCCAGCTCACTAACTTGGTGCACATAGTTTTTGCGGTCCAGGTTAAACCATACAAGCTTCTTCAGAGAGACGCTAACTCCTTAACTGGTGTAAGCGTTGTGGCTGATGGATCTGCTGTGATGAGGAGTTTCATAAGATGAGATGCGAAGGAGGGAGGGAGAGGCGTGACCTGCACGTTGGCCCCTGAACTGGTTTACTGTGTTGTTTGATGGCAAACTCAGTAAGCATTTACATCATACTGAGTTCTTGAACAGCAGTTTGTGAACCCCGCTGGTTATTATCTGCCCCCTGATTAGATCTGTTCAGCCGCTGAGGGGCTGACTGACCTCTCCTTCTCCTCTCTGCTGGCTGCAGACGAAGCGTCGGGAATGGAGCTTTTGGAAGAACATTGTGTTTAATCAGCTGCTTCCTCAGATTACACGTATTCCCGCCGTTTGTCTTGTAATTTGCATCTCAAATATTGTAGCGAGCCTGATTTTTTAGAGAAGTGCAGCCAGAAAAGCTTCAATCAGCTGATTGTTCTGACTGAACACGCAGGCAGCAGCGACTGATGTCATGCATGCGATGCAACGTTCACGTGCGGCATGGAAATCACCAACTCTTCCACTCCCTCACAGTAAAAGGATGCATTTAGGTACCGAAACATGGTATCGCTTGATTTTACGTGAATCAGTAGTTGGTAGTACCAACAGAGTTCAGTAGGTACCATTAAAAGTACCGAATTCGGTGCCCATCCCTAGTTGTGACATCGTTTTAAGGTGACGTAGACATACAGTAAAGTAAAAACAACAATGGAGGCATTAGATAATATCGAGGCATCACTGTTGTCATTGTCTTCCATTCCGTCTTCCATACTCTTGATGTCCTCCTTTTGTTGTTGCAGCTTTTCTGTTGTGTTTTTCACAAATGACGTATGTTCCCAGAGCTTCATTGCACGTATGACGACAATTTCCTCTGACCAATCAGCGACCAGCAGCCAGGTACATCATGTTTTGTGTAGGTTCAGCACGGTTAGAGCTACCTCTGAAACAGGTGCGATAAATCGTAACGCGTCCCAGGTCTCATCCCCAGTGGAAACACAAATGAAGCCTGCTGTGCTGTGTGGAAGGGTTACGGAAATGTGCAGTGGAAAAGGCCCATTTGGGGGAAAAGAGGTCAGGAAAATCAGCATCACTACGCCTGATAAGCAAAATATATAAACTTCTCTAAAGTAAATGAGCCTTGTAATGTTAAGGCAACAACACAATTAACAAAGATGAAGAGATGATTAACTAGTGGTCTTGGGATGATGATGAGGGGGGTGATGGAGAGTCTAATATATCTAAAAATCTGATGGAAAACTTACCTTTGAAATGTTTAAAATAATCATTATATTATCAAAAGTTATGTTTTTTCCCCATTTATTTTGCCAGTTCAGAAAAAATATATTTATGACAATCTATTGAATAAATGTGAGGTTGTGGTGTTCCTCTTAAATATGTGGAAATATCAGGCGGTGGTTGATAACAAGAGACAGATGAAGACTACTGTTGTTGGGATGAAGTGCGCTGATGCTGACAGAGTAATCGAAGCTTAAGCCTTGTTGCCAGAGTTATGGGGATGGATCAGACCGCAGTGTGAATCATGGTAATTGGCTCTTGTCTCAATGGTGGAGAACAACATCCATTAACAGAGAGGCGTTAGATGGAGGCAGCGTTAGTTTGGCTGCTGCTCTCAGCTTGCAGCGTCAGAAGAAAGCCGGATATTTATGGAGCTGATCTTCATGAAACTGTGTTTATACCTTTGGGATGCAGTTACACTGAGTACACCACATTTTTTAAAGCAGTTTTTTATTGTTTTGATATATCATTTTGAGTTTAAGAAGAAAGGAACATGATAAATGTTGCATATTGTTTTTAATGCATTACATCAGAGACCAATTACGCATAAATCCGATGTGGTAACTTAGAAATATCCTCTGACAACACTGATTCATCTCCATCAGCCTGTAATGACTTTCCATTAATCTTCACAACACAACATGATTGCAACGTCCATCTCTCCATCGAAGCAAAATGACACCATGCACTCATCCAGCTGGACATGACTCCTCTATTCTTTCATCTAATGGGGCGTCATGACAGCTGAAAGGCATGTTTCCACTCAGTGATCAACCCATTTTGCCCCACTGGAAACAATTATTGCCCAAGTGTATCACTGCCATTTTTCTCTTCACAATACAGAAATCACTGCACTAATGCAACTTTTCCACTTAATTACACTAGTCGACAACTTGGACAAAGGTTTTTGTTTATAAAAAAATATTTTCCCAGTGCTTCCTGCATATCATTTGCTTTCTGCTCCTTCCGGCGGAAACATGGCAAATGCAAATCCTCCTGGAAAAAGATCATTTTCATAAATTTCTCATGATTTTTCCCCAAAACATTTTTATAATTATTTCATCATTCAAGTCTTTAGAGTAACCTTCACCCCAAAAATTGTTCCTGGGATAAATATTTTTTTCTTCATGGGCTCATTTGTGTGAGTGGCAACAAAAGTTGCCAGTGGGCACATAGCTTGTTGCTGTCCAAAGGAAAACATGGTCTGCAAGATTAGTCTTAATTTACTAATTGTAGAATGATGTACAATAGGTCATTTAGTCCTCTAAGAATGCTCTTCCTTGATAAATAAATTCACAGTAGGGCTGTGCAATTAATCAAAATTTGATCGTGATTTCAATTTTTGTGTCAAACAATCTCCAAACTCATAAAATCAAGTTGAAACTTTTTTTTTTTTTTTGCCATTTTTCTTGGCACAATTTCTAAAAGTTATTCTGAGGTTATCCGAGGCAGTTTGCTGGGTGCCATAAACAAAAATGTCAGATTTGGAATGTTCTAGTATTGCACTAAAGCTCAAAAAAGTTTATTTTGGGATGATTTGATATAAATAAGTATATTTATTTTATTTTTTAATTATAAAGAAATTGCGAAAAGCTGGATACATACTTTATTTTGGATGTATTTATGTTTTTCTATGTTTTTCACATCAATTTAACATTCAAAGTATATCTGTTTTATTTGTTTAATGTTTAATACATTGCAAAACAGCTGTAAGGTACATATTTGTAGCCTGTATTTATTTTCAGAGCTAGAAACCTTAGAAAGAAATGCTAAATTAATGCATTGTGTAACTAGAAAATCATTGTTTGAAAAATTGTGATTTCAATATTGGACAAAATAATCATGATAATGATTTTTTCCATAACCGGGCAGATAGCAGGGTCTGTAGCAGGGGTGTACACATCCAGTCCTCTAGAACTGCTATTGTGCAACTATTAGAGCGTTTGTTCTCCAACACACCTGAATCAAATTGCATTCAGCTCTGCAGAGACACGAGCCATTAATTTGATTCAGGTGTGTTGAAGAAAGGGTTGCATCTAAAAGTTGCAGGATTGTAGCTCTTGAGGACTGGATGTCTGCAGCCTGGATCGGATTTGATACATTACCATGCATCAGGGGTGGCCAAGTTCAGTCCTTCCTGGGATGATACTATCCGTTGGTATCCACGTACAATTGAACTTGTTTTTTTGTTTTATACCCCCCACACCCCCTCTACCTTTTTGTTATTATTTATTATGACTATATTATTAGTTTTCATTATTATATCATCACTATTATTTTTATATTTTTGTTATTAGGTTACATTTAACCTCATGACAAGCTGTGTGACCACTGGCAACAACTGTTGCCAGTCATAAAACTGCTACTTTCTTCAAACAAAATAGAAAAAGTAAATACATAACACGATTCAGAAGGACTCAAATGATAAAATTATGCCTTAAATCTCTGAAAAATATCTAGGCATAAATGGGTTAAACCTGCATGTGATTATACCCGACTACGACTCTCGTATTCAGTGCTGTTGTCATGCTGGCCTGTCATCACCCAGATAGGCCCATCATGTGTTGTGTGGTGGCAGAAATCCCCCTCTCCCCTGTTGAACTGATCCAAACAATTTGATGATTTAAAAAGGTAGAAAGCAGCTTTTCTTCTGATTTTATTAATTTACCTGTTGTTTTTTTTATTATTATTTCTGCTCAATTCAAGAGATGAAGAGTAATCTGTCTCCAGCAACATCAGATTCAGTCAAATTATCAGTGTTGTTTTGCTGTTAATTTCAGTCTTTGAATCATTTGCTGTGTTTGGACATGATCCTGGGGTTTTAGTCCAGAGAGAGGCTGGGCCTTCATGTCAAAAGTCTGTCAGTGGATGTCAGGCTAGTTACGGATATTACTCATCTACTCTTGCTGTGCTCAGATTTTAATGAAACGCGTGCATGTTTCAGGTTTTCAATGTCTAAATACAGATGGGTGCAGATGGTGTCATGGAGATTTGCCATCATCCAAATCTTGTTTCAGCTGTAGCTAATAAGTCTAATAAGTCTGTGATCCTTTCATATTGGTACTACCTTTCTATTAGCACCACATGTGAAAAGGACCTGACTAACAGGGCCGAATGTCAGATCATGTTTTTCCTTTTGAAAATATTTTCTGATTAACAGATCTTCTTGCATTCTCTTGTTCAGGCAAAAATCCCCACAAACCTAGAAACGTGTTGCCTGGTAAAGAATTAGACCCATTTATTTTGCACATACTACCACCCTGTACTTCTATCACCCCAGTCTTCTGACACTAAACATCTAATTAAACCGTACCATGCTTTAACCCTGTCTGTTTTTGTTTTTGGTTGACAGAGGTGTGCGACAGCCCGCTGTTGTCCAACCTGCTGCCCTCGTCCTTCAGGAGCTCCTCTCAGCTGTCCAGCAGCCATGCACCAGGCTTCGCCAAACTCAACAGGAGAGATGGTGAGGAAGAATAAATGCATCATTCTGGGACTCAGTTAAACATTGGCCGTCATAAGCATGAGTAGAGAGCAATGTCCATCTGTTGGTTGTCTGTAGAGAATGCCTGTCTCCTAAAATGTGCCATACACACGACTGATCAACTTAGAAAAGCTTTTGCTGGTTCAGTGAAGCATAAACAAAATGTTTTATGTGTCAATGCTTCACTTAAATCTTATAGTTGAAAAAATTTTTAAGTTAAAGCAGAACTCAGTAACTTCAGCTCGGGGCTCCCCCTAGTGGCGTCCTTTCACTGTCGTGTTCAACCCCCCCTTACACCCCCACAGCACACAGACGGCTTCTCTACCTGTCTTTCCTCTATTTTGATCCCTGGATATATTTCTAAGCGTTTATTAGCTTGTTGATGCTACTTTGCTGCGTTGGTAGCAGCACAGCATCTCCCTCTGCTCAAAGCAAAGACCTGTCTCTTCTGAAACGGGACGTTTTACCCGCGATTTGCGGGTAAATATGCCGTGGATTATATTTTTCACTAGTGTTGGCGAGTAGCAGGTAAGAATACGGACTTTTATTTACTTTTTGCGGACATGACAAGTGATTATTGAGCCTGAAGCAGTGATGCTTCACCCGGCGCCCAGGCAGCGCAGCTACGTGAATCACTCTGGTCCAGCAAAGAGTTGGTTCTGAGAGCCAGGAGCCGTGTTTAGGTGGTGTGAAGCTAAAGAAATGTTTTCTTCGAATTAGCGCTGGTAGTCTGGTTCAAATCAGAGCTGGAAGCAGCTCGGTAGATAGGGGACCTGAGTACCGTACAGCGGTTTCTGTTGTCGCAAGTTCTGCTCGGGTCGGCGCAGGCAAAGTTACTTAGAGCTGCTCGCAGGCCAGAGGCCCCGGCAGGAGGGGGGGAAACATTGAATCGCTCCGTAAACACTTTGTTTAGCCCCACGGGGATTCCGAAAAGCATTTATTGAGGTAAAAAAGTGACTGAGTTTCCCCTTTAATACTTCATCATAGGAATCTGAAGCTTTTTTTTTTTTTTTGCTTAACTTGAAAATTGTGCTTGTCGTTTTTCTTTATCACACTGCAAAAATGTCAGAAAATTGCTTTTCTTACAAAAACTATGATTTTAAGTTGTATCCAACTTCGCAGCTATGTTAGTAGTGGAGATGTCAGATATTATCTGTCTATCGATATTGCCGGCTGATATCAGCATTAAAAAGTAATATTGGAAAATATCGTTATTGTTTTTTGGGGGCTTTTTAGGATCAGTGTTTTCTGTATGAAATTGTGAGAAATCCTTTTCCATTAGCACAAGTCCAGCACGTAGAAAAATCCCTGTTATTGTGGAAGAACTTCATATCCCAGCATTCCTTTTGATCTGCTTTCAGACATCAGGAAATGTTGCGGATAAGTCAGCACAGCCCCACTCTCCCTTCAACCTTGTCCACAGCATTTCCTTGTGCGTTCAGCCAAAACGACGTGCCGCTACATTTACGCTCTTATGACATGGAGACCAGCCGGTGCATGTCCACTACATCTATGAGGTAAAAGACCGGATTGCATGTCTGAATGCAAACCTTATAAAGGACAGAGTCCGCAATATTACCGCTTTCCAGCGCAAGTCTGAAAAGGGCTGTAGAGTCATGTGACTACGGTCCAACTGCTGCTACAGACTGACTTGCATTGAAGCTTCTGATAATACATCTGGTTTTAAGTTGTTGGTTAAGTTACCAAATTGTCAGAAACATTAGCTACATGTTGGCTAATACCTGCTAGTATCTGATATCTGGCAGCCATGTCCAAAATGAACTCGTCTGGCTGAGTTAAGGCTATTTTGGGATCTTTGCTCTCAGAGCAAGATATAGTTGTACCTCTCAAATATGAGATACAACCTCCCAGTAGTCTGCATAGAGTGGTATTGGTTCATATCAGAAATTAAGAGTTGGGCAATATTAGTGTATCAATATCGGTACAGAAGACAACTCCAAACATCCCTAGCTATTAGATATAGCAACTCTTCTAAAGGATACTTTTAGCAGTTGCTTTTTAAAGGTGAAATGACATCAAATTTCACTTTTCTGGAGTTTTGGGGGTATAATATGATCTGTTGTGCACTGATGAGGCCATGTGAATGTCCAGAGTGAGAATCAGAGTTCCTGTTTATGGTCTGTCAGCTTTGTCTCTCTGCTCAGAAACAGTTGAATCAGACAGCAGGCTATCATTCTACGTAGTTCTATCATTCTACGTAATTTAATTGCTCCAATAAGAGCACACTATCAAGTAAACAGCCTCCCCCCTCCTTTCTCCTAACGGTCTATGCATGTCCGCTTCGCTCGCCCGCTCCCCCCTCCCTATCTGATTCAGCTGCGTGTGTGTAGCTGAGTAGTAACTTCTGTGCAGTCAGGTCTGGGTTTTTAAACAAATGGATTTAAAAGCAAACTTGTGCAGCAACACTGAGGGAGGGGGCCACAACCTTGTCATTACCTGTAAGTTTATTTATTTTCTAAATGCTGTCTTGTCTGATAAACGTAGCTCACTGTCTGAAGTGCCCATGTTGCTAGCAGTTAGCCTTTAGCAAACTCCAACTGCAGCTTGACCTAGATTCTCTAAATAAGGTCATAGCCAAATAAGGTGTAGCCAATCAAAATGAAGTGAATTTGGTCTCCGGGTAAAGCTCCATATCATCACCGGACCCAACTGTTTTACTGAGGAAGTGAGGTCTGGCGTTTCAAAACAATACTCCGCTGTAAAAAATGCTGTTTTTGTCTTTGGAGTATTTACATATGCAGTAATGCCAACAACATAAACTAGCTTTTAGTGCTATGTCATCACTCCTTTAAATGAAAAAAAAGAAAAAAAAATGGGGGGGGCATCTTTTCAAGTAGGGCATCCTTAGTATTGCTCTTTAGAAAGAGGTCACTCTCCTGCTCTTTAACTGAGCATGATTAATGATAACAGTGTACACGAGCCATGTTGTCCTCATCAGTTAAGGATGTTAGACCCCCGATCTGGGGTTTTCACTCCCATAAGGAGGATGCTTTTAGACTCAGGATGCAAAATATCTGAGGCATCAAAGTCTCTCCTGGCAAAGCAAACTTGCACGGAGTAGTTTTTGATAGACAAGAGAAAATGAAACAAACACAAGTAATAGTTGCTTTGTCTTCTTTATGGTGGAGCTGCTTTATTTATTGGAGGCTTATAAACAGAAGTAGCTGTGTGAATGGTGTTTGTCCCACCAGCTGGGAGTCCTGTGCTGGAAGCTGATGTTGGGCTTTAACACAATGAAGATTCTGGCTTTGCTGCTTTATCTTGACATCAAAGCTGAAAATCAGCTGGGAGGGTGAGGCAGGCTTAATCTGGATCTGAATGATTTTCTCCACATGGGAAAGCAAAGGAAGCTGTGCATGAAGAGATGAGGCAGCCGCTCTGGTCTCTTTGTTTGGGAAATGTTAGATGTTAAACATCTTTTTCAAGGACAAGTTTGCTCGGCAGAGCAAACCTGGCAGATATATTTTTATATCAAATGACACTTCTACACTTCTTAGAAAATAAATGATGGCATTCTGTCATATTGTCATGATTTACAGGGATATTTAAACGAACAGAAATATTTAACATCACATTTTCTTTAACTGATGTGGACATGTACAGTAGAAATTTCCACTCTGAAAGGAGCATTTTCATTGTCTCTCTCTCACTTTTTGCTTTTGATTATCACCACTTTCAGATGATTTGTGAAATATTCCGCAGTGGGAAAACTTGTCAAGAGCAATTTAACTCCATTTGTGCTTTGCAATTTTGTTAAGTATTCGAGGCATTTTGAACATCGTCTATCTTCTTTCAAAATAGCTGTTTTTGCCTTTCATGTTTTTTGTAATGATGCCTGAAGACAGTCCATATTTTCACATTTACATATTTAAATGATCACATCAAATGTGATTTAAGATATAAACTTGTGCTTTTAGTTAATGATAGAGGATAATAATGCAGCCTCTCTTCAGCTCTATGATGCAATTTTGCATCATTCAGATAGTTTTACATTCTCACACATGTTGTGCAAGTGAAGGGATCTTTAAAAAGGAGCTTGACAAAAGGTCAGAGGGTCTAAAGACTAATAGATGTTGAAGTCAGTGTCTCTTTTGAAAGGAATACACTTCAGCTTTTGAAAATCAAAGAGCTTATTTGAAAAAAATACAGCAGAAGAAAGGATAAGATAATAATTAAATGTTAAAGAAATAAAGAGACAAACAGCATGTTCAGAGATAAAATTGCAGCTAATAGATCAACTTTGTTCAATATAATTTAAATCATTCTGATTAGATTCATGGTCTAGGGTCAGCATGGACATTAAATGAAGTGATCCAATCAGTTGTTTATTTACATTCTGCAAAGCATTTTGTTTTTCATTCCACCAGAATTTCCCAGATTATCCGTAGTCCCTTGTGAAGCACACTTCTCCTACAGTACTGTATATCTATAGATGGGTTTCCTGTTTACAAACATTGGCAGTTGCACGTGCAAGTAAGGGGCAAAAAGCCTGTTTTTTGTACTGCAGTCTACGGCCAAACATGCATTCATATCACTAATAAAACTGTAAAGTAACCTGATGAAACAAACAGAGATCGTTGTGTTTTAAATTATGTTGAATAAATCTGTATTTTGATGACGAATAAAAAAATACAGATGCAGCGTTGCCGTTTTGGGTTTCTGTTATCTACACCATTTTGGCAAGGAAGTCATCACCCGGAAACGGCATTTTTTGTATTAAAACCTGGATATTATTAGTGTTTGACCTCATTTGAAATTTGCCTGAAAAACCTGAGTTAGGAAGCGGCTTAAACTTTTGTTTAGACTCTTTGTTAAAACCAAAATAGTCCCCAACAGTCTGCGGTCTACAGCAGGTTCTGCTCCGGTGTCATCTTCACCTCCTCCATACAGGAGCAACTTTCACTAGTTTGGGATTAAACCAGGCAAAGACGACATCATCACTATGTTTGGAAAGGAGATTCCAACTGTTAGGGACTAACACGCATTGCTGTCGGTAAGTTTAGCTGCTTGTGTAACGCTCTGATTTATTGTGTGTGAAATCCTGGTAGACAGTAGACAGACTAGCTAACTGCTAACAAGCTAGCGGTATAAACTCAAACGCCATCTGATTTACGACCCCCGTACTTTGTATTAAATCTCCGGGATGCGTTCTGCAGCGTGAATGATTGTAAACGGCTCCACAATCAGTTTTTTCTTCTTTTTAGTTTCCCTGTCTGAGCAGAGGACGGCTGTCACACACAGCTACAGCGTTTACAGCTACAGTGTTATGATGCAGCATGAGCCGTGAACTGAGAAATGACTGGTCGCAGCCGTGATACTGGCAATAACTTCTGCCACCGCGGTGGTTTAATCCAACATGGTGGTGACCATGGTGAAAGACTAAATAAATCATGTGGTCTGAACCTTCAGAAGTTATTCGGGAGGGTTTTCTGAAGACAGTCACTCCTACTGTCCTATTATCACCATTTTCAACTGTTTACGTGCATAAACGTTTTGATTTTTGCAACCGAACAAATACCAGGACTCAAACAGTATATTTCCCTGACACTTTCATGTAATATTATGGCCTCATCTGCATTAAAAGTCGAGTCTTGCATGGAAAACACACGTCTTCTCATAGTTCATTAATGCTTTTCCTGTGTTTTCTTGCCCCCTGGTTGCGCGCGCATCCTATCTGTGACGTTGCTCAGAAACCCATCTATTAACAAGCAGAGGATAAAAGTAGATTTTTACTGTTTAATTCATTCTTTGCTCAAACCATGGTTATACCAAGAGGCTCCAACTTTAATGGTACGTTCAGACCGAACGCTGCAGCCTCAGCAGGGGCTCAGGAGCGTTGAACCTTCTTGCTGCGCTTTGAGCATTTGGCACGGCGCATCAACACCAGAGTTGGAAAATCTGAACTTTTGCCGCTTTGACAGGGGGGGTCAACCAATCAGAGAGACTCAATATGTCTCAGTGCCATGACACAGAGACACATTTTCTTACAGGACGGGAAATACCGAGGAGACCACGGGGAAAGTTTTCACTCCACAGAGACAGTGGAGGATAAACTGTGATCTGCGTCCGGTCCTGGGTTTCTGAACGGCGGATTGACACCCTGCTATCCCGATGGGATTTAATGGGCTTATAATGCACACGGTGCAGAGATACCAGACGACACCGTTCTCTGGCCTTGTGGAGCAAATAAAGCCATGCAGCTGCTCAGTTTTATCCACCATCATACAAAGACACAGGCAAAGGAAAACAGCCGGGCTCACCACAACGCTCTAGAGGCTGGACATTCATCATGAGCATTTTGGTCCCTGGATGTCAGTGTCTGAGATTATGTGGACCAGCGTCAAACTTCATCAGGCGCGTTTTTGCCGCCGACAACGCGTTAGATCTGAACACACCATAAGAATTGTCCCAAGTTTGACTGAGTGACACACAGCTGAAATTGTTTGTCAAAACATTGCCATGAGCCATATTTTAAAGATACGAGGAGAAAGGGTCCAAAGGCAGGACTACTGGCTGGAGACAGGAAGGCAGATTCAACTAAGACTAACTAAGGCCCGGGTTTACTAAGATCTAACATAAAGAGCGCTAATTTGTTTGCACCACAAGTGGATTGCACATACTGTGTCTTTATCATTTGCAGATAATCTACTTGAATTGCTCACCCAATCAGTAACAGGTACAAATGGCAGTATTTAAATGAGGATTTAGCGCGTGCCATTGCTTTGCCATGGAAAATCCAGGAGAGCGTGTCGTTAACGCAAAATGAAATTCAACCCAATGGAGACAGAGATGTTGAACTCAAAGAAAGTAAATAAAATAGGCTATATTTTATAAAATAAGTATAACAATTAGAAAATTAAAACAATACAACTTGTATCCCTGCAGAGCCTCAGAAGATGACAGTTTATAAGGACATGGATAGAGAGTTTCTATTGAAACAAATAAAACCTTGAAGATAGTTTGACATCTAATACACGTGGCAGGCGCTCTGCGGCAAAGTACCTGCAGCTCCAGCGCAGCATCCGTGTCTGAAGAGGAGCGGCAATAAACGGATCCAAGTTGAAAAATTTGAGATTGGCAAAAAAAAAGTAAAATAAAGACATAATTAATGTCAGCTTTAACTACCTGGCTGCAAATGTCCTGATTCGTTTGTCTAGAATAAACTATGTTAAATAGTGATGTTTGCTGTGTTGATTGCTATTTACCTAATGAAAACTTAATGTGTTGCCCCCACCACTCATGACAAATGATTTTGACCCAATGCTGCATGTCTGTAATCCTACAGACAGCACTCTTCCAGCCATTTGTGCGTAAAGCTGCCAGTTAATACCTGCTTGCCAGACATGCTAAAATAGACACAAAAAACAGCCACTGCAGTCTGTTGCATGGTTGATAATGCTCACAGAACTACTGCACAGGCACAAGAGAATAAAATGCCAACCATAAAAAGTGAGCTATATAACTACAATAGACACAAAAAGTGACAACATAAACATTTTTGGTCCAGGTCTCTTATGAAGTAGCACTGTTACTTTTACCCTTTACCTATTTTCCTCAAATCCATCCAAAGCTTTACATCTGTGGGCTGTTTATGAAAATCAGTGTGGGCCATTCGAAACATGTTAAATGGCAAAATTAGAAACAATCTGTTTCACATATTGAAGAGTTGAAAAGCTGGAGGACTAGATTTTGCCCTCAGGAGTTGGGATGAATAAATACTGATGCTGTGCTCCAAAGTATCCAAAAAGTCTAGTAAATCACTTATTTTTGCTTCAAATTCAATATTTTGAAGTCACTTCAATTCTATTTCAAGGAGTTTTGGTTTTTATTATGACGATGAATGTTTTTCTGTTTTTATTCAAACTGTAGGTTATAGCAGTAAAATGAAATTTAAGTGGGAGTGCGATGAATGACCACTACACTGCCAATGGCATCATAAATCAGTCATTTCTGCTGCATATTTCAAATCCTGCTTGTTACCGGTATGTCGGGATGTGTCACATTTCCTTCCCAGCTGTACCGACAGAGCAAAACCCACATGATCCCATCTGTTTGCTGTGGAAATCGATGAATAAATGAAAGCCTCCATTTAATTTCCCAGCGCTGCTGCTGCTAATAGTCTGACTCTGTTAGTTCTCTGAGGAACGGCTTTGCTTTCAGTTAATTTAGTTCCTAAATGAACACACTATCAGAGTGCTCAAATACCACCCACAACATCCATGTATTATTAAAAGCTGGCTTTAGAAGGTAAGACTGGATCATGATGTTTGTGTTCATACACATACACGTTTGTGTAAACACAGTTAAATAAAAACACCTTTACCATTAAGTTATATTAACCTGACTCCCGCCACCTGGTATTTGCAATACCATCTGGGGAGGGAGTTAACCCGATGTCATTTCAAATTAGTCTTTTTTTTCTAAAACTCTTGCATGTGATTGGATAGAAGATCTGTCCGTCATCTTGACTGACACGCTACTTCAGCCACTCACGTTGAACCGAATGACGCAACCCGTGACGCAACTCAGAGCGACACCAGAGCCACCACGCATAGAGGATCGAGTTATCAAAACATGTTATCAAGCTCAAAAAGCTTCAGTCAAACAACATGGCGGCGGCGGCGACAGCTAGTACGAGCGGTGTACAGTCTGTGAACGACTTTTGTCGAATGTGCAAAGAAAACCTCCGGCCAAAACGCCGCCCATCCTTCAAAAGTCCCACCCGCGATTAGTGATTGGCTCCTACTATTCTCTAACCAGACGAAATCACCTATAACTGTCGCCTTACTCAGATGGAGTGCGTGAGGAAAGGGAACGCCCCCGCGTGTACTTGTTGAACGCACCCAGATGATGTAAATCAGGTTAAAGTTATATCACTTTGAGAAAGGAATGATAATAATGATAATAGTTGAACAGACATCAGGTCAGAACAGCTCTTACCTGTTGGGCATGAACAGTTTTTCAGGTTTTTTTTAAAAAGGTTTTCCAGAGCTGTGGAGATAATTTAGAAGTTATCATTTAGGGTGCATTCACACCAAAAGAGTCTGGGGACTTGGTCCGATTGGGTGGGGATTTCGGAAAAATTTCATACCTTCCTTTGCTTTGGTTCGTGTTTAAACTGTTCGTAACTGAAGCGGACCAAACCGCCTGGTTAAACCACCGTTGTTAAAACAACTGCTTGCTAGAGATGCACCAATCCAACACCCGGATCAGATATCGGCTCTGATATTGACTAATTAGCTGGATGGGATATCCGATGAATGAGGCCGATTCACCATTCTGACCCAGTCATTATTTTTTCTTTTTTGATGTCATACACAGGAATGCAGTTACAGCGATCGAGTCACTTCAGTTCTATGTTTGATTTGCCAGTTATGTCATCACGCAGAGCAGAGAAGTATTTATTTCTTTTTGGTGCTAATGTACACCTTATTTGTTAATAAATGATATTAAGTAAAATTTTATCTGCATTAATTTGTTACCTCTTTAAACAAAACTAAATGTTTATGTCAAGCCTGATGCCTTCACTCACATGGCAAAGTATACGGTTCATTCATTGAGCAGTAGTGTTGGATCAGTATTGCATATTGGCCGATACGCTCAGCCCAGATATTGGTGTCGGATTGGATTAGAAAAAACTGGACCAGTGCATCTCTACTGCTCGCTAGGGGGCGACGCTTCCCAACACAACCACGAATCACTGATGAAAAGTAGGAAGAAGAACTGGACTCTGTGATTAAAATGGAAATCTTTCTGGTTCTTATTAGTACTCCATGTCTGTCTACAAGACATTTTCCAATTTTTGTTGTTGTTTTGAACTCAGCTTCTTCAAACACGTGCTGTTTGCTTTGTTTTTCCTCCTACCCAAATGACAATCTACCCCGCTTCCATCTATGTCTTCTTCTTGATGCTTGATTGCGGTTGGTGAACGTCACTTCCATTTAGATGCCATTTAGATTTAAATGTCTGCTGGATGGTCTGATAGTCCGTTGTAGACTTGTAGTCAAGACCACCTAAACCAAGACCAAGACACTACCAAGACCAGAGAGTGTCAAGACCAAGACAAGACCAAGACCAAGACCAAGACCAACTCTACTGTAGTTCAGCTCAAGACCGAGACGAGACAAAAATAACCCTTATTTTTTTTTTGCCATTTTTCATAAGTTGTAGAACCTAAACAACATCCTGGGTTCAGCTACTTAGCATAACAGATTTTAAGATTATATTTATTTGGTACTTGATTGGTTCTTGAAGGGGTGTTTAATGAAATATTAGCACCTGTCTGGAAGTTATAGGTTGCAAATCCCTTCAGGACCCCTCGGCCAGTCCGAGACATTGCGAGACCGAGAGACCCAAGACCAAGACCAAAGATTGCAGAGGCCGTGAAAAGATCAAGACCTCTAAAAAGCGGTCTTGAGACCAGTCTCAAGACCAAAACCGTTCTTGAGAACAAGCCTAATCGGTTGCAAGAGAACCAAGACCCTCAGCCTTTAAGCGGACCGGAGTCCGCTTCTTTTGTGCACTCCAGGATGTGATTGATGTTCACACTGCACCAAACGAACAGAACTATCCCTGGAAGTGGACCACGGTCCAGTTAAAGCAGACCCAACAGCCACAGTGTGAGCGCACCCTTTGTCTTTCCTTATTCTGCATTACAGGGAACATTATTTTGCCACTATTATTTTACCACTCCTTTCAGCATTTTTAATGTTTTTACTGACAGATGTTGAGTGCTTTTGCCTCTTAAGATTTCAAGAAAATAAATTCATGACTAAAAATAAAAAATTGAGATCTTACTAAACTAATTTTCTGCACGTAAACCTTTTAGTACAAGGTTAGGTGTGTGAGTTTGGGCATCCATATATGGAAAATCTGTGCATTCATAAACATATATCACCCCTCTTTGTCATTCAGCTGATATTTATGCATTCTTTTCTTGCTTGATCTAATGAGAGCTGCTATTTCCATAATCTGTCACCCTTTAAAACCCTGAACAGAATGAAAGCAGCCACTGCGATCGGCGACAATTTTAGACTTCAAAGTTACACATTTTGCTATGCTAAGCAAATATGGGCTGCAGCTGAAATGACCACAACATCCTTTTGTGATGTACTTCTCCTACTTTGTATTTACATTTATCTCAGCATGCAGCTTCTCATGCATGCAGACATATCTGATGTAAATATGCATGGAGATACACAAGTTTATTTTTATACAGATTCTTTTAGAAAGCGGGGCATTTTAGTTTTTGCCGTCAAATCATTTTTACATCTTGTGGCTCAAAAGTTCAGGGAAGAGGCTGACTGGGGATGAATGTCTTTGCCATTTTCACACATGAACACCAAAGACGTTGAAGAAAATATGTGTCAGTTTGATCTGGGCTTTGTCTGAAACTGCTGCCCACACAAGCAGTTCGCTGCGGGAGATTTCGTGCCGGAAAAATGCTCTCACAGCGGGAAACTTGAGGCTGCTGGTGTGAATCTAAAGTGCAGATGAGACAAAACATTATACAAAAAGTAACACTGTGGAAATTGCTGCATTTTGTTTACAACATCAACAATAAATACTAGGCGATGCTACTCGATGAGTGCTGTGTTGATATTATATCATTTGTATCTGAGCTTACAAACAATGTCAGGAGCAAATGGAAAGCAGCAGCAAGTCAATTAAAGGACAATGAAGCAGTAACTTGTCCACTCTATGGAACGTATTACATTCACTTGGGGGATAACGCAGCTTTGTTTTTCTGAATCAATGAGACTTGATAAAAAAAACAGGAAAAAACAAGCTGCTTCTAAAGAGAAGATGCTCTGTTTCCTCCAAGTTGTTCAGTTTCATTCAGTTTGACTCATGGGGAGGGTCTCTCGTCTCTAAGTTTTGAATGGGATTGCTATTAGGTTGTCGACATTGCACTAACACCCGAGGACTTAAGAGTTGTTCAGATGGAAAGCCCTAGCGTCTTCTGGACGGAGCTGTGTTTCTGCTGGATTTAGTTGGCCTCTGCATTCAGGCTACGCAGTGACACAGGAGACATCCAGGGAATTGCTGAAAATAGGCTACTGGATCCCTGCAGAGTGCAGCTGAGAGGGGAGAACAAGCCAAAGCAGACTTTACTCAAGGGATCAGCAACTCCAACCCTCAAGGACTGCGGCAGATATTGGATGTTTTCCTGCTGCAACACACCTGATTAAAATTAATGAGTCATTAACAGACTTGTAGCCAACGAGCTTTTAGAACCATTTTCTTGTACTCAGGTACGCTGCAGCAGGGAAACATGTAGGACAGCGGCCCTCGTGGACAGAAGTTGCTGATGCCTGGCAGTCATCTGGTTTTCCCATCATCAATACAAGATCATGGTGAAAACCTAAACGTTGGATATGGAATATGGACACAACATGACATCATGTGTGTCTCGGTTGTAGTTGCAACGGTAGAAAAATAATTACAACCGTTGAGTTGCCAGGCTCGCTGCCGATATGTCAAGTAACCAGCCTGCACCATGTCCAACAAGTATTGCAGAGGAGTTTCATTACTTGACAGCTTACAAATTAGCTAACCAATCCAGTGGCCATTTCCGCTTTTTGAGACCATGGAAATGTTTTTTGTGGGTCCGTCTAGTGTAGGCTTCAGCTACATTGACTCTAGCCTTTTGCGCTTCTCAGGTCACTCTTCTTCTGATACAGATTACGATATATCCGGGGCTCTGAAGCAGCTGTTTGACTTCACCATTTTCCCCAGTGCCAACTTAACTGAGCCGAACATACTACTGGAACATAGAGACCGTATTTGGCAACCCACAATGGTGGCTTGTATTGGCCTGTAGATGTAAACGTATCGCCATTGTTGAACCTGTTAAAATTTATGTTGTATCTATTTTCAGGCTAAATTAAATTTTTTAAGGAAATGCTGTAGCTACTTTCATTCTGCAACCCTCTAATTGCCAAGTTGAGGTGTTTTTTTTTCCTTAATAGAGCTTTTTATAAAAACATTCCATATTTATCCTTTAAAGTTGGAAGTTTAATTCGTCCCCGCCAGTAGGTGGCACACAAACACTCGCTTATTTAATTAGCCTGAGCAATGTAACAGAACCGGCTGTTAATTAGCATTAGTAAATATTTAAGCTACATTTCTAGGGGAAAAGTGGCAACGTCTGCAGGCCTCTGAGCCCGTTTGCTGCCTTCCCCCTCATCCTGCTTCATTGTCCGCTTGAATTTGAGAAATGCAAGGTAAGGAAGATACTATTTCTACATAGCAATCGAGTTAAACTTAACGGCTAAGAATCCAAACGTTGGCATGGTCAGATGTAAATATTTACTTTTTGGACCTGTCAAAATTTATAAAACAAATACAGTATTTATATGCTACAAAAAAATTGGGGGTAAAATTTGTACTTTTATTCTGCACCCAGATGTTCTATGGATATATATATATATATATTAGATATTATGTTGATGAAAAAGTTGTTGCTATGACCTTTGATGCAATTCTTCACCGAGTTGAATGTTGTGCAAGCTTATCCAAGCACTGTTACACTATTACAGTGAATGTGTGCTACACTCAGAACTCAGGGGTTTGAAAAGCCTGTGTTACTGATTCCAATAAAGTAAAACCTTGAAAATGTTCCTACTGGTCAAGATCTTATGAAAATATACTTTTGAGTTTACAGTGCTTGTATTGAGACAAGCTGAATTAATCTTTTTTGCCTAAATTCAACAATAATTCATCACATTTTCTAATAAAAATACAGTAGTGTTTTTTTCCCCAAAATTACCTCACTAATTAAGCAAAACAGAGCTTTTTCACTGTCTTTCAAGTAAATGTAATATGCCTCTGTACTTCCACTCTGCAGCAAATTAGAATATTTGCTGTTCATTTGCAGGTTATCCACTGATGTGAGATTTTTCCAGGGGGCTAAGCGGGGCAGAACACATGTTGCGGATGCTGCAGCTTTTATTACGGCTGCACGATATTGGAAAAAAAACTGACATTGCAGTTTTTTCTAACCCTGCGAATATTATGGGAACTTTCAGCAGATGATTTGAATAGTACTTGTTATATGTAACAAATATCATCTAACAATGTTGTATGTACAAATATCAATTGTGTTTTACCACAAAAAAGGTTTGTTCTTTGCCAAACTGATTGGGAACATTGGTGATTGGTGGATCGCTGTGTGCAGTCTGTGTCAGGTACCCTTGAAATGAGATGGGACAAATAAAGTTAATTTTCCTCCTATATTGCAGGACCTCCAACATGACTATTGTGCATACTGTACTGTATGTACGATGCGTTGCAATGCTCAAACGATACATTGTTCTCATTTGCAAATGTTCCAGAACATCTAGAATATTTCAGGGTTCCAGTTCATGTGGGGAAACAGCTTCACTAAACATGCAGGATAAACATCCACCATTTGAAGCTTCCCGCCTCTTTGATCAGATTCTTCATTTCCCCATTTTGACTGTTTATCTCTCCTTTTTCCTCCAGCTTCTTTTTTCCTGTTCCTATCTCTTCTTTTCCCTCTTCCATCTGTCTCCTTAAAAGAGGACAATTTTCTTTCAAATGGTCTCTCACTTCTGTTCAGTCATTTTCTCATTGTAATCATTAGTTTCACTCTGTCTGTAGTCACATTTCCATCAGTAAAAGCTAATTTAGTCAGCTTGCCAAATGCTGATAGCTTTCTGCATGCTTAAATGTTTTTATTTCTCCAGAAAAGCTCAGTTGTCAATTATGCTGCTCCAATTATGCCAGAATAGCCTTTAAAACAAATCATTGTGACAATGTAATCGCTTTGTAAATGACTTGGACTTATAGCAAAAAGCAACTTAAACTGGAACCTGCTGTGTGTATGAGGGCCACCGACTAATCAAATGTTGACTCCAATCTGTGTGTGTGTTAAGTGTTAGAAGTTTCAACATCACAGCTGAAGCTTGAACGGAAATGTTATGCCTGCAGGAGACAGCTGATGTTGGCCGTCCTGCTGCTGCATCCAGCTTATTAGTCTTTAAGTCCAGCTGACATGTCATCAGACTGTTGCCATCCAGGCTCGCTATTGTCACGCAAATGACAAGCTCCCACTCCAGGGTTGTCTTTCCTTCTCAGCTACTTGTCCGTCTGTAATGTTGCCAGTTTTCTTTTCTGGCCGCCTGCTTCCTCTGCTGCCTCCTTTGCCTTTCTGCTTAATTCTTGATTTTCCTCATGCCTCCATCTTTATAGGATACCACCTCGTCTGTTCCTGTCAGGTGGAATATCAGTACATTATTAATGTTTCATCAGTCCTTTCTTTACTTATCCATGCATCTGCTCCTCATCGTGCCGCTGCTGACCACAGCGCTTTCGCGTCAGGCTTGGTTTCTTTTCAAAAGCAAAGATGAAGGAGAGCTGTGCAGCCTGACCGCTTTTCTACCTGCACTGTTCTCGCAACAAAAGAGAAACCAACTCAAGTTGGTTTCAGGTGTCAAAGTCTTCATGAACGGAGTGGATCAGAGATGAAGTGGGAAAATAAATTCAACTCGAGTTAGATGATTATTAGTTTTTGTTTTGCAGGACAGGATTTGCCTTTCCTCCTGCAAAAGAATTTTAATTTACAGCTCATTTTGTAATAATTATTATCAGTGAGGATACAATGGGGTCAAAGTCATCTCATTTGGTCCAAAGGAAAGCTTCCTGGAAACCAATTTTCTTTGTAATTTGGTTCCAAACAATGGAAGTAGGCAGTTCTTAATTAGCGCGATTCTATTTTAATGAAGTCCGGTTAATTGCAACTGTGGCCTCAAGGTCTTTTAATTCAGGAACCATTAAGTCAATATAACATACAGAAAATATTGTTGTGTAAGAGTGACTTTAAATGCACAGCTGTCCCTTGTAAATATTTAACATTTACATCAGTCAGTCATTTTCTATACAAGCCTGCACACTAGCATCATTGTCATTCAAAGCTGGAAAATCAAACTGTTGTTTTCCTTTGAACAGATTCACACATCATTTTAGCCCTTTTCCCAGATCAGCTATAACATCTGGCTGCCACAATGAGCTCCATTTATTAATGAACCAAACAAGCAATTCGAATGTGTCCGTTCACCACACGTCGTCACAATTTCTCTGAAATTCTGGCTTAATGCATGAAAGACAAGAGGTGGCCAATTTCACCTCTTTCACTACCTCCCATGCTGGCTTAGAGGTGTATCAGTTAACGCTGACCTGACAAAGGGAACAGAAGGAAGGGGGAGTGTGAGGAGAAGAGAGAAAGAGAGACTACAGAAAAAAAGGAGAGAAAGATACAACAGATAGAAAGCAACAGCAATGGTTGTACAGTTGAAACACAAAAACCACCTGCTACCTGTAAAGTTAACAGAAAACATCTTCAGGATTTTTAAAGGAGAGATGACCTGGGGGGGGGTTTACCCTCTGAGTAATCTGGGGGTTGGGTATTGTCATGATATAATCTCTCTGGAGACCAAGTTGACTTGTTTATTGGCTACAATCTTATTTGGCTATAACCTTATTTAGAGGCGTCGCAGGCAGAGGGAAGCCGCCCTTGTCCACCGGGGTAAACCCCAGTGTACAGGCACCAAGCTGGGGGGCAATCAGTATGCCCACACCTGCTCGGCGCCTCTCACCAGGAGAAACTCCAGAGTGGAACAAGGTCCAGCCCCTCTTAAGGATGCTGCTTCCAGAGCCCAAGCTGTGCGTTGAGCTGAGTTCAACTGTATCTCGTCAGAACCGCTGAACCTCGTGCAACAGCTCAGGCTCCTTTCCAACCAGAGAGTTGAAATTCCACTTCCCTAGAGCCCGCCTCTGCAGCAGAGGGTCTCCCCCCATGTGTGGCTGCCACCCAGCTCACACTGCACCTAAACCCCTACGGCCCGTGTTGCAGGTGTTGGGTCCATGGAAAGGAGTGCCAATGTCACCCTTTCAGGCTAAGCTCGACCAGGCCACATGGGCAGAATACCGGCTGCCAGGTGTTCGCCTTCATGCCCTGCCTCTAGGCCCGGCTCCAGAGGGGGGCCCCAGGGACCCGCGTCCGAGCATGGGACACTTGGGACGCATGGGACACTTGACTCCAGTGATTTGTCTCTCCATACGGGTGTTTGCGCATGTGCATGCTGTGTAAAAGTTGTCATTAAAAATAGTAAAAACTGATACCAATAATATCAGATTTTACATTTTAATGCCAATATTGGCAGATTATACTAAGCCGATAATATTATCTAGATATCTTAAAAATAACTGTAGCTTTAGGGAATTCTGTTTGCTCTGATATAGAAACCCTTATGAGTCATATTTCCCTCCTGTCGATTGTGGGTACAGATGCAGGCATGAAAAAGTTCCCCTTTCTGCCGACTGCCAGCCACTTACCAGCCACTTACCAGCCACTTGCCAGCCACTTGTCTGCTAATTCAATCGCACAGAGAAACGCCTGTGTGCCCAGGGGAAACGATTTCAGAGCATAAATGAATGCCCGGAACAAGGACGTTTCCACACGCCAAGTTTGGACTGTGGGTGATGACGTATTCGTGGGACAAATCGTTCAGCCAGTGATAGTGCAGTAATAGTACACTATTACTGCACCACTTCTGGCAGAAAAATGCGGAACTTTTTCATGCCCGCATCTGTATGATGCTTGCAGGATGCTGTATTTTACATACATAGCCAGTTTGATTGGAGGACTTTCCATCCGGCTAATAACAGTTTCCAGTTCCTGTGCTGCAGAAATAAGAATCAAAATATTTGATCAAATGTCCACCATGCCATGAAGTGGGTCTGTTTTGGTAATGGGTGACTAAAAAGTGAGAACCCAGACTACAGACTTAAAGGATAAGGATTTTTAAAAAGATTTTTTTTCAACCTGAACCTTATTTCTAGGAGTATATACATGCGTTTACTCACCAGTAAAGTTTCTGCATCACTTTGAGTCCTTTGGAAGATATTGAGTCACCCTCCGATGTTCCTCCAGTAAAATGGAGAGACGGGGCAGCCACTATATAAGACATTATCTGCAGCAAAACTCCTTCATTTCATCAATGCTTTAAGTAGAATGAACGAACGAACGAACTAGTACTATTGTCCTGTGAGTTCAGAGTTTCTCAAATTATAGTGTTGTTGTTGTCTGGGTGGTAAGGTGCTCTTCTCAGCTGTACTACGGAAGAGCGCATCATGTACGCGTGGCCCCGAAAAGTGCGTAGAACAACCTGATAACTAATGGAAAGCTGCAGTTTTGCTGCAGATAATGTCTTATATAGCTGCTCCATCTCTCCCATTTTACCGGAGGAACACTGAAGGGTGACTCAACATAATATCATCACTCAAAGTGATGCAGAAACTTTACCGGTGAGTAAATGCACGTAGAAATAAGGTTCAGGTTGAAAAAAAAAGAACTTATCCTTTAAAGAGAAGGCTGGGATAAGAGATAGGAGTAACACACCGGGAACCATTAGCTGAGTCAAAAAGACAAGACAAGCCAAAAATTCCACAAATAGTTCAAGCAACCAGCAGGTCTGTGATATGAATCTCCTGACTGTCATTAACTGTATTTTTCTCATGGGCTGGCTTCTTTACACTGAGAAGCAGAAACTTAAGTTATCTTTGATTTTAAGGGACAGCCGTGACTGAAAGTGCTCAAAACATCAGCTATCACTTCACCCCCGTTTCAATTATATCCGACAGACTGGACAGAGTAAATCTTCGTAACACTTCTTAGTCACTGAGGCGTTCACCTCTGATCTTGTTCTCCTTTTCTGCACAGCCTAATTGTCATGAGTAAAGGTCAGAGTGTCGTCTCTTTTCTGTTCTGTTGTCATTGGACACGTCTGCTGGTCAAGTGCTTATTAGCTTTGGCCTTTAGCTCTGAAATGATCTGCCACCAGAGAGCCACCGACTCATTTTCACTGAATTTTTATGCTGGACTTGCTGCCGCACATTGTTCACAGTCCTTTTTATGGGGATTGTAAACAAAATTAATTAATTGCTGGAAATTCAAAGTTCATGTGGAGCTGCTTTCACACAATATATGAATAAAGAAAAGATATTCAGCCTGAATGCTGAACAAAATATCCATCTGTAGATGATTAATATTGGTGCTTCAGGAAGATAGCAGACCTGCATCTATTAGACCAATGCCTCCATAACACAATGGATGAAATGTTTTCCTTGATTGTTAAGATTTTGGTGCTTTGGGACATGTCCATGATTAATTATTATTATTATTATTATTATTATTATTATTATTATTATTATTATTATTATTATTATTATTATTATCACACAATATTTTAAATCTCATTTTATTTTTTTGCTATTTGTTTTGCTTTTTTTTCAGTCTGTTCTGTTTTGTGTATGTTCTTCTATTCTTTTAAGAACATTTAATATTAAATAATGTTACTATTATGTGTGAAATAAACCAATCAAATCAAATCTACTGATAAATGACTTGTATTGGCTCTGTGAATCTGAAGCTCTACTTGAATGACACCCCTCCGCATCCTGAAAAGCTGAGCAAAAACAGGGTCTCAGAGAGGAAGATGCAGTTCATTGATGATCACAGACTGACTAGATCATTGGGGGAAAAAAAGAGACTTTTGACCTTAAAGGAGGACTGATCCTTCTTTTTGAACTCGGAGACAGATTGTGCTGTCTGTGTGCAAATTTTAGAGAGAATTCCAGGCTTTAGTGTTATGGCAGCAGCACTCTTCCGGAAAATGTTTGAGCCTAAGCGGCGTTAACTTGACAGTAAGTGGCAGAATGATGCACTGATGTGAGCATTGTCTATCATTGTGAGAAGACTGAGCCTGAAAGCAAAACGATAAATCTAACAGCTAGTCCACCCAAATGATGCAAAAATGGGGAAATGACTGTTGGCCAGAGGAAATTATGTGCAGCTCTGATCACTGTCTTTGTGCACGAGCAAATGGTCTGACTAAACTGCCCCCTGCGGATGAATTCTGTGTCCAGCTTTGTTCTAAAATGTTGGCCCTCCTGCTGCTGCAACAAAGGACTGACAACAGTTTGGTAACAGGAGGACCAGTGACATTTACACAGTTTGATCTTTAAATTCTCTTCAAGAGCTTGTTGACTCCAAATGTTCATGTGGGAAGTATCTCATCTTCTTTTGAAAAAAAAATGTAATGGTTACACAGGCTTAAATAATATTCATATTACTGTACCTGTGTGCTTATATACCCACTTTTACTTGATACTTAACAAAAAAAAAAGTCTGCAAATCAACTTATGGGGTGTTTTTTTTAGCATAGCAGCAGCAATTTTATCCTCAGAGGTACAAGAGTGATTTTTGTGGGTTAAGAATTGAGGTAATTTGTCTCATAATGGTTTAAAATGGTGTAATGGATGAGTTACAAACCTATAATTCAATTTTTCCCCCTTCAGCCTAACAAATGTGATCATTTTTGTGTTTAAATAGCAGTGTTTGCATACAAATTGTTAAATGCATGTGCATGCATGGCTGTAACTATAAAGATCAGATTACACCTGTGCACATAGCCTCCTCATGCGGGGTTAGGTGACTCCTTTTCACACTCTTCCAGCTCCTTATATTTCTCTTAATACATACTCAGCGGAAGTGCCGGTGGAAGATGGGGTCATGTGGATTTTAATCAGAGTTGAGCGTCATTTTCTTCTACTGTTATTTCAAAATGGGAATTCATCAAATTTCAATTAAAAGTTTGTCATATGCACGATAAAGTAACATGTTTTATTGTGAATGAAAGTCTTTATTTTCTGTACTAAATCAAAGTTTTGCCAGTATTGCAAAATATTCAGTAGAATTACCCCCTGCAATGATGAAATATTAAAATAATATAAAAATGTATATGCAATTAGTATGTACAATAAAAACCTAAAAAACACAAACATTCTTGAAACTGTATAAATTAGGCAAGGCAAGTTTATTTGTATAGCACATTTCATGTACAGAACAATTCAAAGTGCTTTACATAAAACATAAGCAAAAGGGAGATAAAAAAAAAAAAAAAAAAAAAAAAAAAAAACAATTAGAAGCATGATTCAGGATTCAAATTAGGAACTCAGATACTTGAAATTCTGCAGGTTTTAGATGTTTCCTGTTCATTTTAACTCTGCAGAGGGGAATCGTTGCCAATGCAAACATCAACATTGTCGTTACCATGGTGGCATGTGGACATTAACATTTACTCATATAAAACAGTTGTTTTACATACTTTGGCACTTTTTCTGCAACATACTCCAAACTACTTGGTTGGTGCTAGAACCTGTAATGTTGTATCAAATGAATTCAGATCATTTTCCTTAGTATCAGAGTGCAAAGTCCCATGCAAAAGCTTTTACCTCACATCAAATTAAATTACACTGACTTGAAAATGAGTCTCCAGTAGCATAAGTTCATAATCTTTCATCTGCTAAGATTTTCTTTGTGTAAAATTAGTCATATGTTTTTTTTATGCATTGTGTGTGTGTGTGTGTGTGTAGGATCTAAAAAGAAAAGTTGTCTGGTGCTTTTGGGTTCTAAGTAAGAAAAAGCTAAATTTAATGTCACTGCAGGATAACGAAATAATGTCAAGCAAACACCAGACACATGGAAAGCTGTAGAAGCTGCTGGTTAGTAAAATGGAAAATACCTTACTTTGAAGGTGGATTCCAGCACACATCTTCCTGGAATAACTGGTAATGGACAGCTGTGCTCAAATGTTTATCCTTCAGTTAAAGAAAATACAAAATTCATAATTGTCATTCAAATAACAACAAACTGAAAAAAGGGATGATAAATAAAAATTCACTAAATTATAAATTAATAGAATAAACTATTGATTTTGAAATGTGGTTGAAAAAAAATGCCAAAAAATGCCGTTGATTGTAGTGATTGCCTCAAAGTGTTCAACAAAATTTTAGTTCAGAAGTCACATCGTGCTTGTTTGCTTATTTCATTTTTTGCTTGTTTTTAATATTTATGTTGAATCACAATTCAGAAGCCCATGTCATTATTTTCATCATTTTTTAGTCATCATTGCTTTTGTCAATTTCAAGTTATTTCACTGACAGCAGTTTTTTTCCTTCTTCAATGGGAGGATGCAGAATGTGTGCATTTAAACACAACTGTATAGGATGCTCTAAATTAAGCATCTCTTCAGCGTCCATAAATAAAATCACTTCTCCATTCCAGCAACAAGCAAACTCGCTAGTCCCTTTAGAAAAACAATATTTGGTTATTGATCAGAAACGTGACTTGGATGGTCGTTTTCCCCCTCGTTGCTTGGGAAGAGATAACTGAAACTTTCTTTCAACAGGAGCCGGAGGTTGGTCACCTCTCGTCTCAGACACGTACCAGTGGCTGGAAGTCGACTTGGGGGAGCGCACCAAGATCGCCGCCGTCGCCACACAGGGCCGCTACGGCAGCTCTGATTGGCTAACGTCCTACCTACTGATGTTCAGTGACACAGGGCACAACTGGAAGCAGTACAGACAGGAGGACAGTACAGGGGTGAGTCCAAACTGAGGATGCCACATCTGTTTTTTAGTCTTGTCATTTCAAAGCAGAAAAATGAACTGAAATAGTACTCAAATAAAAATTTTAGACACCTTGAACACTGGACAAAACAAGTGCAATAAACAGGTGAAAATGAGCACCACTCAAGTTGATTGCAGCTAATTTTCCAGGACTGCAGTACCAGTCATATTTACAGTTGATGGGGTGTTTAACAGTGCTGCTCTGCAGGGATCAGCCTGTCCTGCACAGATAATCACCATCATCAGCATCCTTTGACTCTTCATTAATAATGGATGAACTAATGAAAGCGCTCTGCTGAATGTGCTGACCTTTGCCAAAACACTTGAAGCTGCTGTTGATGGACACAGAAAGGGGACAAAGAAGCCCAGACCGTGCACGGGAGTTTGCAGTGCTGGCGGTTTGCGCTTGTGGGATTAAAATTCAAAGCTGGAGAGCTTTATGCACATGTTCCGTCTGTCAGGAGAGCATAGGTGACTTGAAAGTGTGGTTTTATTTTATTTTTTTCAAAGATGCACCTACAATAAACATGCAGAGTTGTTTGGCATTTAGCCCAGTAGAGTTATGTTTACATACTGATGTGTAAATATCTAAATATTCCTTTTCAATCAAGTTATGTTACACCATTTCCTGATTTTTTTTATTGGATTACAGTACTGTATAAGAGAATAAATATTTTGGAGGTGCTGATGTGGATTTAAGAACCTTTTTAACTGAGCCTTAAAGGGATACCATGTAACTTTTGTCCACAATGGGCCCTTAACCTGAAGGCTCACAACTGACACAATGTTAAACAGCCTCTCTGTGTTTTGTAATCATGTTTGCAGACCACTGGGACCAGCTGATTTGAAGTCACAGAGCCATTAATCAAAGCGCAGCCCACTTACCCCAGAAATCATCTATTATTACTTCTTTTGATAGTATAAGATATTTTAGAATATTTGGCTAATATTCTGGTCAAAAGTTACACAATACCAATGCTAGATGGTCTTATACTTAGCAAGATAGCCAGAGGTTAGAAAGAAACTGTTAAATTTCTTTCTAAGATTAATGAAATGTTGCTTATTGATTGTTAAATGTTGGGAAGGTTAAAAATGGACAGGCAGGAGACAGCAAGGCAGGAAGCAATGAAGAGGACATG
This sequence comes from Atherinomorus stipes, assembly GCA_023101725.1. Lineage (NCBI taxonomy): Eukaryota > Metazoa > Chordata > Actinopteri > Atheriniformes > Atherinidae > Atherinomorus > Atherinomorus stipes. The sequence goes on from JALJCO010005325.1 coordinate 164,230, forward strand.
GCAATACTTTCAAGACTGTTTTCCACAGATAAATATTGCAAATATAAAAAAGAGATTTTTTTTTCCATACGACTTGATACTGTAGGTGTATTTGGGAAGGATTCTCCATTGTAGAAGATTTGTGAGTAGAAAATAATGTGAGTAACCGGCACAGTTCCTTCATCCAAGAACCCCTCATCATCAATTCCTTCCTCAGGTGTGAAACAATTCCCACCCCCAATGCTATATTATAGGATGTTATAGGATGATTATAGGACTGAAAATTATTATACATTCATATAGATTATTCAAATATGCATGGACGAAAAACCACCTTGAATAAAATTTCATGAAGAAATGTCACACCAACATGGTTAAAAGCCCATAAAAGTCCACTTTTCATGATAAGGCACCTTTCATTTGTGAATAAAATGTGAACTGTGCCCACAGTTGCAGCCCTGAGTGCAGCATCCTCTGTGAAGACTAGCCATGACACATCTGCAATCACTGCAGACACATTTAAAGCAGGACTGAACGATGCAATTAACAGTGCAAAAGCCAAATGTTGGAGGCATTATGCTGGCCTTGTTTAAAAGAGAAGTGTCAAAAGGTCTATAGGGGGTTTTTTTTGTTTTATGTAAATTTCCAACATGATTTGTTTGAGTTAATTTGTAATGCACATCCTGAAAAATGCAATTGCTTTTTAAGCGCAGTTGTATTCCCACTGCTGTGCTGATGATCTGTGGTGACTGAGTTTTGGGACTTCACATGCAGCAAGTACACAGTAACAAATCATGTTTTTACACCTATGGAATGATAGGAGTGCCACAATAAAGAATAAATCTGAAAAAGAATAAGAAAATAAATGAGCGAATATATAGACAAATACCTAAAACAAATATTCGCTCATTTATTTTCTTATTCTTTTTCAGATTTATTCTTTATTGTGGCACTCCTATCATTTTTACTTTGAACATGATTTTATTTTGATAGATTTTCTGGTGTTCCTGCTGAAGTTCCTGCCTGGCTTGACTAATTCAGCTCGTGCAGAAAACAGAACAGAAGCCGAAACGATCGCTCCGCTGATGTGCGCCGCGTCTCACCTGATGTGGTCGACACTCTGTTAACATGGGCGCCTAAATGAAACTGCTGCGCTCCAGCGCGCTTCCGTGTCCACTGTGTCCCTAGCGTAATAAGATCATACATGCACACACTCTAAAACACTTTATAATGAATCAACCTGGTGATGCTCTTTAAAAGTTGCACATCACACTTCCAACCGTGGTCAGTCAAAAACTTGAGGATGAATCTAATAACCGTTCATTTCTTAAAGGCTTTTTCATGTAAAATGATTGCAGTCTGTTAATTAATGTGCCACGCTGTGTTTTCAGTCATTTCCAGGCAACAGTAACGCAGACAGTGTGGTTCAGTACAAGCTGCAGCAGCCTGTGGTCGCTCGCTTCCTCCGCCTCATTCCTCTGGACTGGAATCCCAGCGGGCGGATCGGACTGCGGTTGGAGACCTACGGATGCCCTTACAGTGAGTGCTTCGCTGGACTGACTGAACTCGGTTGTGTTTTTTATTAGAATGCATCCCACGCCGTCTCAAACTTCACTTATAATCTTGGATTCAGTGTGCAGTGTTTATTCTTTCTCCATTTTAAACAATTCTAAAGTTTCATGATTCAAATGCCGGCTGGACGGAACTGCCAAGTTCTGCAAGGGTTTTTATGGACTTATCGATCATCTGTTGGTGGAAAACATAAACAGAGATTTGCTCTTTCATTGGTATTGAGCAGTACTGGAAGTTATATAACAGAGCATTATGCCTGCACTTATACCCTTGTTGAAGTGGACAAGGGGACTTTAATGCTTCTGTGCACACACAAGCACACAGATAGATGTCTTTTTTTTAGAATTTGATAATCTCTCATCACTGAAACTCACATCTGTTGTAAGCTGCCGGAAACAAAAGACTATTTTTCTCTACAATCAATGAACATTTGGCAGTTTACAAAAACATACTTCTTAGCTTGTCAGGTCAGATTTGTTTTCAGCTTTGCTTTATTTATTTTTAATAATTTTTCGTCTTTCTTTACACAATATTAACATTCTTTATTAAGATTTTAAAGCTGTGACGGCTCTGTCTCTGTTTGGTTTCTCAGCCTCCGATGTGGTGAGTTTTGACGGCAGCAGTGGTCTGATGTACCGGCTGAGTACTGGGACGAGGTGGACGTCCAGGGACGTGGTCACTCTGAAGTTTAAAACTCTGAGGAATTCTGGGATACTTCTGCAGGCAGAGGGACAGGAGGGACACCAGCTTAGCCTGGAGTTAGAGAGAGGACAGCTACAGCTACTGGTCAGACAAGGTACAACACAATACTGACAGATACTGAAAGGTACTGAGATATTTTACTACAGTGTTTCTCAATCCTTGTCCTCGAGTATCACTGCCCTGCATGTGTTCCAGGTGACCATACTTTAACACGTCTGACTCAAATAAATGGCTCATCAGCAGGCTTGTGAAGAACATGATGAGTGGTTCAGGTTGTTTGCATCAGGTCTGCTGGAGTTGGTAAGAACCAAAACGTGCAGGGGAGTGGTACTTGAGGACCAGGATTGACAAAAACACTGTTCTACTATATGCTATATTGTAACGGAATACAGCAAAATTCTCAGGTTTATTGAGATGATTGCAAGAAAGAATATTGTGACAACTTTTTCCTTTTATAGTTTTTTTTCCAGAACTTGCAAGTATTAAATTGTTGATTTTTCATCCTTTTACAATCATATCATCAACTAAAAGCATCTTTCTTTCATGGAAACTTGAATATTTTTGAACAGCTGATAGAATTAAACACATTTAAACCGTAATATTTCAATTTGTGTCACCCACCCAGTTAAGACTTAAGATTGTTATTTGATGGATGAGATCCCCCCCCCCCCCCCCCCCCCCCCCATCATTCTGATTGGTTAAAATCTTGGTGCCCACTCTGCTGCAGCATCCCAGTGTAGTTAGAGCCATGATGGATCACACCTGTTCTCTCCAGCATGTGTTAGGGCTGGACTCTGCAAGACCTGAGGTCTGCCAAGAGTGTGTGTGTGTGTGTGTGTGTGCGTGTAAGTGTGTGTAAATGGAGTTAAACCAGGGGTTGTCGGGCTGCCATGCTGAATCATCACCATCTGGTACACCTCTCACCAGGAGCCCCATCTGGCCGCAGAAGCACCTTATCAATACATCTATCTTCTCCATCTTTCCCCATATCCTGTCACACTCCTTCCTCCATTACCTCCCCCTTTTTTCCTCATCTTTCCATCTATCTGCCTTCCTTTCTTTTTTGGTTTAACCAACTCCTTTGTGGGAATAACTTTTGCTCTTCTGCAGAAGCTAACTTTTCACTAACTGTGCAAGACAGAAAAAAAGATAAAGTTGCTGTTAGATAATAAACTGAGACTTGTTTAGTCAGGACTAAAGCAGAGAACTAAAATGGAATTTACAAGTTTCTATTGATCACTATGGCCCCGGTTATATGATTGTTTTAGATTCTGAATTAATTATTCCGAATGAGATCATTCAGAATTAAATTATCCTCATTCTTGTTTACTCGGAAATAACAATTCCAAATTAAAGTTCACATGGAAAGCAAGTTTATCTAATTCCGCTTTAGATCTGGTGGTTAGGAAGAGATCTGATTGGACAGGAGGCAGATGTGACGTATTTACATCCACCCGGAAGTGAACAGAAGCCAGTTCCTGGTCCTTTTTGTTTCGGCTTCAACATAGAAATCACATAATAGCACAGATTTTCACTGTATTTTGATTGTAGTTAGCCGCACCTCAATGCTAACATATTTCTTCATTTCCGCCAGCTGGCATGAGTCCAACGCTTGTTCCACATGCGCTTCGTCAAGCGCCACTATAACAAGACAAGGGAAGGAGCATGTGCAGAATTACAGGAATTAAGTTTAAGTGGAGTCAACAGTTACATGTGAGGGGAATTATATTATTCGGAATTAAAAGAGGGATAAACCAACCACTTAATTCGGAATTAAGTGTCATTCGGAATTATCGTTTTCATTTGGAATTAAGGGTTTACGTGGTCTACTTAAAGAATTAACTTTTATTCAGAATTAAAGAGGAATTGAAAATCTCATTTAAACGGGGTCTATGTTTCTATAACCCTCATATCAGAGGCAGAAAAATGAAAATTTCTTACCACGTATGGTTACCACATATAAGGAACTTTCTTGTCATTTTGGTGCAGGTGTATAAATAAAGAATTCAAATGTATCAACAAAAAGTAAATATGGTATTTACAAGGAAATGAACAAGTGTGATTTGTAGACATATTCATATGTAGCTACATGTGTAGATGTCTACATATCTTCTGCCCAAAGGATTAAGCCTAAAAATGTCCCAGCCATTTCAAAATAATAAAAAAAAAAAAACAATTTTCAAATTATCTCATGTTGGTTTAACAAAGAAAAGTTGGATGAACAAGATTTACATTCTGTAGTCCAATGATAATTACTACTTCAAATCAACAACATAGTATAATTGGTCCTGTGGTGGGTTCGTTTGAATATTTCCCATCATGCTTTGTAGCTTCCTCTGTTCCATTCTGCAGCATAGGTTAAGTGTATATGTGATCCCTTAAATTTTTCTCAGGTCTGTGCAATTGTACTAATGAAAACCTGCAGGGTTGAAATCCTACTCCAGCAGAGGTACAGGTGAACAAAGGTAAATACTGTTGCCAGCTAACACACCTCATTATACTGATATGCTCTTAGAACCCCTTCATGCAAACCAACAAAAAAAAGGGCAAATTAAAATGTGTTATTGTGCATCAAATTAAATCAAATATGATGAAAAGAACATGACTGATTTGAGTAAAACCATCAAAACCCATATTGGTTCAAGCGTAACAATTGAAGCCTTGATTAACAAAAAAGTTATTCACACAACATGATTTGATTTAGTTTGATGTAGGATGAATCAAACCAAATTGCTTCTCTTTATTTAAATAAAATATTTGAATTAGACAAAAAAAAACCTAATTGACATTATTATTCAACCAAAAAATGCCCAATGGGTTCATTTGACATCATCAAATTATGTGGAAATGTGTGCCATGATTGAATTGTGCTCAACCAACAAATTACTTTTTTTGAGTGCATGTCGCCATGGAGAAATACATCACTTCACATTTCTTGTCACATGAGTGTTACATTTTGAGTCTAGATGTTGTTATATTGAGGAATGTTCTCTTTAGGATGCCTTCACTGCTTTCAGTGATAAAAATGTCATGTGTCAAACCCTATGAAATGTCTTTTTTATTAGAAATGGAGACTAGCTCAGCAATAAAAATCGAAAGCTGACCACTGAAGTGACAGAACAAAGATTGAAAAGATTTTGCAAAGTGCTGGAAGCATCAAAATAGGATTTCTGTTATTGCTTTTTTCCTCCCTTTCAATTTTTCCATTTCCTTGTTTGTCTCTTGTTTGTCTCTCTAGATCTCCCACATTGAAGGAGGCCATTTGCACTTTATCTTCCGTCCATACTTGTCATTTCTCTTTTTATTTTTTTCCTTCTCTCTCTTTCTTTCAACAACACAACACAATGCTAACAACACTTTGTACAGTATTTTGGTCCCTCAGTTGGATCCCCCTTTATATTTCGGTTGCTCATTATTTTGTCTGTTTCACTCTTTGTTTTCTCCCTCTTTCTGTTTTGCTCTGCATGGGCTTTTTAGGTTTCAGATTGTGTCATTTTGCACGTCTGTTTTGTGCATTGACCCTGAGCTCATGCATGGTCCACTCTGTTTCGCAAACACAAACACATCCATCACTGACCCCTATGGTGCTGATGCAGTTTGCTTTAAAGAGGCGACACAGAGTAATGGTCATATGACAGCAGCAAAATGCTGGAAAACAGGACAATTAGAGAACTGGGTTTGTTTAGTTCAAATTTGTGGTGTTGCTGTGTATAAATCGATGATGCTCAGATTGAGTCAGCTTGGAGCGACACTAATTGGTGCACAGTGCGCTGCACTGTGAAGCTTTTAAGAATTGTGGATGTTTTTTGTTGCATATTGAGCTTTAAAAACTTTTAAGTTGTGATATGTGTCACTGTTTTAGCTCATTTTTTTTTCTTTTAAACCTCTTTTACTTTATTAAAGAGCCTCAGAGTAAAGAAATCAGAATAAGTAAAAATGATAAATGATGATAACAATAATTAGAAAGTGGGGAAATTGATGTTTTCTGTAACTAAACTGCAGAATTTGGATGTGGAATCTCAAACACACTGAGCATACAGAATCTCCTTAGATTACTGCTGTTCACCAAGTTACCCACAATAAACAAAGTAGACATTGATTGACAGTAATATTTAATTCAAGGGGAGTATACTATATAGGAGAGTACACTGTATGTAGACATAGATAGTGCCGCATAGATAGTGACTCCCGTCACCTCTTGCCATGCCGTGTGTTGTCACTCCTGGAAAATACAAAAATGGGCAAATGTGAGCGTCAGAGTGTCCAGAGTATGTTGACAGCCAACATACTCTGAGCTGAATGCTAACTGAGCTAACCTGGAGCTAACAGGAAGTAATGAAGATAGGTTTGACTAAAGGTGAGATACACTTGGACTCGCTGTTAACCAGTTAAAAACCTCGATGGTCCTGCTCTGCTACAGTACTGTCTGAGGCCTTCCCCAGAGCAAGCAGGGAGCTACAGTAGCCACTAGCCACCACGCCTAAAGCTGGCTGCTGGTCTGCCGCCTGTCAGTCAAAATGACACGACCCTAATTATGTGTAATTCCAAGATTAAATACCATCATAACGGATGAGTCATTAAAAAATCACCCCATCACAGCTGACATAAAAATAAACTTAACCTATTAAACCTAAAATGACTTTTGAACCAGGCCGCAAGCATGTTTATTTCTGCCGTGAAGTTGCTCTTTTTATAGACTGACTCCATTTTGGAGCTAGTGGATGAGGGGGGAACTTCAATTTTTGGTCACCTGGAAGTGGCTTCATTTTTCTTGCCGGAGGTTGCGACTTAGAGTGTATATGTAAATGAACAAAAGAGGTCCGAGAACTACCCCAGTGGGACTCCACAAGGGGGGGGGGGGGGGGGGGGGGGAAAGGGGGGGGGGGGGGGCGCCGGGGGGGGGGGGGGGGGGGGGGGGCCGGGGGAGGGGGGGGCACAGGGGGGGGCAGATGGGGGGCCCGGAGGGGGCAAGGCACAGGGCAAGGCGTCGCGGGTGGGCCCACACGCCCGGGGGCGGGGCGCGGTGATTCGCGGCGATGGGGGTGGATCGCAAGGAGGGGAGCCGGCCTCCGGAAATGCCGCGGGGCCCCCGTCGGCCCGGGGGGCCCGGGGGGGGTGTCCCAGAGGGGCAACCCTAAGTCATGGCCACTCGCTGCCTGTCAAAAAAAATGACTCTGGCCTTTTAAGCAGAACCTGAACCAATTGAGGACCACTCCAAAAAGCTCAACCCACTTTTCCAGCCCAAGCAACTGGATTCTGTGATCCACAGTATCAAACACAGGACTGAGGCCAAGAAGAACCAAAACTGACACATGACCGCAATCAGTATTTAACCTACTGTCATTAAACTCGTTGACCAGAGTTATTTTAGTGCTGTGACGAGGTCGGAAGCCTGATTGAAATTTCTCTGAATTTCCACTTTCGTTCAAGAAGTCCTCAAGCTGGTTGAAATCAACTTTTGCGATGATCTTGGACACAGGGATTATGTTTTATCGCAAGTCAGCTGATAAAATCCTTGGGGCTTACCATTCTGGTAACTGTAATGTTTCTTGCCTGAGTTCAATGAATATGTTTGGAGATGATTAAGATGGCAGTGGGTCTTGAGAAGGAGCACATTGTGTTCCTGTGTAATCAGATTTATTGAACACTGTAAACTGAGGGCAGGATATAATATCAGTGTTACTTGAAAAAGAATATTCAGAAAAGCTGCAATAATGATGAAAAAAAATCTAGTCTGAAATTGTGATTGGCAGTTTTTACTGTCTTTTTTATTCACATATTTTGCAGAGTATTCTCTGGTTACAGCGGCCTCATCGCACATAAATTCACATCCTCCAAATTTCTTGGCTACTGCTGTTCTCCAGACTATTCACTACTTTAAATCTTGTACACACTGATGCTCAAATGATTTAAGATGTTTTTGATCCTTTTAGACCTTGTGACCTTTCCATTGTGCCGACATCACATTAATATTTGAAGTTCTCATATCTATTGACACTCTCCTTGTTAAAACTTCTCTATAAATTCATGAATCCTTAAGGAAGTAACCTATTGATTTACAGTGAACCCATTGCTATTCAAATATATTTCCAACTCATGGATTTCTACAACTTGTTGGAGGACTGACAGTCATAAACCTGCATGTACGTCTTATTGGTTCTTTAAAAAAAAATGTTTTTCTACCCAAAGAGCAAATTTAAGTGTTTCTTTTTTGTTTTGTTTTTTTAAATAGGACACAGCAACGAAATGCAAACACAGAGTGCTATATACATACAGTAAATGTGACTTTACCTTCATTGTTTGTCCTCTGATCTGTAACATTGATCCCTGCTTTCTCTTCTCTGTTATTCAGGTTATATCAAATCATCCCTGCACAGAAACACTTCATTATGGAGTCTGCATCCTTTTCTCACTACCTCTGACAACATAATAATTGTTCCAATAATCAGTGCCAGTGAAGAAATCTTATTTGTTTTCACATCGTGTTTTCTTTCCTCCCATATTGACTACACTGGCTCATTCCATTTATCCAGACAGACTGTAATCAAACACTGCAAATTATAACTTTCTCAGGCTGGATGAAGTCAACTTTATTATTCAACCTGCACTAAGACTAAATTATTTCTCACAAAATCAAGGAAATGTTTGTCTGGCTTCTCCAAAACTTTGTTTCTCTTTATGAAGCTAAAATTGGTGGTCCCATATGACAAGCTAATACATTTTTAATGGCTTATTGTATTCAGCTCTTTCTTCTCTTCCTTCCATAAGCAGAAATAGAAAGTTTCCGACTTGGCTCTTTTGGGAATGTTTGCTGAAGTATATCCACTTTGGGTCTGCTGGTGCTCATTTATCATTAATGATGTATCTCTGCAGTTTTTCATATTAAGCATTATAACATATTTGGCTTCTGTTTTCCAAAACAAAGTATGCAGATTTATTCAGTAGTCTCCTGTGAGAGGAGCAAGGGTGACCTCGCAGTGATCCTCCCAGCAGGATGCTGAGGAAATTGAAATATTCAAAACAGCAGAGAAACTTTTATTAGGCTGAAGGTTAAATGACTGCTTGAGTTAGTTTTATCAATTATGTTTTGTTTTTTTTTCCCAAATTTTTCCTAGGTAGGGCTTCATCGGCTGAGCCCAGGCCAATTGCGTCCCTTGGCAGCCTGTTGGATGATCAGCAGTGGCACTATGTTGCATTGGAGCGAAGAAGCATCCATCTCAACCTCACTGTGGATAAGCACACGGAGAGGGTTCGAATCCCCACAGAGTTCAGCCACTGGGATATAAAGCAGGTTTGATGAAGCAAACAAACATAGAGTATGTGAAATCTTCCATTTACAGTGTCCAATGCAGCCATTATTATTCCATTTTATGATATGTATGCATAAGCACTTTCATAATCATAATCTTCAGTGTGTTTGTACGTTATTGTCTCCACACAGCTGAGCGTGGGGACACTTCAAGGTCTCAGCTCTAAGGCTCCAGTCATCTCCAGGAGGAGCTTCTATGGTTGCCTAGAAAACCTGCTGTACAATGGTCTGAACTTGATAGAACTAGCTAAACAAAATGACCACAAAGTTACTGCGGTGGTAAGTTCCTTTATCCTTCCCCATTAGAATCCAGAACATTTATTGAGAAAACTATGCTAAATTTAAGGAGTAAAACTACTGTAGTTGAAAGCAACTGCTGCAGGCTCGTTTTCTTATTATTATTAATTTAAATGAACTGCAGCCTACAGTATCTGCAGAGAGGAAACTAACAACAAAACATGCCATGATTCAAGCAGCAACAAATGAGCTAACCGCTAGTTAATACCTTTAAAATCAAGCTAACACAATGCTCATTTAACGAGAAGGGTCTATCTGCGGCTCGCAAGACAGGGGCGTGTCGTAGAGTGACGTTACTCGACGACACGCCCACCAGGCCAATGAGAGCACAGTAAAATCTAGCCCTACCCCTGACCCTTCCCCTAAACCTAACCAGACCCACCCACAATGCGACACGCCCACTATATGACACGCCCACTGTATGACACGCCTACTATATGACACGCCCACTGTATGACACGCCCACTATATGACACGCCCACTGGGTTGCAAGCCGCAGATAGATACACTTGCATTTAACAGAATTGTGTTAGCATGCCAAGGTTATTAAATGGGAACTAGTAAACGAAGTTAACAGTAGAATTGCTAAATTAACAAAAGCAAAATATTGAAACTAGTATTAGCTTAAAAAACAAAAAATATAAGTCTGTTTTGTTTGGTTAAGTTCAGACTGACTGTAGATCGTTAATCTTTTTCTTTTTTTCCTGAGCTTATAATTTCTGTCATCACTGATGAGTTTTATGAGGTGTTTGCTAACAAATCAAGGTTAATGGAGAATTTCTGGCATTTCTGAGAGCATGAAATGCGTCATTGTTCATGCAGCTTTCCCCGGCTTTACGCTGGGTCCGTGAGCGCAGCGCAAAGGCTCCGACCTCCACGGCGCCAGCATTTACACCGTGCACTTATTGCCCGCGAGTGCACCAGCTGTTGAATCACGGGAGGAATTGCAAGATCACCTTTGATTCTCATCCAAATGGTTAATTTTGTCCAAATGTTTGTGTTTCATTGTTTCTCATTTCTCCGAACCTTGTGTCCACGGAGATGATGTCACGTTCTGATAGTTCAGCAATTAAAAATCTCTACAGTGGCTTTTGTTTAGGAAGTTATTAGATGTTGTACACTGAATCTCATGTCTGACTTCCTGGTCCGATCTGAACAACTGAAATTTACGTGGTGTCAGTGCGTGCTCCGTCAAAAATAGAGCTGGTGCGTATATTCAGTGCAGCGGTGCGATGACGGACTACTCACGTGTTTCGATTTGCTCAATCTAAATTACACAATTGACTGCAACATGCGCGATTCGGTGCGCATGGCGCGGCACTGCGTTGCATTCATGGACCCAGTGTAAAGCCGGGGTTAGAGCTCAGAGCTAACTCACCTCACAATCATCATTCTATAGTATGTAAAAAAAGGTCCTGGTTTATGTGCGGCTTTATATTTACTGCACAATAAGCATCATTCACCAGCGTATTATTCACAGCAGAATTATCGAACTGAAAGTTACAGATTGTTGAACTTTCTTAAATGCTTTTGATCTATTTTTTATTTATATATAGTATCGCATACTTTCACGTCAATAGTAATCTAAGAATTGAAGAATAATCTGATGGAGAGATGAAGGGCGGGGGAAATGTTGATTTGGTGGAGGAACCGCACTTTAAAGGTTTATTACAAAAACTTCACGCATTGATTTTCAATTCAAATAATGTTTAAGTAAATGAAAACAGTTAGTAACCCCCCCCCCCCCCCCCCAAAAAAAAATATATACTAATAAAAATAACAGTAAATCTTTATGAAACAAGATTTTTTTTTGTAACTGATTGTGATATTAACAGATTATTCCATCTTGTTTATACTGTACAAGATACCATTGATTTCTTTACTGATAAAAAAAAATGAAAGAGAAGTGCATATTTATTTGCTTTTTCTCTTCTTTTTGTTGTTATTCTTTTTGTTGCAAAAGTCTTTACTCATTAAATCCCTTTACCTTCCTATTTATACATGATGTAGGGATACAGCAGCTTTACTATTTTAAAGATAATCTTCAGACTCTTTGGTTGTCATCTTGAAATACAGAACATCAATCGCTCAAGAAAACCAAAACATGTCAGATGGCCTCAGACTGCGTTTGTCTTTCTAATTCTCTCTGGTCATTCAAACAAACAGAATAATCCTCTTGATTTGTTGTGAGACTATTTTTAATTAAATACTTTAGCAATTATTCAACACAGTGCATATGAAACACAAAGCAGGATCTATATCTTTTAACGTTAGAGATGCTGTGAGGGCTTTATTTATTCATTTATTTTCTTGTTATTGGTCACTATAGTATGCGTTTTTTTATTCACTTTGTCTCCAGTCGGATTTGATGTCAAAGTTAAAATGCAACATTGCCTATACACAGCAACTTGGAGAGAGGCAGGTTGCAACCTGGACGGGTCACCGGTTTATAAAGTCAATTTAATTAAAGATAGGATTGTTACTTAGTTTTTAACATATTCCTTGCCATCTTGTCCATTTGGATCTTCAGATGTTTCTACAGAGGGAGCTACCTTTTTGAGCAGAGGCTGTCAAGTTCTTCAGCAGCGAGTAATAAATACCCTGTCATTACATTAAAAGTACTGACAGAAGAAGCATAAACAAAAAGATGATGTTCAGAAATTTATTGTCATGGCCTGTCGAGAGTAGCGTAGTGACTCAGAAGGTATTTGCCACAGTTCTAATTGCATTTAATACAGAGACTAAGTGGTGCTCTTACGGCTCTGTGAGGAGGAATTATTCAAAGAAATTAAGAGTGTGGGTGGAGGAGGATTGTCGTGAGTGCTTTGAGTTTTTAAAGGAACTTTTTCCTCTCTGTTGTGAGGCAACTCAGCCCACTCCACTATGAATTATTGCACATCACTGTAAGTGTACCACAAAGGACTTTTAGATGTCATCTGTGTTTTCAGAGTTATAAAGCTAGCAGGCTGAAATTCCCAGCAGAGTAGAGGCTGTAATATATTATAGCTGCAGCCTTAGCAGTACACTCAGTGTCATCACCACTACTCAAGACAATGGACTGTAACACAGATGTCAAGATACTGCAGTGTTCTCTCTTCATTTCATTTTCATTCTTTATCTGTTTTACCTCCTAGCGAGGTGACTTTGGTATTTTCATTGTGCTTCTCTAATCTTATCCTAAGCTTTGCTGGTATTATTATGCTAATACCAATGTCCTCCTTAAGGAGACTTGCTGATGAGATCATTGTGACATGAGGGCGCATCGACATGCCCTCTGCAGCCTATTAGAATGAATGTTTCCGGTTGTTTTATCTCTCTGGTAATCATTTCTTCTGTCCCACCTTTGCTCTGTCTTTACTGGTGCATGTTTCTCTTTCAGGGAAATGTCTCGTTTTCCTGCGGTGAGCCAGTTTCGGTTGCCGTGACGTTCCTCGGGCCCCAGAGTTTCCTCCAGCTTCCAGGGGCGCAAACATCCTCCTCAGGGCTCCTGTCTGTCGGGTTTCAGTTCAGGACTTGGAACAAGGCTGGGCTTCTGCTCACCTTTCACCTCCCTCTGCAAGGGGGGGTGGTCTGGTTGTACCTGAGCGATGCCAGACTCCGCCTGCAGATCCATAAAGGTGGCAGGACACTGCTGGAGCTTAGCGTAGGTCAGTCTAATACCAGCTGTTTTTTGATTGAGTCCAATCACTATTAAGTTGATAACTACACTTGCATGTCAGCGTTTTCCCCCAGTGTAAATGATGTTCAATTAAACTATGAAAGCTGATTTAAAGTATGAATTGGGTAATATTCTTTACCTTAATCTGTGCCACTACCCATTTAGCAAAGATGGAGATTTGATTTCTGAAAAAAAGAGTCAAAACTAGGTTTATTATTTCTTTTTAATTGTTATGAGCGCCTGTTAATTTGTTCCATCACTGTTGCTGGCAAAAGCCAACTGTTTTAGAGAAGGCAGCTTCAGCATGGTTTACCTTCAGTTGCTGTAGCAACAGTCTTGTTAAAGCCAGAGTTGGTAATCCTCCTCAGAAACACTTTTTGTTATAGTGAAGTGGTCCTTCCATCCTGACAGTAGTCAATACATCATGTATTCATAAAAATGAAGGAAAAAAGTCAGACTACCACCTGCCTTGCAAAGAGCATAAATTAGACCAGCCCCTGAAGCGGCAGTCGGGGTGGCCGGCAAACGTTGCGCCAAATCTTGTCAAATTTTTCTCAAATCTTGTCAAATTTTAATCATTCTTTTATTCCTCAACAGAAATACTGCCTCTGCACCTGCCTGTAGCTCTGCGGGTTTCAGTATCTCTTTTGTCTACCCCTCCTACACAGTTTGTGCCACATTAACCATTCAACTATAAAAATGTTCAGCTCACTCTGGAGATTAATGCTATATCTTATGGTGTTTGTGACTTTTGTAGTTTTTGAGTTATTTTCTAGCCATATGATTTGATGCTACAAAAATTTAGCCCCGCGATTGGCCAGTTTTGCATGATTAGCTACCCAGTGGCTGGAAACTGCAACCATTTGAAAAGTGCCAGTTCAAAGCAGCACCATAAAAGAGCCCACACATTCACCACACACCACACCCACATTTTGCTGTTGCTCTACCCTTGGTGTACTTTGTCTGTCAGTGGTGCAAGTGGATAATACAGGCACTATGTAATCAGCACTTTTGAAGGTGTTAGTTCAAATCCCACAGGAAACTTTCTAGCACCTTTATGCTTTCACAATTAAGATAATGTTCAACCAGCTTGAGCTTAACTGTTCTCAGTTGTGAGCAACAATCAGCATCATGTAACTGAAAACGCAGGAAAAGACACTGTTTCAGCTGAAAGGGACTAGAGGCAGGAATTGTGAAAGAATAAACAAGCATGTCTAGTTTTTTAATACTAATGGGTGATGGAGCATTAAAAAGCAAAAAGAACGAGCCCACCCACGTCTCTCTCCGTTGCCTTGAACAGGCTGTGTGCTGCATAAAGCGCTGTGATTCGGTGGCCGAATTTCCCTCGCTGTCCTGCAGATGTGACGTCAAGTGACGCTGCATCTGCGTCCCCGACAGTTTTGGTACAGGAAGAAAACGTTACTGTGACACTCTTAGAGATAGCTATGGATTCCTCGGCCGTTAGCAAATGATCCAGATCAACTGAAAGACACTAAAAAGTGGAACTATGAAAAAAAAGACTTTATCAGCGTAGTAAACGTTATAGCTTCAGTTTGTGCATGCTCCCGTTGTGACGGCTTGGCTCGTGGCTGCAGTTACCTGCAGCGCCAGTTGCGGCTTTCGCGAGTCTCATTTCTGAATCTTGCCTCAAGTCCCTTTAAAACACATGGTGCCATTTCAACCATTCTTTATTTCTTTAATAGGGTTTTTCACTATGCATCCCAGTTTAATAGCTTTTGCATTGGCGCATTATTGCTGTTATGCAATAACAGCAATTTTCTAGTTAAATTTTATTATTCTAATTTAATTATCTCATATTCACATTTGTTGCATTGCAAAGCCCATCGAAATGCTACGTACTGTACAGCTTGATCTAAAACATGTCATGTCATTTTACGCAATCATGATTCTGCAGAAGCATCGCTGCATGTTTGTTGAACAGACAACTGACTGTATGTGATGCAGATTAAGTGAATATTTGCACATAAAAATTGACAATCTCAGGTGGAGACAGATGAGCAAATACAGTGTATGCATGTTGACAGGGGATAAAGAGTATTCTTGCAATAATCCAGTGCACATCAGACTGACAGATGGTGCATGATAGTTTGAAAAAAGACTAAAACCATGACTGATTTAGAAAACTAAACATTTCTGTAAGTTTGAGATTTGGATCAGCAGGGATGCATACACAGTTTGTGTTTTAACAAGTTCTAACAAATCAGCTCTGCAAGCATTAAAGGAACAATGCATTGTTGTAAACGGTGGTATGGTGATAAAGTTATTACTAAACCTTTGGTGGCACATCTGTCATGACCCCAGAGCAGCAGATGGCACTGGAAGAGGACAGAAGTGTGTTGTTAAGCAAAGCATTGACACTGAGATAAAAATGGAGGAGGCTTTAATTAGATATTGATCTATTCCCTTAACAACATACACACACACAAGACTGACAGCCTTTCATGTATTTGGTACAAGTCAATCAAACAGAGGATGTAGGAAGGAGAAAAAAAATCTACCTGCTTCTGCTGTTTGTACAATCAATTTCTACAATTATAGCATTTCCGTAAATGCTGTTTTTTTGTTTGTTTGTTTTTTTTACTGTGAGAAAAACATGATTAAAAGCTGCTTCCACTCAGAAATTTGGTGCCTGTGTGGCTGGCTGTGCTATGATAGGATAAATGATTGGCTCATTACCACTTTACTGCCAATGCTTGGCTTTAATTTTTGGAAAGAAAATCTGTTGCTGGACTTTTTGATGTGCTCCAATGAATACATGCAGAAAGAAAATGTAATTTTAAGCTTTTCAGAGTTTGTTAATGAGTGTTCGGTTGCCAGGTTCTGCTCTCAATGACGGTCAGTGGCATTCAGTGGAGCTGAACTCCAGACGAGGTCGCCTCACCATCTCTGTGGATACGGAGGAAGGAGGAAACGCTCAGGCCAGCCCGTCGTTTCCGGTCACCATAGAAAGTGATCTCTTCTTTGGTGGTAAGAAAAGAACCAGTCGGCTGAATCTTTCCAAGCAGTTTATACTTTTCTAGTAGCAGCTTTGTGGAAATGGCTGAGCTAAAAACAGTTTAATGGAAAAGACATTACAAAAAGCTGAAAAATCCTTTCTTGAAGAATGCTGTCCATTTAAGCCTACTTACTGTCCTCTCTTCAGGTTGTCCTGATGAAGACAGCAGCCATGAATGCAGAAACCCCTTTCACGTTTTCCAGGGATGCATGCGTTTACTGACTCTGGACAAACAAACCCTGGACCTGATCATGGTGCAACATAAGCAGCTGGGAAACTACAGCAACCTGCAGATTGACATGTGTGGGATCATCGACAGGTTAGTTTCACTGAGATACACTTGACCTCACATTTGATCTCTCATCTCTGATGTAGTCCTGGCAGAATGTTTGACTGAAGCACAAAGAACTTCATCACTAAATTTGAGCCACAACGAACTCAAAGCTAAACTGTGTTAATAAGTCGTTGACTTTTAGACACAATGAGAAATGCAAAAAATCACATTTACTCCCTGCACTAAAATGGTCTGCAATGATTCTTCTGTCATTCCAAGAGGATTTGTGACTGTTATGTATGAAGTTATGTTTTAACCACTTTAACCATCTACAGGTGGTCTGCAGATTTCCAGGCTGGAAACAATTTAAAACCAACTGTGTCATGTTTGCATCTCATTTTACAAGGTGCTTTGCAATATGAAGGTAAAATACAAGAACTTGGTATATCTGATTAACATTACTGCAGATATTCTGATGAAACTTTCAAATTTAAAGGGAAGCCATACTTGATCATATGACAATGGTGATCATATGAATTGTTTAAGTGTTTTTATTTATTAAATAAGAAAAATTATGTTGCAATGGGAAAATTTAATGTCTTCATGAAACAGAAAGAAATAAAATATCTTCTATGCTTCTTTAAACTTTTCCCTGAACTTAACGGAAAGCATCAATACTTTGTACAATTTTGCAATTTATACACTATGTGCAAAAACATAGATTACGTATAAATATATGTTTAATATATTAATTCTGTTTTGGACAGCTTTGTCTAAAGTCAAATTGCTTTTCAAGTCTTTATGAATCCAGAATAAAGCTGCAAATCTGAAAAGGCTTTTTGTTTTTCTATGAGGATTATTTTTAATGAAATGTTTTCTTCAAATCACAAGTTTTATAGAAAGAATCAGGTTGTGGGAAATGAGGTGCAAACCAACAACGGCTCCTTAAGAAAGAAAGAAAATCCCATAGCCAAAATCTCCTCTCCTTTTGTGCTTCTGACATGAGAGGATAGTGCAGGCTCTGGAAACAAAAATGATATCATGCAACTTCCACATGTGTTGCAATCAGTTATTTTTGCACCAACTACTTAAAGGATCTAGTGGCAGGATTAAGACATGAGACTCACAACTGGCGCGACTGGCGCCGCTGGTAACTGGCACCACCAGCCAAGCTGGCATGGGAGTGTGCACAAACTGATGCTATAACGTTGTTTACTACGCCGATAAAGGCTTTCAGTTGATGTGGATCGTTTGCTGGCGGCAGGAGTAATCCATAACTATCCCTGCAGCGTTTGAATTCACAGTGACCGTCTCCCTCCTGTATCAAAACTGTCGGGGAAACGGATGCAGCTTCACTTGACGTCACATCTGCAGGAAGCGCGGGAAATTCGGCCACTGAATCACAGTACTTTATGCAGCACACAGCCTGTTCAAGGCAACAGAGAGAGACGTGGGTGGGCTTGTTCTTTTTGGTTTTTAATGCTTCATCACCCATTAGCATTAAAAACTGGACATGCATGTTTATTCTTTCACAATTCCTGCCTCTAGTCCCTTTAAGAAGAATAAAAGTTTGAATCTAGCAAGACTTCTGCTCATTTGAATCTTAAATCCAACACTGCAACTAGTCAGCTCTACTGGTGACAGAGCCCTCCTGTCCTCAGAAAGCAAAACTGAAGTACAAGTTGAAATGGGAGCAATGTGAAATATGAATTGTGAAAAAAAGAATTTTAAGATATTTTTCTTAACACTTCTTTGGCCTTGATTGATGAAAATCAGCCATGACATTGCCCTGAACTGTAGTTTAACTGGAATATGGTCCATTTAACTATTCACTGCTCTATAATCATCATCCCCATCAAGAGTGACTTCATAATCAAGCCATGATCAATTCTTACCAGGAGTGGGATTTGAACCCACGAGGGCTTGTACCCGTTGGATCTTAAGTCCAACGCCTTAACCACTCGGCCATCCTGGTCACGCTCTCTCATCAAATTGTTGGACAAATTTGTGGAGAGCAATAAAATAAATGGAAATGAAAAAAATAGTTTTGACAGTGAACAATAGCAGCTACATGTTATGTTGGTTGTCCTGCAAGATTCCTTTCTTTCTGTCCCTGATCGCTTTGTCATACAGCCTTTTTTCCCCTCTTTTTTTTTTTTTTTTTTTTTGAGAAGCAGCATTTTTGTTGCCATAAAACATTCAAATAGTTTCTCTTTTATTTTCTCTGCTGGAATAGTGATATATTTGTATAAAGCTGCCGAGCAATTTACAGTAGAAGAAATTTAAACCATTAACAAAAAAAAAAAAAAAAAAAAAAACCACGAGAAAAATACACACTAATTTTATTATATTATATTAATAGATAATAACCACCCTGTAGATTGTGGTGATGTGAAATAAACACTGTGACAGAAACCAGTTTAATCTGATCACTGCAAGTGTTTGCAGAGGGAAATAATAACACATGACACATTAGTGTCACTTCATGGTGAGACTTGACACTAATATGCCACATGCGATTATTTCCAGTATACCCCCAGTAGTCAAAAGCCACCTACTAGCAGAGATGCATGAACCCACAAGAATTTGATTCCATTGCATCTTGAATTCAGTAGCTTGCACTCATTGGTGAAACAGCTCCGCTAAGGAGTTTTGAGCTGTATAAAATGCCCTAATAGCTGTTCTTAGCCCCACCCTGCAGTTTGTCATTGTTGCAGTCAAGAAAAGTGAACATTTTTCCGTTGGTTATAAAAGAGTTGTTGACATTGAGCCATCCAAATGGATCCCAGTACTTTGGTTGTTGAGGTAGATAACCACTCCCCATCTTGCCTTTGCAGATTGACTGAATAATGCCTTAATTATTCAGTCATCATAACATATCCAGCTCCTTAAATATAGTCAGCTTTATACCATGTCATCTTTTGATGAGTCATTTATTTAGTCACTGTATTCTCAACCAAGTGTACCAAAATATGTCGATAAAATGAGCTGAAAAACCTGGGGGAAAAAAAAACAGAACACAAAATATCCAAGAATTCATAGTCATTCCCAGTCCAACCTGTTTTCACGGAGCTGGATGTTTAAATAACAGTCAGTCATTACCATCACTTCCATCACTTCTGGGACTGGGACATCTGGTGAAAAGTTAGCTGGGGAAGGGTGTTAGACTGTGATCATCAGGTACTAGAATTATAGTATGAGGGATAAAAAAGAATTCAAAAATTCATTAATGTCCAGATTTAATGGCTACAGTATCATTGTTACATCGTATCTAAGAGGAGGAATAAGGGATTAAAATATTTCACACACTAGGATTGTGGTTTGACCCCACCTGATTTTTTTTTTTAACCTAAAACTGGTATTTACAAACAGAAGTATTCATTTCTACTCCAGAAAGTGGAAAGCCTTAACAAAGAACAAGGCTTGGGGGTCATGATGTCATAACTTGGCAGGGCCACCACTTTGAAAGCTTCCTTAACTGTTTCTAGAACCACTCCACACTCTTACTTTTGATTGTAACTTTCAACCTCTTAACCATGGTAAACTGTTGTTGTGTTTGAGCAAATGAATTACGTTGCATGATAAAACTACGTCAAATGATGAGTTGCTGTTTGATTCAACCATTGTTGAACAAAAAAGCAAAGCTGGCAGCCATAAACAGGGACTAGATACTCACTCTGGACATTCACATGGCCTCATCAGCACAACAGATCATATTATACCCCCAGAAAAGTGAAATTTGATGTTATGGCACCGTTAACATATTTTCTCATCCATGGTTACTCTGTGCTACTACTGTATGCAGCTGTTTGTTTACATTCAGATCATCAAAATGGCCACCACATCCACACTGCAAACACAAAGCATGCACACATTCAGTGGTTCATCTTTTAATGCAACACCTGTGAAGGTACCAAAGCCAAGATATATCCATGTTAAATTCACTTCATTCGTTCATACATTTGTTTTCCTCCTACCAGGAGTGGGGTTTGAACCCACGAGGGCTTTTGCCCATTGGATCTTAAGTCCAACACCTTAACCACTCGGCCATCCTGGTGACAAAAGGAATTAGAATTAATGGAATCAACACTAACGTATATGCCAGCAATACTTAGGCCCACAAGAACTTGATTCAATTGCATCTTTGAGTGCATTGTGTTACATTCACTTGCGTAAATACCTTCCCTGTAAGGAGTGAGTTTTTGAAATATGGCATATTTTTTTTTCATTGGTGATTAATTCCTAGTCCTAATTACTCCTCTGTAGAATTTTTGCAGGCATTGTACCAAAACAGTCTTCATTTGATTCATAAACCACCTTGTAAAAGTGCGGAGTGTGTTATAATGTGCTTGCATGCAGTGTTGTTGAGAAAAACCACATAAATGATGATGAAGATGATTACTTTATTAATCATTTTAAATCTCTTTGACATTAGATAACTGTGTTCATGGGATCCTTTGTCAAGAAATATTGAGTAATTCATTTATAAACAAACAATTATGCCCCATGACCGTACATTTTAGATTTAGAATGAACATTTTCTCAATGCACAAATTCCTGTGTGGTACAGCAAAGTATTGTTGATTCAGTTTGGATCTCAGGAGAGAAGAGACATAAATGAGGGTGGAAAAGGGGAGCAGAACCAATCATTTGCTGTTTTAGTGTCACGCCAAATAGCAGCACAATTAATGAGACAATTACAGCAATTACAAAGCTGCCTCTAGAGCCCAGAGGGAAACACACACACTCACACACACCACATAGACAGTAGCTGCATGTAAACATGAACATGCACGCAAAATATTGAACCAGCCACATATACTTACTAGATAAGGAGACACTGCTTGAATGATTTTAATTAATTAACTCTGCTTCTGCATCTTTATTCAACAGACTACAGTTTGTCTACAGATCTGACTTCTCACTGGAACAAACCTGGGAAAAAAACTGGTTTCTATTAAAGAGAGAAAAAAATACACCGCATGCTCCCTCACTATAATCCTGCTGATTGAATTTTGGGCTCATGGGATATATTGTGCTGTAAAGTCAGGTGGAAAATGGACTCACCGACTCTGCCTCAATATGGTGGCCGTATTTCAGAGTGGGTTATTACTGAATATGTGCATTTGTGTGCATTTATGTGTTTAGAGTTGCTGCAAACAGTGAAGAGTATTATTAGCCAAAGCAAACATGCCATTAACGGCATAAATTGAGTCCAGCTCCCCAGGCAGCTGAGCTTCAGCCTCGGCCCTACACTACTACACCTCCTGCTTGATTTAGCTTAATTAGCTTTTGTCATTATTATCGTGATCATTTCTGCTGTTTTTGTGTCAATAATTGATTTAGTAATATATTTATGATCTAAAATTTACCGACTTCTCCAGTATTTGATATGGCATACTGTAAGTCTTTCTTTCCCCATGTTTTCTCCTCATTTTTTTTTACCACTTTAAATTCTTTTTGGTTTTTTTCTTTGTACAGTGTCTATTTTCCTTTCCATCTTCCTCTTTTACATCCTCTTCCTACTTTTCCTGTCCTTTGTCATCTTCTCTTTCCTTTCACCATCATTAGCTTCTTATTTGGTCTAATTTCTCTCATGAATGAATTGCTTCTTTAAGTTACATTTTTCCCTCCGCTTCTTCTTCTCCTCTGTTCTTTAACTCCCTGGCAACCCTGCAGGAGCAGGCAGAGCGTCCTGTCTGAGACCCACTGGAATGCCAAAGGGTTAATTGAAGTTTCAGGGGCTCCTGTTTCACAGGACAAATGGGTTTGTTTTGGACCAAGCTGAGGGTGTGAATGGGAGTCTCTGCAGGGTTGGACAACGAACCCAATGTGGTTTTGTTAGGCCAAATTGGCATTTTGGAACACGAGGCATTGTTAGGTGGTTAGCTGATACAGTCTGATTCAGTGTGTAAAAGGACACTCTCAAGGGGCCAGAGGGCTGAGAATGGCTATTGCACATGGGCATGTTTCTTAGATGAGGCTGTTTGCTGTCAGACTGTCCATTCATCTCTGCCTATCTACATTTCTCCAGAAAAATCTGCCAGTCTATCAATGTTATGTTTTCATTTACAGATGTGTGTGAGTATTTGCATAGTGTTTGTGTGTGTGTTTGCATTAGGAGTAGGTTCAGATCTAACCTTTTGCTAAAAAAGAAAGCCATCTTATTCTTAGTCAAAAAAGGCAGAATATGCCTAAAATTGATTTTAAAAAGAACAACAGTATGCAGCCTCACCAAATTCATCCTTCAGTTATTCTGTTATGACCCTTTAAGATGTGTTGTGGTGTATTTTTCTGCAGAGATGAAGCCTTTTTTTGATATTTCTGAATGAAGCCTTTGGGCAGAGTTTAGGCACAAGCTAAAGACTGTCGCTACACTGGCTGACTGGCTTTGCTGCTGCTTGTAGTGAGAAAGTTAAGCACCTGTTATATGGATAAGGCTAATATTAATTCAGCTCCATCAAATTAGCTGTGCTTGTTTTACTTTCATATACTTCAAATGTAGGCAATTATTCATGATTATCTATCAGACAATTGATTTATTTAGCACCACTGTCAGAATATTTTATGATTTTCAATTCTTATATTTTTATAATAAGATATCTGCGTCTACAGTTGTCCTCAAATTTATTCATACCCTCCAATTAAAGAAGGGAAAAAAAATCAGCTCTCAGTGAAATAAGTTGAAATGGACAAAAGTCATAATAAATAAAAATTCTATAAAAATCATGTCATTGATTTTGAAGTGTGGTTCAACAGAAATATTAAAAACAAACAATCAAAAATAAGACACGTAAACAAGTTTCTTTAGTTTCCTGTTATTTGAATTACTGTTGTGAATTAAAGGAATAGTTCACTCTCAGAACGATTTAACTTTATTTTCCACTTACCTTCATGGTGAGCAAGACTCTGGAACACTTTTTTTTCAGGACGACTTCTCGTTTTCCCCCAACTTTCATATAATGGAGTTCGATTGAGCCCGAGCCAACAAGGTCCTTAGAAGTCCACAAAAACTTGTCCATATTCCTCCATACTGCTCGTCCAATGTAATCCAGGTGTCCTGAGTGGGTAGCGCCAAGAATTTACTCGAAACAACGTCATTTAGTATATTTTTAGAGCCTAGCTCTAAAAACAAGCACAGCTAATTTGATGGAGCTGAATTAATATTAGCCTTATCCATATAACAGGTGCTTAACTTTCTCACTACAAGCAGCAGCAAAGCCAGTCAGCCAGTGTAGCGACAGAGCCATGTTCATCCAGGACAGGCACAGATGAGCCATCTTTATCATCCAGTACAGACACATCCACAGATGTGCAATATATTTTTTATGTTTAAAGCATTGGGTGTCATGTGCAGCTGTTAGAAAGTTTTTGCAGTTCATTTAGGAGGGCCCCTTACCAGAATTTTGCCTAGGGCCCCATGTAGGTCTGAACCGGCTCTGGTTGGACTAATGACTCCTTAGACAGTCTCTAAGAACTGGGAGTTATCTAGAGATGCACTGATCTGATACCAGGATTGGATATCGGCTCTGATACTGACTAATTAGCTGGATCAGATATCAGATTAATGAAACTGATCCAGCATTTCGATCCAGTCATTTCCTTTTTTTTTTAATATCATACACAGCAATACAGTTACAGCGATCCATTCACTTAAATAGGCTTTATGCACAGCTCCACTACTTCCAGAACTTAATACTGCACCTTTGTTTCCCGTCTTTCATGATTGGATAAAATAATTAATCCAGGTGTGTCTGACCTCAGCAAATAGTCAGTCACACCTGGATTAATCAGTTGATTCAATTATGAAAGACAGGAAACAAAGCCGGGAATTACTGGAGGTGTGCATAAAGCCCATGCTATGTTTGCATCATCACGCAGAGCAGAGAAGTGTTATTTAGTTTCTTTTTGCTGCAAATGTACACTTTATTTGTTTACAGATAATTTTAAATACATTTATACTGTATCTGTGTTAATTAATAACCTTTTTTAACATGGCTAAATGTTTATTTTAAGGTGCATCTTAACAAACAGTGCATCTCTAGTTTTGCTGCCAATGCATTTTATTTGTTAATAGATAATAATAAGTACATTTATATCTGTGTTAATTTGTCACCTTTTTTTTAACGAGGCTAAATTTTTATGTCATGCATGTCTAGAATTGTCATTTGAAAATAGCCGTGCACATCCAAAATAATTTACCATAATTAGACTACAGGGTAGGTTAATACTGTTCCTTCATTGTAAATGTCCCACTAGCAGAAATAAATGGAGGCAGAAACAGCTGCTGAATTAAAGCTTTTATCTAAAGAGGCTGAAGGCTCTCAGTCATCTGGTACTCCTTCAATATTCCTGCCAGGGATTCAGTGTACACACGGTAAAGCACTGCCCAGTTACTGGATATTAAACGCACATTCTTGACATAATGTAAATGGGTCAAGAAATGACTTTTTTTCTATTTTTCTTTTAAACGTTTGCTTATTTGTTGTTAAAAAAAAACAAAAAACAATCTGTTATCTAAGTGTGTAGGAAGGAAATAAGACAAAATCAATACACACACACCCCCACACACACACCCAAAGAAAAAATATATATATTTATGAAATCTGCTTACATCCACATACTGTAACTGCACACAGAACAATGAAGTGACTGTAATATAACATATAACATATAAAAAGGTAATATGTTTCCTCAGGCAAAGATACTCATAATAAGCCTTTAACTCTCTTTGGTTGCATGGAAACTGGATTTTTTTTTTCTTTTTTTTTGTCTGTTTTTCTTTTTTTTTTCTTAATCACTTGAACAAAGATGAAGTTATCTAATATTTTTATTCACTTTATGCACTGACTCCAAACACCACCCAGGAAAAAAAAAATTAAAACAGGTGAAAACGCTCACCAACCCAGAATTCCTGTCAACACACATTAAACGCTTTATCTTTGGAGGCAGATTTTTTTCTTACAGAATGGCTTTTCCCAGGGTAACTCTTGCTCCTCACTTTTATCATCCACAGCCTTTTAAATAAAGTGATAGTCCTTAGAACAGGGGAAATCAACCATCAGGTTGTAAGTAAAATTATTTTGCATCAGCAGGCTACTTGCTTATCAGAGACACAAATTACTCAAGCACATTTGAAAGAGTGCAAAAAAGTGCATTAAAGTGTTTTATTTAGAGCGGTCCCAATCCAATACCGCATCGGATATCGGGCCGGTATTGGATTAAAAATGTGGAACGGACCGGGATGCGTCAACATTTGCTGATCCATGCGCACCGCGTCCTGGAAATCCATCCCAGCTTTTCTTTCAAACACTTCTTCCTGACTGGGTCTTTATTTATTGGAAGTTATTCTATGTATTATTGTGTTTGTAAGTTTAATATTCATCATACCCACCGGTAAATAATAAATAGGTCAGTTTCTCCTCATACTTACTGTTGTTAACTTTTTTCATTAACCCGTAAAAGAAGGGTTTTTAGAGGTGAGGTTCCACAAAACAGACAAACTTAACCTAACATAAACTAAAAATAAAATCAATTATCAGGTCAATTTGCATAACCTTTGGTTTAAAACACAGCTAAGTATCGATATCAGGCATTGGCTGGCATTGACCTGCGGTATTGGTATTGGTATCAGAAGAGAAAAAGTGGGTTAGTGACAGCCCTAGTTTTATTGTGCCCAGTATCCATGACAATATGTTGCCATTTTAGCTAAAGAAAATCAGAAATGACTGCATCAGTGTTTACATCAGAATGACCTTTCATAAAGATGCTCTGGCTTTTAACAATCACAAGAAATTACATTTTATTTTAATTACAGTAAAATCTTAAAATGCAAAACTACTTACAGGATAAACATGAAACTGCTTTTCTTCTATGATCAACAACGATCGAGAGAAAATGGAGAATTCACAAGGACTTTTAGTTTTTCAGGGAATTGTTTTCTTCTTTAGAAGCATGTGGAAAATGTGACCTCCAAATTTTGCATTTCTTCTCAGCTACAAACACAGTTTATAGTGAAATAAATGACACGGAGGAATGAACACAGTATAAAATGCTCATTACTAATATAATAGAAGAGGTTTTTGTCATTTTTATTTCCAAAATTGTGTCAATAAGTTAAGAGGACAGTGAGTTTGAAAGTGTTCGTGTAAAGTTACTGAGATTGGTGCTTTCTGTGTTTGCAAGCACTCCAGTCCTCGCTGTCTGTCTGATAAGTGACTTATCTGAACAATGAAGGACTCTTGGCTTTTTTTGTTGTTGTCGTTATTTTTTTTTTTCAAACAAACAAAACTGTACTGTATTGTACAGTACTGTATGTCTCTGGACGGTAACAAAAAAAATAAAAAATGTGTTTTTGGCATTGACTGCTTTTGTTCTTTTTGAGAGACTAACAAGAAAAACCTGTAGCGTTACTTTCAAGTTTTCAAGCTGCCAAAACCAGCATTTCAATTATTTTTTCAAATCTACTTTTTTCAGTGTGTAACATGACATAAAAAGCATTACTTGTTTTTTAAATCTGTATTTCTTGGAAACCAAACTAAATCCCCTCCTAAGCACCTGCATATAGCATTTTATACGGATAATGTTCAAAAAAAGAACCATTAGTGATTAAACGCATGAAGACCTTCCTTGTTTTCTGCCTGCCTCAGGTGTTCTCCCAGTCGCTGTGAACATGGAGGCCGCTGCAGCCAGTCCTGGACCATCTTCCACTGCAACTGCTCTGACAGCGGCTACAGCGGCGCCACCTGCCACAGCTGTGAGTCACATGACACGCAAACATAAGCCCACAGCCACTCCACACATCATGATTGGAAGAAACAGCTTTTAAATTCATGTCTCTCTGGAATAACTTGAAAATACTAATACTTATAGACTCCTTTGCTTGAGACTTTCCTTAATTTTTGGTGTCATAGATCCACCAAGGTTTTGGAAACATTCCTTAGAGGTTTTGTTCCATGTTGGCACGATACATGACACAGTTGCTGCGTCCATGATGAGAATCTCCCGTTCCACCACATCCCAAAGCTGCTCTGTTGGATTGAAAAGTGGTGACTGTGGAGGCCGTTGGAGTACAGTGAACTCATTGTCATGCTCCAGAAAGTAGCTGGAGATGATTTGAGCTTTGTGACATGGTGCATTATCCTAACTGATGTTAAACTGGTGCTCAGGGCTCCAGGGTTTGATTTTATTTGATTTAGATTGATTTATTTAGCACATAATAGTAACAATATGAGATATGTCAAAAAAAGAAAAAAAAAAAACAAAACACAAAAACAGAGTGTGCCATTTGGGCCCTTACCATTACACCACCTCCACCTGCCTGAACTATTAATTCAGGGCAGGATGGATCTATGCTCTTATCTGTTTACACTAAATTCTGACCCCATCATCTGGATGTTGCAGCTGAAATTGAGAGTCATCAAACCAGGCGATGTTTTTCCAATCTTTTATTGTCCATTTTTGGTGAGGCTGTGTACTCCAGCGAGTCATCTTGACCATGCTGACATGCCTAAATGCATTGAGTTGCTGCCATGACATTGACTAATTAGCTATTTGTGTTGAATTGGTGTACTCAATAAAATAGCTGCTGTGTATGGTTATATGGTTTTTTTTTTTAGTACAATATATTTACAGTATAAACCAATTAAGAAAAATTAATCTTTAAAGGAACTGATTATTAAATCATGTTTTATTTTTTAAATCCAATGGTCCCCAACTTTGACCTGCTGTATGTGCTTATCTTTTTGTGTGCTTCCCCGATTATTTCTACCTGCTCTCACTTACCTTGTTCTATTTTATGTTGTGTTTCTTCCTCTACATGTTGAGCACACTACGCTAGCCGCAAAACAACTGCCTCAAGGTTTGCTTTGTTGCTTTTGTTTTGCTGAGCTAAGCGGAGAATAATGCAGAGTGCAGAGGTTGGGTTCAAGAAAGGAATTACTGAAGAGAAAATTTGACTTTTCTTGATTTTTCAGGACGCTACCAGGATGTGTATAAAACGAGAACAGAGGAACTCTTTGTTAAGGTTAATGTCAGGCTCATAATGGGTTTATGAAACAATGGCAGAGACAAATCATCCAAACCTGTGTGTGTATCCTTAAGAATTTCTTTTTTTTTTTTTTGCCTCCATCACAAAACACTTCAAATATATCTTTTTCTAATCAGTTTTGGATCCAACACCATAAACACCTATTTGATTACTTTATGAACACGTCACCTCCACTTGTGTTAGATCAGTGTGACATCATTAGCAGGAGACTTTGCTCTTACAGACACCTGAACTTTTTACTGAATCAACTGGAAGTAAAAGTGTCATAGAAAAGGCATAGGTAATGAAGGATTTACTGGCAAAAATTTACATAAAACTGAATCAACAGAGATTGTGTAGCTGGTGCTGCTTTCATGTACATGTCAGCTCCATCCGTTTCTCCATCATTCATGTTTAAAGCAGCATTTGGAGGCCTGTCAAGCTGACGGCTCCAACTTCAGTGCAGAGAAAACCTGTAATTCGGAGAGTGCCAGTCAGACCTGCACATACCAGATATATTGTTTTGTAATTACAGTGCTGTGTTTTTTTTTTTTCCTTTTTACGTGGGTGCTGCAAAGTGAGAGTTATGACCAAACCCAGATGCTTTTCCTTTGGCAATTATGGAGATATTTTTAAAATAAATGGATTCTGTCAACAGCTTCCTGTGATGTTTGTTCACAAGACCCTCACAACCTTTTGTGTTGGAGTTTGGGTGATATGAAAGAGGTTTGCGGGGCTAAATTCAGAACTTGTAAATGAATAAATAACAGTGGCGATTGGGTCAGCTCAAAGGTAAACAGCAGCATTTCTGTGCTGAATCTGTTGTGTTAAATCCAGTTTGCAGCAGCTTTAAGATATGGGTTTAACTCGTTAGGCTAAAGAGCAACAGGTACAAACGTTTATGGCAGCAGTGAAGAAGAAAAAGGGTTAATAAGGTCTGATAGAGTTGCATTCATTAGGGATGCACAATATAATCGGCACCCTATCGGTATCGGCCTATATCGGCCTTAAAACTGAGTATACAACATCGGCCACCTCACCGATATTTAAACGATATTTAACTGATATTTAACTGATCAGGCTGCTGTTCCTAAAGTCTAAAAAAAAAAAAAAAAAAAACACTTCTTCAAAAACTTCTTTTTTACATACTTTAAGCCTAAAGACTAGGGGTGGTAAAAAAATATTAATACACTCATCGCAATATTTTCACATGCTATCTTATTGACATTTCAAAACGGGGGATAGATCTATTTTACGAACGAAATCTCGCGATATTTCATTGTTCTGTTACAAAACCTCGCAAGAATTCACAAAAATTTTGCGATATTTTCATATGCTGATATCATATTGGCATTTAAAAACCAATCTAACTATTTTAGCAACAAAATTTCACGAGATTTCATCATTTTTCTTTTGAAATCTCACGAGATTTCATGAAAACCGGCGAGATTACGAAACAGAAAGACGAAATTTTGCGAGATTTCGTTAGTATCATAGATCGATACCACGTTTTTATTTATAAAGCCTGTGTTTTTGCATCAGTTATTTCCTCTGTCTACTGTGAAAGTCATATTTTGTTTCTAGAAGCTGCAGGAGAAATGAAACTTCTGATTAATTTATTACTTTGACCATGAGAAACTGAGTTGCATCCGACTCATGATGCTGCACCCATAATCCATTCCAGTGTGATCTTCATCCCCCTCACAGGGTCTCGTGTTCCAGCATGCTGATGTTGATCTCATTATTCTCCTCCCAGCTGTGTATGAACAGTCCTGTGAGGCGTACAAACACAACGGCAACACGTCGGGACATTTCTACATCGACGTTGACGGCAGCGGACCGATCGAACCGCAGCTGGTCTTTTGCAACATGACAGGTGACGCACACGCTGTCTTTTCCTCCCCTCATCTTCCCTCCATCATTGCAGTGTTTTGCATTATTATGATTTACATAATTGCAAATGATGATGCTTCTCTCATCCCTCTCTGATCCACTTTATCTTCCACACCCCCTTTTAGAAAGACTCTCTCTATCCTGGTATTTTATCATTATGATGTTGAACTTTGTTGTGATTTTCTCTCCATTTTAGAATATATCATTCTGTCAGCCTGTGTCAACCACTTGCCAGTTTTCAGCATGATATAAATATGAATAGCATTGTGTTTTTCCCTTCTCTTTCATTTGCACTCTCTTTACTTACACTCATTTCCAAGCAGATGTAGAATCTGACCAGTGCAAACTTTAAGTTTGACTGTAAAGCATCAATTATAAACATCAATCTGATGCATTAAACAACCTGTCATATTCTGGATTACACCAGAAATTCTGCATACGTACAGTATGTTTTTGTTTTTTTTATGTAAGAATTTCCTCTCAGTTTGATTGGTCCTCATAAAAGCATCTAGCAAGCCAAAGATCATGAATAAAGCCCCCTCAAAAATGTGCAGACAAAACCATACACATTTGGCCATTAAGTGCATGTACATGAGATGTGTTCTGAGAGATGAGTTAATGAATTCCCATCTGATGAAGCAGAAAATCCTTTAGCTCATCAAATGAGTCTCAGGAGAAAAATACAGCTCCGAGAAATGTCTGTGGAGGAAAAAAAGAGAAAAAGGAGCATTTGTCCAGAGTTCTCCTTTTTCTGTTTTTAAACTGCCTGATAGTCATTTTAATGTAATCACTGGCGTTTGTCTGTCTGTCTGTCTGTTAGCAACATAACTCAAGAAAGTACAGAACAGATTTGATGGAGTTTTGATAATGTTGATTATGGTAAAAGGAAGAAATGAATAAATTTGGGTGTTGATCCGGATCACTGTTTGGATCCAGGAATTTTTGTCATTGTGAGATACGGCCGCATGGAGGAGCAGCTTGAGTTGTTCCAAATTCCGATACCAGTATCGGAATCGTCTCCCATACTGCCAAAAATGCTGGTAGTAATCATGTACTGTAATCATGACAGCAGTGTGGCAGTATTTCACACTGGGTTCTCCCACCAGCACGACTGCATTTAAAAATAAACGGCTTCAGTTTGTTGCATTTATTCATGTTTACAAGAGTTCAGAGGGGAAGTTCTTTTTTTTTTTTTCAATCTGGTCCTATTTTCTGGCATGAAATATGTTAATTTACTCACCCAGACAGTTTTGGTGCAACTTGAATTCCTTCGGGAGATATTTAGATTCACTCCAGATCAGCGTATGTCCAATATAATGGAAGTGATGCGGTCAACTGCGCGCAGCCACTACATAAGGCATTATCTGCCACAAACTCCTTCATTTCACAATGATAATAATATCACAGCTATGCAGGTGGAATTTGATCACTTTTTTTTATAACATAATGGTATCAGGACTCCGTATCGGAAGTTGGTATCTATATCAGGAGGAAAAAAAAGGTATCGGAACATCTCTAATCCCCCGCTCACCATTTCAAACTACACTACGCTCATGAGCTGTTTGCTCTACGCAGCTGCAGGCAGGCAGAGCTGTGTGGGTCCATGCGCTGCCTGCAGGTCAGCGGTCTGGACCAGGTCTGGTCAGGTGGAGACATCTCCACTGCAGGGCGGGTCGGGTCGGTCATTAGATGCGTGGGTGCAATGAGCTCCTTGGTGGAAGTTTGCACTTTCCAAGAGCTTTTCTAGTTTCATCTAGATTTGCCTGATTTAAATGTCATGTGTGAATATTTCTTGAAGTTGACAAATTTAAAAAAAAATTACTTTGAGAAGATACAAGCTTTTCTTTTTTGATTGCCTTTTGAAGAATCAAAACTTTAACAAAATGTTCATTCGGAGAAAATTTTAACAATTTTCTGACACGATGCAGATTTATTATTCACTAGAGACAAAACAACAAAACTTAAGACTTTTTTTATGGTTTTTATGGACCCCATGAAAAGGAGACGCTGCATCTCAAAGGGGTATCATGTTAATAAATTTCACATATTGCAAATATGTTTTTTAGTTCTTATGACCAAAATGACGGACGTACATGAGGCACTGATACAGCTGCAGATTTCAAAATATGGCAATGTCTAACAGCTGCTGTAAAATCTAAACAATACACACATGCAAAAAAAAACAAGAAGGTGGAAGGCAGGAGAAAAAACAAAGACTGTATACATACGTGGGATGGCCTCCTCTGGATGGAGGCTATGGTGCAAAAACATCAGTGGTTTCACAGGCTGCTGCTTTATCATCCGTTTGTCCACAGAACAGAAGACATGGATGGTGATCCAGCACAACAACACTGAGCTGACCAAAGTGCAGCCATCTCCTGGCGCTGACCAGCACACGGTCCAGTTTGGCTACTCCTCAGGAGAAGAGCAGCTTATGGCTGCGATCAGTCAGTCAGAGCACTGCGAGCAGGAACTGTCCTATCACTGCAGGAAGTCCCGCCTCCTCAACACTCCAGGTCAAGCTTCTTATTTTCTTCCCCTGCAGACTTCTGAAATGTAGGAAATATGTCAGGATGTGTGCTGACTTCCCGTTAAATTGGACTCACAAAAAAGTCTATTCATCTTCTTCAAACGCAGATTTACTTAGTTTTATAGTCGTTGATTTAAGCAAACTGTGAATAAAAAGTCACAAATTTTCTTCCTGTGCCATCTCTGAGTTATGACATGTAAATCATTCTTTACAGAAAAACCTCTTCTTCTCTACATTGTCTCGCTCCACCACAGAAAGCAAAATAATTGTTAAGCTCATTACTGAAAACTTGATCATCTAACGATTTTTCTGCTATTTACCGGTGATACAGACTAATGGACTATAAACACTTTGTTTAAATGCCCCCATCTGTTAGAGCTGAGAGTTAGCTTACTTGTATTTTTCTTTCAGTATTTCTTTTTTTTTTCAATTAAACAATGTTTATATGAAACTATTTACATATGCCATTATGCAAATGTTATTCAGGTGTTACAGAGAAAGGTGTGGTTGGTTTAGTGGTTAGTATTGGCTGACTTCTTTGGCTTATTATAGGTTTTTGTCCGTACTTCTGTGGGAATACAGCTGAGACAGCCGTTTGCAAAGAATATTACAAGTGGACAAAAAGATTAGTTCTCTTTTTTATAATTTAGCAAGGAACAATTATGATTATATGACAGTGAAATTTAGTAGCCTAGTCCACAAAACGACTTAGTAAACCAGCATCCACTGATGAAGTGAAATGAATAAGTGAAGGTTGTGTGTTGTGTGTGTGTGTGTGTGTGTTTCAGAGGGCTCTCCGTTCAGCTGGTGGCTCGGTGGCCCTGGTCCCGGTCGTGTCCAGCCTTACTGGGGAGGGGCTGATCCAGGCAGCCAGCAGTGTGCCTGCGGCCAGCAGGGCGACTGTGTGGATCCTCATCACTACTGCAACTGTGATGCAAACCGCATGGAGTGGTACTGATTGTTTAATAATGTTTTTTTCATGAATCTCAGAAGCATTTTTAAAGGTTAAAGAAAGTATGTTTGTTAATCATATTAACCAATGCTTTGCTCAGGACACCATTATAAGAAAGCCGCTTGGTAATACTTTGTTAAGTTTAACAAAAGCTTTGTTATTGTTTTTAAGGAGATTTATAATCATTAGATTCAGTTATCTATATATATCAGTACAATAAAACAATAGTTTTTAGTGGAAAAACAAGACATTCTCACTCAAACTCAGAGTCATGAGAAGTGAGGTCACACCAGGATGGCCGAGTGGTTAAGGCGTTGGACTTAAGATCCAATGGGATGTTTCCCTCGTGGGTTCGAACCCCACTCCTGGTAAAACATGCTTTGGAGTTCTTGGTTATAGGATGTTCTTGTTAATGCTGAAAGTGTCCTGCAGCACAGAGAAAAGTGGGTCATGATTTCACCTGACACAACTATGATTTGTATGTAGAACTTCAGCCCCTGCTAGTTTAGCTGGCAGAAAATTGACTGGGTTAGGTAGCCCCATATTTTTTAAACCTATGTTCATGTTGTTAACAATCCTGCCATCCCTCAGTTCCCTCCATCATTTCTTCAATCCACACTGTTTGTGGACCTGCGACTCTATTTTTACAGAACGGATCTGCTGCTTCTACTCAATATTTAATCAGAACGTCCTCCTGCACACGCTCATCGCTTCCAGTCCTGGATACGCATTTTTATGCACAACTTTGCTTAGCAAGATGGATGACAGAGGTGTACCTGGATGTTGGGCTTTAACGGACAGCCAGGCTCTTATTTTGGGAAAACAAACATTTCTGGGAATGATGTTGAGACTAGTCGGATTGTTGTAATCCGGTTTGGAAATAAGTTCCCAAGAGATCACATCAGCCACCAATCACACAGGAATTTACACAGTTATGGATTTACTCATAAAATCAGGATGTTGTTCAGGTGTTTGATTTTTTTCTTCTCCCCTCATTTCTTTTCTTCTTTTTGGTCTTTTTCTTGCTTGTCCTCTTTTATTTTAACTTTTTTTCTTTTTCCTGTTTTCTTTTTCCTCCCCAGGACTGAGGACTCGGGCCTGCTCACGCAGAAGGAGAGTCTCCCAGTCAGGTCACTTGTGATCGGTGATGTCCAGAGGCTGGAGTCAGAGGCAGCCTACAGGGTGGGACCACTCCGTTGCCATGGAGACAGTGAGTTCTCCAAATGTTTCCTGGTCAAATTTTTTGTCAAAATACAAAAATCGAATTCCTAAACTGTTATGTAACGTTTCATTATCACACAGGAAAACATTCAAAGCAATTGTTTGCTGTTTTTGTTTGTTTGTTTGTTTTTTTGTTACTGTTTTATTCATGAATTATGGATTGGTTTTGTTATGTGTCCCACTAACATATTTTTTTTTCTAGCAGATGTAATTAAGTGCTTTTTTCCAGAATGGCCAGGGGACTACAGATGAAACATAGCTTTCTGGCTAATTCTGGCTTTTTTTTAACCATGTTTATTCATGTTTTTATGAAATTGCATTGTCCCCTTTTAAAATAAATTAAACTAAACTAAAAAAAAAAAACCACAAACACTTGTAGATCAATATAAACACAAAATAATGGGGAAAAAAATCAGCTAAGCCCATTCAAAGGATGAGAATTTCAGTGTGCATTACAAAGTGTTTCACCCACATTTAAAACAAACAAAATATCAAAGAAACAAAGCAAATAATAATTAAATAACAGACAACTAACTCAAATAAAAACTAACAAAAATAAATGATCCAATACAGAATAACATTAAAATTATTTGAAAATAAGTAACAAAATCAATAGAGGTAAAAACAAACAAACAAAACGAAATCAAAATAGGAAATTAATGTCTCAAAAATGTAAAAATAGTTGATTAGGCCTCTAGTGTTCAGTCATTTCTACTTTTTAAGCACGTTTCAGGCTATTTCCATGCCTGTGTGGGATTAAAAAGGTCAGATAATCAACACAGTGAAAGGCCCTGAAAAGCCTTCAACACCAGGAGTTGTAAGAAGAATAATTGGGCATGGTGTGCTCTTCTAAGCAAAACTAACAAAGCACAGATGGAATCACAGGACATGAGTTTTAATCTGATTAGCTGCCTCATGTGATTTCATTTAATGTCAGTTAAAAACAAAACCAACAAAAATTTCAGAGGATTTTCTTTGCTCTTCTCAGAGAATTTCTGGAATGCAGCGTTTTTCGACAAGGAGACGTCGTACCTCCACTTTCCCACCTTCCACGGGGAGCTGAGCGCGGACATCTCCTTCCTGTTTAAAACCACGGCTTCCTCTGGCGTGTTCCTGGAAAACCTGGGCATCAAAGACTTTATCCGGATCGAAATGAGCTGTGAGTAGAGCTGGAAATCCAAATAACACAAAAGCCTGACTTTAACACATCATGTCACTACTTTTATTATGGACCTTACTTCTTTACTTGCTTCTCTTTACAACTTTGTTTTGTTGTGGTGGAACTAAACCAGTTTTACAGTAATTAAAAGCTTTCAAAGAAAATATAATTGTTTCACCTTTTCTGCTAATTACTTCTGCTAGCTTCCACAGCATCATGCTCACCACCACCGCTCAAAACTGTGAACATGATTGAAACCATAAAAAAGGAAACTCTTTTTTTACCGCAGGCATGTTTCCACCTTTTTTTTTTCTCATTTTACAGTTGTTTTATTAACTCTCCAGGGCAGTTACACCCTGACCCTCCATTAATCCCTTCCTCTTGCGTAACCCACCTCTTTAGCTGCAGCAGCGGGTATTTATATGATGACAGTGATAATCAGCGGGGTGTTATTTAGCTTATGGGCTTCATGGAATAGCAGCTGGGTGTTAGATCTTGGTTTACAGCCCTTCATAGATGTGTAATTTCAACCATAGCTGCATTACCCGACAAGGTGCCCTTTAGCCTGTGTGATTATGACATTATTGCAGCACATTATTCACAGTATGGGCAGCAGTCATTTAGGAATGCTTGCCTGAAGGACTGGAATAATTTATTAGTGATCTATGGTTGCATAATGAAGCTCCTTAACCTTACCCTTACTTCCGTTATTTCAGTTTGGCTCACTCAGGTTCAAGCTTGGGGACACTAATCCATAACTCTCTCCTCAGGGAAATCATTGCCATCGCAGCTGTTCCAGCTCTGAATGCTGCTGCTCTGTTTCCATCTGCCTCGTTTTGCTCTGTAACATCGAAGGTGATGCTGAGAACAAATTTCTAAATGAAGTTATCGCAGGATACTCGGTTATTTTTCCATCTTGTTCTGTGCTCCCACAGCAATACATCCCCACATTTCAGCAGCAAAACATGAAGGATGGCGGTTTCCTTCATGTGTGCCCTCTTAAATCTTTCCTCACTCTTGGAAAGAAAACAAATAGAGCCGAGCCGAGAGCCTGCAGGACTTTAATACAGACATCCAGCGCTGAGAAGCTGTCCACGGTGCTGAAACAGGGCTGCAGGAGCATGGATGTGGAGCTGACCGTGGTCCTGAATAACAACGCTGAACAGATCCTTTATGAAGGCAGTAGAGGAAATGGAAGCTTTATATAAGACATAGCTTTAAAGACGCTTACTTTTCAGTGGTTTCAAGTTAACTACAAATATTAAACTTGATCATTTCTGATTAATTGAACTATTTTAGACTCGGTGTAATCAGGCTGATTCCTTTTTAGGACGTCTCCATCTTTTAGGACCACTTTTGCTATCCTCAGAGCCAGAGGGATTTATTCAGCCTCACATTCACGTGTCTGTCGTGTGACGTGTTCACAGCCTGTTTGAAATTGGCTGAGCTTGTCTGAAACACAACGCCACTTAAAAACAAGCTCAGCTAAGTCTTAAATCATAACTTCACCACACAAGAATAACAGGAATGAAACCAAATCTGTGCAATTAA
The DNA here is from genome assembly GCA_023101725.1 of Atherinomorus stipes. Taxonomy (NCBI): domain Eukaryota; kingdom Metazoa; phylum Chordata; class Actinopteri; order Atheriniformes; family Atherinidae; genus Atherinomorus; species Atherinomorus stipes. The sequence goes on from JALJCO010005325.1 coordinate 202,371, forward strand.
CTTCTGTATCTGAGACGTCCCACATGACTCGCCTTCATGTTTAACATTAGGACTCCCAAGAACGTCGGTTTGACGGCTGGCATTCTGAATGTCAGGGCGGTGATGACATCATCACTTTCCATTGGCCAGAAGGCTAAGGGTATTCTTACATGTTGTAAATTATGGTTTTGACAAGGATTGATAATAGTATTTGATCAATAACCCATTGTTTTATTGGTATTGGTAATTACCGTGTTGACAAATAACATAGTAGCAGGTGTATTTTAAAAAAAGCTTTACTAGGCTATCTATCTGTCGGATCATTCATTTGTAGTAGAATTTGTTATGAAAAAATATGAAAACACAAAATTAAATACAAAAACCATTATTTTTACAAGCATTAGAACAGAATCGGCTGTTATTACAGGTTATCATTCGAGGTAGGCTACTTAGGAGATGTGAATCGGTTTGTTGACATAGTTTCACAGCGGTAGGGAAGCCGCCCCCCTTCATGCTGCAGACATAAAGGAGTGCTAAAAACGTTTTCAGCTCATCCACACTCATGTCCCAGGAGGAGTCATCTCCTAAAACTCTGCGGGCTTTAGCCACAGTGCAGTATCTGGGTGAGTATTCGGCGTCCACCAAGCAGAGGAATGCGGTCTGGGCAGCTCCAATCTCCCCCTCCCTCTCAGATGTGCACTTGTTCTGCGCCAATGATGAAGTAGCTGTGAAACGCAGAATGGATTTTTCTTACTACTTTACCCATTCATGGCCTTTAGCGTTAATTTCTAGGCCATTATCAGTACCTTGATTTTAAGTTTATCTCCGGTCCGTGAGCTGAATTCCTGCGTTTATAGCAGCAGACTGGACCTGCTCGTCTGTCCCTGAGCCTGGGAGTGTGGGATTGCTATCAGTTATTAGTTTACTAATCTGTTTATTATAACCCGAAATCCTTAGACTACTGTATATCTTGAAATAATGTATCACCTCCTGATGATGGGACAACTCATCGCTCTCTGACTTGCTGTCGCTGGAACTGACGGCTGACACAGAGCCCCCCTGTTGCAGCCCCCCTCGCCTCCAGAATCACTCATCCAGCTTTAGAAGTATTTCCAATCCCTCTTGAACAAAAAATCTCCTTTTAGAAGCCATTTGTATGGTGCTACCGGTCTCATCCTCACTCTGACAACTTCTAGAGTGTCAGTTGCTAGGCAGCGCTCGCGCATTGTGCTCGCACGCGGGAAAAAGTACAATGTAAAAAATAGAGCTGTCAAAATAGCGGCTGTGGTAGTTACAGGTAAATGCTTCGATTTTTATTTTACTTTGTTATTTTTTTAAAATAGAGACACAGAAATAAACAAGACAAAGGTTTTGAAAATGTCAGGCTGCCATGAGGAGGACAGTTTTAATAAACCAGTGTTATGACATGTGAAACTTTCAAAACCGTCAAATTGACGGCCCTTAAAGGATGCGGTTTTGCTCAAATATCAGCCTTCAGTCTGCACATCTGGACTCTGTTTGCCCCGTTCCTTCTTGCAAAACTTCTCAAGCTCTGTCAGGGATTTCTGAAGGTTGTGACAAAGCAACAGTTTAAAACCAACCATGACAGTTTCTGGTTGAACCCAGTCTGACTGCATCATCAGGACACCGCATCGCTGTGTTTAAAAGCAGGTCTTTGCAGCTGTGATATTTTGCATCAACACATTTTCTGACCGGCGAACAATTTGTCTCAGTCAGACTTGATGCAAACTGCATCCAGTTTTCTTTTAAGAATCCAGTTGCTTTATATATATATATTTTTTGTTGTTGTTGTTTTTTTACAGCAGAGCCTAAATCTTTTTCACTGATTTTATGTGGGGTTTTTTCTCCGTCACCAGTAAAAGTTCATTTCACAATTCATTTTTGGCTTGCTGCAGTCTAAAAACGAGTGGGCTTATTTTCACCCCCGCCAGTTGCTGCTAAATGTGCTTAACCCTTTAACTGGCTGCTGGACTGTTTGGTGAAGTTTCCAGTCGCTATAATGATTCTGATTAAAATTTTGAGGAAGTCAACCTGCCAAAACCATCTTTTCTACTTTTGGGTTTGAGTTTACAATGCCAAAAGTAAATGTTTATTATCTGATTATTCAAATCAAATCAAATTAAATGTATTTATATAGCCCTTTACAACACCCAAAAGGTACTCAAAGTGCGTTAACAAAAGAACAGTTAAAAAAAGCAAATGAGTACAAACAAACACACAGAAAAAGACATTAACCACAACTGGAAAGTGCTACTGTGCTGCAAAGTATGAAGAGCCTAAGTGCTATAGGGAAAAGAGGAAGGGCAATAAATAAAAAAAAGTCTAAAAAAAAAGTTGAAGTAAGAAAAATATAAGACTTCCCTAGTTGGAGTTAAAGGCTAGTCTAAAACAGTAGGTTTTCAATTTAGATTTAAAAATGCCGAGATCAGTAGTGGTACGAATGTTAGGGTGTAACTTGTTCTACAGTCTGGGGGGTAGACTTATTGTTTCAAGTTTTGACCATTTCATTATTGTCAGTATGTTATCAAAATCTCTACCATTTGTTAAGAAAAAAGAAAAACATTGATTCGTATTATTGTCTTTCAAAGGATAAATAAAAAAGCAACTTACCGTGAACTTTAAAGGGTTAAAAAAAAAAAAAAAAAACAGGTGACTAAAGGCTTTACAGGAGCTAGCTTCCCCCACTTTTTATCTTTTTCCCCCAGTCTATAAGATTTCAATTGAAGTTTAAAGCCTGATTTCTTCTTTTAGCCCTCATTCACTCTGGGAATGTCACCATCTCTGCAGTTTTAATACTCATTATTATTTTTAGTACTGATTGTGCAGTGGCAGAGGAAATCACAGGACAACACACAAACAGTACACACATTCAAATTGGTTTGGTAAAACTTCCCCGGTCATTTAGATTCCAAAGTTAATGCTTGTAAATGATCATAAACACAATCAATAAGGATCACAGATGGCAGAGTACCATTGTCAGACTGTACACAGTGTTTAATTTCAGGAGATTGCAGGGTGTCATTGTAGTTTGTCAGGGTTTAATTAGAATGGGAGCCAACAGCAGATTCACACGAATTCTCGATAAAAATGGCAGATGCAGCAAAGAAAAGGAAGTATTTTGCAGCGAAAAGAGCTTTAGATAGTGCACACTTGAAACCCATGGGATAATGTTAGTTTGGCTTTCACCCACTTTCTAGCTTTGAAGGAGATGCTTGGGGCTAAAGAGCGACATGAGCATTAGCCCAAGGGGAGGGGCTCTCAGGTTGAATAGTGTTACCAAACAGAAATGGGGAAACACTCCAGACACTATCTTTGAGTATCATCGCAAGATAGGAACGTATGGGGGGGAGCACTTTTCTAGTTAATTGTATTGTATATTTTGTACGTTACTGTCGCACCATTTCACTCTGATCCATTTTAGCTGCTTTAAATGTGCAATAACAATTAAACCATCCTAAAACATGAAATAATACTCCAGGAGGAGAATCTTGACCTCTCTTCTCATTCATTTCATGGTTTAGCATTTAGTCTGTCTGTCACCTCACTTTTAAAAGTCACATTCTGTGGCTGAATGCCAATCTCCTGCCAGAAGCTTAATCACTACACCCAGACTAAATGGATGTTGAAGGTGTAATGCTTCAGGGTGAGTTCAGAATGGTATAAAAAAGGAGGGAAAGTGCACAGCAAAGTGATGGCACATGCTGTATAGTGGATATGAAAATAATGGAAGAAAGCCCCACTATAAAAACCTGTTAAGATCTTTGTAGAAGCTAGAGAAGGTTAAAAAGGTGTCCTATAAGTGTGGGAAAATTTTCCATTTAGCAGTTTTGCTCAGCTCAGCAACCTGCAAGAAAGAACATTAAAGTAATGTGGAAAGAATGAGAGTATGTTCTACTTTTCCATGTAATAAGAACATAGCCCTAGTTTTCTTTTCTTTTTTCTTTTTTTGTTTGTTATCCAGGGAGAAGTTTTCCCAGTCTGCTTAGTTAGAGGCATTGCTGGCTTCAGTGTTTGTTGTTTTGTTGTGTGAGAGTAATTAAATTTAATTCCAGAGAGCCCTGCATCCCCCTGTCTGCGTACTTTGTCTCCATACACTCGTGTTAAACCAGCCTGCTTGTTAAAGCTCCTGTCTCTATTCCCATACACAGTATTGGCACATTTTAGACCTGCTGAGGGAGCTTTATGGAAACATGAGTGAGGACTGATTCCAGCTGTGTCTGGCAAAGGAAACACCTGTCTCCTCAAGCTAAAATCACCACCAGGTTTATGAAAGAGACATCCAACTCTCATTAATTAAGATTCAGTGAGTCTGTGCTGTTTGTGTAACTGAAATTTTTATTTTCTGCAACTGTCTCAACATGAAATAACAAGCAATACTTGTTTTAATAGCCCTCTAAACCACAACAATGACTAAGCATTCTGCCCAAACCAATGTCATCTGGTTATTAGATTAAAAGTAAAGGGAAAGGATTTCTCTACAGGTTATCGGAGAATAAACAGTGTGACTCTAAATGGGGATTTCAGTGTAAAACTGGTCAACACTGAACTGTTCTCCTTTCTCCCTTTTCTGCATGATTTATCCACCTTTCCTGCATCAAGCCTCCACTCAGGTAGTTTTCTCATTTGACGTCGGTAACGGTCCGCTGGAGGTTCGTGTGGAATCTGACGTCCAGCTGAATGACAACCGATGGCATCGCATCCGAGCTGAGCGGAACATCAAGGAGGCTTCACTTCGACTGGATGAGCTGCCCGTTGCCACCCAGGAGGCTCCCGCTGACGGCCACTTCCACCTGCAGCTCAACAGCCAGCTGTTCATAGGTAGGAAGGTTTTTTCTCTCGTTTCAAAGCCGAACCTCCTTTAGAGGAAAAGAAGAAGTAGCTTGAAATGAAAAGGATTTCTGCATAGATTACTTATAAATATGGTGGGATTATTAATTAACTTAAAACTACCCACAGACACAAAGAAGACAAACTAATCACAGTAACACTTTCTCCTTTTGAGGTCTTTACTGAAGACACGGAAGGTTGTAGAAATCAATAACTTGTAGAGCCAACCACCATCCTGTAGTTTCTGAGACTTGTGGAACGATGAGGGACAATTTTGGGTCAAGGTCTGGACTTTGGGTTGGCTCTCCTAAGACAATGACAGTTCTTCTCAGTTCTTGTTCTGATGTACTTATGTGCTTTTGTCGCTTTAAATTACATCTTTATGGCTCAGAGCATGGACTGTTGCCTTGAGGTTCTCCTGGAAAATGTCTTCATGTAATGTAACCTTTTAAAAAAAAATCTGATATTAGAAGGTATTTGGCTCTGAAGAAGAAAGCAGCCTGAAAACATGATGATTCTTCTTCTATGGCTTACAGTTGTCATAAGATTTTGCCATTACGGTTTCCATTAGGGATGCACGATATTGGAATTTTGGCCGATATCTGATATGCCAATATTTTAAAACTCAAGTGGCTGATAACCGATACCGATATTAAAGCTAAAAGAAAATAAGCTGTCATCTATTTTACTTACAAAATCTTGTGAGATTTCATTGTTCTGTTAAAAACTCTCACGATTTTGGTAGTAAAATAGATAGACTGCGTTTTTAAATGTCATTATGATATCAACATATGAAAATATCGTGAAATTTTTGTGAATTTTCGCCAGATTTTGTAACAGAACGATAAAATATCACGAGATTTTGTAAGTAAGATAGATCGATACTGTGTTTTTAAATGTCAACATGAGATCAACATACGAAAATATTGCGATATTTCAGTGTATCGATATTTTTTTCCACCCCTAGTCATTCATACTCGACACTTTTTATTACTTTGAAGTTTTTATTTATCTACTGGAAAGTTTTTATGTCTTAATATGGTTTTATTTTATTTATTTGCTGTGCTTAACCCATGTATTCTTTTCAATTTTATCTCGAGAGATGAGTTTGCATCAATGTTTGTGTATACTTGCGTGTATTTATGGTAAATGATTTAAACATTTACAGATTTACACATCTGATCACATTATACTGTATCTGTGAATGTTTAGTCTGTTGTTATTTTAGCGTACCGCCCACGGGACACCATGTATTTTTCATAAACAAATATATGTATGTATGTATGTATAAATATGTATTTTGCTCAGTGTACATTCTAAGTACCTACGCATGTTATACACCATTGGAAAGCTGAAATTCTTGAGATTTCAATGATCTAAACTATAGGCTGCAATCATAACAGTAGATTCAGAAAACACTTATTTCAAACCAACAAATACAAACGTTTATGTATTTTGCCTTTGAAGCTGTACTGTAGTCCAGTAACAGGTAATACTGCAACAAAAACAATCCTTTTTCATTGGCAAAGGTCCAGTAAAAGTCTTCCAGAAAAATAGTGTATGTGTGAATGTTTAAGTGTATGTTTTTATGTGCATACATCAGTTATATAGGTGTGTTCTTTTAGAATAATATATCTATTTAGGTATTTTAAAATTTCTGTGCAGCACTTTGTGCAGCTGTGGCCGTCGTAAACATGCAATACAAATGAACTCGAACTTGAACTGTAAATTGGTACAATAGAAATTAGGCTGAATTCAATTGAATTGCTATCCTTTTACTTTACACATGCAGAACTTGTCTCATCTGCTCATGAAACATTTTTCACCAGTGGGTTCTGTCCACTATTCATCCATTTTTTTTCTATGTTTTATAATGCTCAAATTATTTCGAGGCCTTTTTAAAGAAAAAGTCTTTCAGGGTTGCACATATTAGATGTGTTAAGTTTTATCACAGCAGCAAACTAAGTGTTATGTGAAGCTGTGGTAGTTCATTAATGTTTCAACCATATTCTGAAGTATTTTCCTCTTGTTGCTTGGTATTAACTATAGGTTGAGCATGTTTGCAAACACAAGTCTCTACTAGAGCAGAAGTTGTAACTTCACCTTTTAAACTGAAAAGATTCCCAGTGTGGGGGAGTCCACATAGCACTACTTAAATTTAGAGGTATGAGCCACCTTTTGTCCCAATTTGCTTTTTATTTATTATGTTGCTCTATGATGAAACATGTGGCTCTCCAAGGTCACACATTCCACCGTACTGATACCTCCAAAGCTTCAGACTTCTTAATGAAGCTCTGCATTAGTCATTTTAACTGGGCGGTGCATTGCTGTCATGTGCGCCTGGCCTGTTTCATTTCTGCATATCACATTGAACTCTCAATAGAATTTATTTAAACAGAGAACAACTAAAAAGTAAACACTGTTATGTTAACATCAGCTGTTTCTCGCCTCAGCATGCTGCCTGTATCCTCCAGGCCTGATAAACATTTTGAATAAAGAAAACATTTGCAGAGTCAGTTTTTTGGGAAGAATCTGACACATTCATTATATGTTTGCTGTTTCTTGTTTTCCTGCCTTGGCTTATTACTGCTTCCAAATGTTTATTAGTGAGCCTGGAAACTTGGATTGCATATGAAATCAGATGTATACATGACTGAAAAATAAAACACACACTGCTAGCTCAGCAGCTCTTAAGCTTCATAGTGTTCAAAACTTTTCTTGGTGACTAAAAATTGCAGTTCAGCCCTCATCCACGAGGGGCTTGCTGAAAAAAGGGAGTCAATCCCCACAGACTCCCATGTTGAAAAGGCCAACTTCACAGCAGAAATAAACATGTTTACAGCCTGGTTCAAAAAATCATTTTGATATCATGTTACAGGTATTGTAACAATGTGCCTTAACTTTAGCACGCCTACTTCTGCTCCTGTTAGCACCAAGCTCAGTCAGTGAGCTCTTAGCCATAGGTAGTTTAGTGTTTGTTGGGTGTCAATCACTCACCCCCACGCTCACAGCCCCCATCTCAGCTCCACCTCTCTGCCTGTTTTTATATTTCTCAGGAGTTACGAGATGTTTTCCGCTGCTAAGATGGTGGGAATCACCCACCGAGCTTCAATTTAGCTCTTAAGAAACCTTCGTGTGATGTCACAGAGGGTTTATCCAGTAATGTTATACAGTGTTTGATCACAAGAGAAGAGTCAGAGGGTTATATGTGGAATGACATGATAGCTGGGTAAACTATAATGTGGACGGAGATATTGCTATCTGTCTCAAAAGAGGAGTGACCTGAGAAGAGCAAAAACTGGAGTAAATTTAAGTGAAATCTACACTAAATTGACCCACAAAAATATTTTCCACAGCATCAAAGCGCAGAAATGGCAAATTTCCTCCTGGATCGGTAAGCTAACTTGCTTGCTAACGTGGCTAATGTTAGTTGTCAGTTATAAACTCTTCGGCAGTACGTGTTGGATATGTTGCAGGCTGCTGGTCACATGCCGTATCGGCAGCGAGCCTGGCAACCCAGCGGCTGGAGTTGTTTGTCTGCTGTTGCAGCTACAACATAGACACCTGTGATGTTGCTGTTCTGTCCGTATTCCATATCCAACCTTTATGCCACACAAAAAGATGTAAAATATTTTTTTCATATTAGTATCATTACAGCAGAGCATGCAGTCTTGTTTCCTCAGAGTGTCATGCATATTGATTTAACAGGACCTTTACCTTGCAGTTCTCATCCATCCCAGTAATGTGTCATCAAGCATAATACAGGTCTGATCTCCTCCTTTATACTGTACTTGACAGAAGGGAAATACTCCATAGCATAGTGCTAAACTCCTATTGGTTGAATGCTTTCAAGTCTTCTGGATAAGATGGTGTTGAAATATTGATTTCTGACCACTGACCAATACTCAGATTCATTAACTCATGCAAGTTATTGACAGAATTAGGTGGTCAAGTAAATAAACAATTAGGCTGTTGGCTTTTCAAACTTTATTGAGGCGTTTATCTCCATGTCATCTCCTCATCACTTCATTTTAAATTCTACATTTGCTCCCTGATTGTTAGTAGCTCTGCAGGGGAAAATAATGAAAATCCATTGTTGTTATTAGGTTTTATCAGTCTGAAAATATTATGCATGTCACTTCATGCCAGTAAACACACAGAAAAAGGAAAACAGCCGACCGAACAGTGAGACTGAATAAAGCAGCTGCAGGGAAATTGTGGTGAATATTGATTTGTACAGTGTTAAGTCTGTAACCCTCTCTGGATGGCTGGCAGGTTCTTACCTACAACCTAAAATAACATGTTTATCTCTCAGTTATGAGCAAGTGGGCTGAAATAAGTCTGTTGAATTTGTGTGTTTGATAGAAAATGTTTTGGTGTTACTTTATAGAATTATTTGGCAATTTCTTGCTTACTGGTCATAATTTATCACCATACTGGAAAAAATTTCTATCCATTTTATTTTGTCTAAGTCAAGGAACAAGAAAGATGTGTTTTGTAAAGAAATGCTTTAGTTTAGAGAACATTCTCCCCATAATAATTATAATATCCTGCATATATTTATGATGTATGTCAGGTGCTTAAATTCAGAGGCCAAAATGATCGTTTGGGTTTTGTAGTCCTTGAACTTGACTTCTAGCCCTTGTAAATAAATAAACAATGTCACTTAATTCTACTCACAGATTAGTAAGAAGTCAGAGTTGCCCTCCTTTAATTTATATTCCTTTATTCCACAAACAGTGCACACTTGGTTATTCATTATACATTAGTCAATAAATAAGCATTATTTTGATTCATAACTCTTGTTATTATTCACAGTAAGCTGTAATTCAGCATAGAAGACCATCTCTAGTTCCTTTCAGGTGTAAAATATCCACATGCAGCAGCTCCAGCTGGAAGATTTTTGCCTACATTGCTCGCTGCGTGTTGTGTTGCTGGATTTGTAAAGATAACCTGTCAGTTTTTTGTGCTTCATTGGCATGAAAGTATATTAAAAATGTGCAGATAGCACCAAAAGTTTCATTTTCTTTTGTAGAAAACCTGCTTTAATCAGTTCAGTTTGGTTTCCTGCTCAGAATCAAATCATCTTTATGTATGTTAAACTGATCATGCTCTCTTATTTCCAGATATTGTTTGTTCTCGTCTGCATTTGCAGTTTTAGTGCAGCAGTAAGCTGATGTGCAACTCTTTTTTTATCCAGAAGAGAAAAATATTCTCTCTAAGCAAATGTCAGGCATCTGCTTATTGTTCAAGCTTCTACTTTCAGATGATTTGCTGCTTTTTTGTGTTGCATGTAATTGTTAGTTGAGCAACTTTTGAGTTTTTCCAGCAAGTTTTACAAGACAAGGGATTGAAGAAATGCCTCTTTGGCTTTTTATTTTGTATAAATTACAAAATAATCTGCAGCTGTAGTTGCGTGTGGCTGTATGTAGACCATAGACTGTAAAGATGGATGCAGCTTAATTCTCCAAGTGGGTATTTGAGCTTCTTTTTTTAGAGTGTGCAGGTTGTGCATCCAACAGTATATCTCCAAAATGTTCCCCAAAGCTATAGTTTGGGTTTCAGCTGTCTTTTCAGCAGGTGGTTATTTTGTTCTGTGTTTACATGCTGGTGCAACAGCACAGCAGGGGCGAAGGAGGGATTTCCTTCTGCTACGCTCTCTTTTCACAGCTGAAAACCTGCATTTTAAAACGGCGATATAACGTTTTCTCTTAGGTTGACCCTGCGTTCATGAATTTCCATGTTGCTCCAAAACAAAATTGTTGCAAAAGTTTTAACCAAACCGGCAAAACTTTACAATAAGGGACACAAAATTTGCTTAGTTTCTAGGGAACACCTTAGAAAACAATAAGAACCTATCAGGTAGTTATCCAGTACTTACCAGAGAACTACTAGATAACTGTTAGGTAGTTCCAGAACTTACTAGGAAACTAAAAGGAAACAATTAGGTAGTAATCCAGTACTGTACTAGGGAACTACTTAGTTAGGAACTAGGAGGAAAGTATTAGGTTTAATAGTTTAATAGTAAGTTCTGGATAACTACCTAATAGTTATCTAGTAGATCCCAAATAAATACTGTATAACTATGTAATAGTTTCTTCCTGGTTTCCTAGTAAGTTCTAGATAACTACTAAGTCATCCAGTAGTTTAGAAGAAAAAAAAAGTCATCCAGTAGTTTTCTAGTAAGTACTATCTACCTAATAGTTTCCACCTAGTTCCTTAGTAAGTACTGGATCACTTCCTTATAGTTTTTTCTTGGTTTCCTGGATTACTACCTAAAAGTCATCCAGTAGTTCCCTCGTAAGTACTATATAACTACCTAATAGTTATCTAGTAGTTACCTAGTAAGTACTGGATAACTACCTAATAGTTTCACATTGTGGGTGAGGTGTTCTACAGTAACTAAGCAAATTTTGTGTCCCTCATTGTAAAGAGTTCCCACCAAACCTGCTGATTTAGCTGTCCATACAGCTCTCCTGTGTGGCTGCAATGATGATTAAATTGATGCTTTGAAGAATAGAAAGGAAGATAATTAAATTAGATTTGATATAAACGTTTCAAACAGGCACCAGGTGGCTCTATCCTTTAAATCATACTATAATAAATGACTGGTTTTAGGACTCACTTTCTCTCTCGCAACAGAGGCTGTGCTGCTGGGCTCCTCAGAGTTTTCCTCAGCTTCACTCGCGGGTTTTATGCTTTGTGAATCTGCAGGTCGAGTTTTTTTGTATTTGAAACCACGTACAAGGCCTTTGATGATTGCTTTGATCTCCTTTCCACTAATTGTTTCTCCAGTCACTCCCCTGTGGTCTCATGCCTCACTTCCAGCTTGCGCTCTATGATCTCATGGAGAGAGACTGTGATCGTCTTGGTGGAGCTGCAGTTGTACTAGAAGTAGAAATTCTCACTGCAGTCGAAGGCCTCACTGATGCTCCTCTGGTCAGAGGTGGAGCATTTGGCTTTTTTGATCTTCGCTTTGATCTTACCTCCACAAACACTTCATCATGCCTTTTCTAAAGGATCTTACGGCCTTAAAGGTGGCTCCTTCAGGCATCATCATCAGTTGATGTTGAGATGTTGTGCTAGTTTAAACTGGAGCTGTATAGCTATAGATGTGAATGAAACGTGCACTAGTCCCCCATATGTACTTTTGAACACTATTATATTATATATAACTAAATGATATTTGTTTACCACCTGCTAATCAAAGCAACAGTATTTACAAAAGAATATGCATCATTTTACCCCCCATTAGTTTTAATTTAGTAAAATTAAATTGCTGCATGGTGGTGTTGTGGTTAGCTCTGTCTCCTCGCAGCAAGAAGGTTTCACAGGAACTCAGCAGGGATCTCTTCAGGTAGTCTGGCTTCCTGCCACAGTCAAAAACATCCATGTTCAGTTAATTGGTGTCTCTAAATTTTCCCTAGGCATGAGTTTGAACATTGATTAGCTGGACTGGACTCCTGACTTTGTCCAGGGTGTCCCCTGTCTCTTGCTGATTGGAATACGCGGGTATGAATGATTGATGATTTCAACTGTTGGTGTTGGTTGGTTGGTTGTTTGTTTTCTTTTTGTTTTGTTTTTTTCATTAAAACTTATATCATGTGTTCATGGAGCAGCATTTCCCCCAATGGAATCTGTCAACCACGCACTAAAATAGTTAGGCATGGGTGGATGGATGGTAACCTGATTTACATCATCTGGGTGCGTTCAACAAGTACACGCGGGGGCGTTCCCTTTCCTCCGCACTCCATCTGAGTAAGGCGACAGTTATAGGTGATTTCGTCTGGTTAGAGAATAATAGGAGCCAATCACTAATCGCGGGTGGGACTTTTGAAGGATGGGCGGCGTTTTGGCCGGATGTGATGTAGAAGCACAGGCGACAGCAGTGTAGTCAGTCAGTTATTTCAGTGTTTTCTTTGCACATTCGACAAAAGTCGTTCACAGACTGTACACCGCTCGTACTAGCTGTCGCCGCCGCCGCCATGTTGTTTGACTGAAGCTTTTTGAGCTTGATAACATGTTTTGATAACTCGATCCTCTATGCGTGGTGGCTCTGGTGTCGCTCTGAGTTGCGTCACGGGTTGCGTCATTCGGTTCAACGTGAGTGGCTGAAGTAGCGTGTCAGTCAAGATGACGGACAGATCTTCTATCCAATCACATGAAGAGTTTTAGAAAAAAAAGACTAATTTGAAATGACATCGGGTTAACTCCCTCCCCAGATGGTATTGCAAATACCAGGTGGCGGGAGTCAGGTTAGATGGATGGAGCTATAGGAGCAGATTAATTGTGCTCACGTCTGTTGCATGAATGACCATCATGTAACAGTTAAAACAGGGTTTACAGTTTGCTTCTTTGTTTTCTTCAGTTTATTTTCATGGGAGATTATGATATGATAAAATATTATCTTTATGTGAATCGCAGCGGTCAGACAATGGTCCTCGTGGGCTGCTTCCCTGTATGTTTTTGTTCACCTGCTCCAAAACACACCCGATGAAATGAACGGGTTTTTGTGAAGAAGCTGACGAGAAGCTGTTGGATCCATTTGAGCTGAATCAGATGTGTTGGAGCAGGGAAACAACAAAAACCAGGGTAGCGACATCCATGGGCCGGGCTTTAATATCCTTAATGTAAATGGTTAAATTAATGTAGATTGTTGCTTTATTTGTCTTTTTTCATACTCTAATTAAAATATTCCTATTCACATTTTATTCTTAAGATTCCTGTGGCAAGGTACACATAGAGGGATGCATGATAACCATTTTTTAAAACTGAAACCTATAATAAATTTCAGTTAACACGCATACCTAATTATACCAAATCAAAGGTTTCAACTGTAGGGGGTAGCTGGTGTCTAAAATAAGAAGGGAAAGTGGTTTGGAAGCAGCTTGGGGTGTCTCCAATCGTAATATCTCAGCAGGAAAAGCTTCAAAGTGGGATTTTCAACTTCTGCATCTCCGATCTTAAAAATCCGACATCGGGGCAAGTCATCATCACAGTATCTGACTTATCGGAATGCAATAACCATTTCCTGTTATCGGCCCAATAATTATCGTGCACCCCGATAGAATTTACTTCCCATTCTAGCTGGGACTCATTAAGCTATCATTTAATTTTAAGAAAATGATTATTTAAACTCCTGCTGACATTCCCTCACTAATGTAATCCTAATGTAAAAAAGATTACTCTCTCTGCAGCCATCAGTACTGTCATATTTTGGGCGTTTTGTTTTATTTTTCAGGTTTTAAGCAACATGTGTCCCATTCCAAATTAAACACACCTGTGCTCTGTTAGTTGATCACTGTCCTTTTTCTGCCTGGTTATTCTTTTTTCTGCCTTATTGCTTGTGTAGCCATGCATCTGGCTTTTATTTCCTCAACCTGTGAATTCATTGGACTTTTTGCAAGTTTGGACAATTAATGTCAAACATTAATTGCAAGTTTGGACATAATAGCAAACAACTGTTTAATTTCTCTTTTTTTCTTGTTGTTCACAGTGGCAACATTTTCTATACAATTTACATCATATTGTTTTTCTTCTCCGTATCACTGGAAATATTGGAAAGTGATTTCTGTTACTGCTCACGAGTTGTCTTGTTACATTAGGTGTTCAGAGCTTGGAGCTTGCATCACAGTCTCAGAATGTAACAAATCTGTGGTTTATGTAAAAAGCTCTGAATGCTGCAGTGCTGACCAATAAGAAGTCATCAGCAAACTGTTGCCTTGTCTGAAAAAAATAACTTCAACCACTGATCTTTACAAACATGGCAGTTTGGCGGTTTGAGCTCCGGTTGTGTTTTCCACATGAAGCGAAGGGATGTTTGTGAAATACATCCATTATAAAACGCTCCTCCCCAAGATCTTGATCAATCTCATACTCCTAAATTCAGCTTCTTTTCTTGAGATATTGGCAATGTTTCCATTTTAACCACACAGGAAGTTAAGTATTTCATATACAGGAAGTTAAAAACAGTTTTTTGTTTGTTTGTTTGTTTGCAGGAGGCACTGCATCGAGGCAAAAGGGCTTCCGCGGCTGCATTCGCTCCCTGCAGCTGAACGGCATCACTCTGGACCTGGAGGAGAGGGCGAAGATCACGCCCGGGGTCCACCCCGGCTGCAGGGGTCACTGCAGCAGCTACGGCTCGCTCTGCCAGAACCAGGGCCGCTGCATGGAGAAACTCAACGGCTTCCACTGTGACTGCAGCCTGTCTGCACACACCGGAGTCTTCTGCCATACAGGTACACTTACCGGTGAAGCCCACATGCACATTTAAACCAGGAAAACAGTGAGACTGCTGAGCTTTTGAAGCTAATGTTGGCACTCTCATAAACTTATAAAGATGTCACATGTAAGACCTTTTTTATGGCTAACCTTTGACTGAACCATTATCAAACTTAAAATTATAATCAGATGATTATAAATTAAGATATTTTTTTCAGTCCAAAGTGAAATTAAATGTGGTCTGCAGCTCACAGGTTAATAAACAATAAAAGCCACAAACAACACTCAATAAATCATATAGGAAAACTATCCACTTATCCAAAATGTCACTTAAAGCAATGCTATAAATGTTACCAGTTTAACTTAGTTGTTTTCAGTAAAAGAGGATCCAGGCTTTCTTGTGTAGTTCTGAAAGCATTGAGCCTCGTCTCCTTGGTAATAATTGATTGTGATCAGGTATTGTCATGGCTGATGCTTAGATACTTCCTCCTCAGTTCTAAACCTTCCTAAGAAAAGATCATTCAACTGGATATGAGTTTTTTCAGCCCGATGATAAACTCTGTACATCATTATATTCCATGAGGATAAGTCAGTAAGAGAACATATAAAGCCCCACATCTTATATGACATTAATCCTTTAAGTTTAGAGTGACAAAACTCAAAGAAAGGAGATACAAATGAAAATGTATTCACAAAGGCGGTCACTCTTACCCTGTGTGTGGGGGTGTTTTGAACATTAAAAACCGATATCGTTCCACAGAGCTTTTTTTCTCTTTTACCGCACTTAACACTCATTAAAAAGCACTCGGCTACCGTGACATTAAAGGCTTCATGCATATAGAGTCTGTTTGATGTGTTGCAGTCTATTTAAGAATGTGGCTCCGCGCTGAACTTTGTGTCTTGGTTCAATAGTTTCATACAGTTCAGCAGTTTTAAGAGGACTCTCATCTGAACAGCTGCTTGTATCTGCTGCATGTGCAGCAGGATCAAGGGAAGAAAGTGAATTTCAAACTGGCTTGATGCATCTGTTAGATCTTGCATGGATGCAACCATGTTTAAAAGTTGAGCTAACACATGAAATTGCCTTAAGCAAGTGATAATATTCTTCACATGTTAATGGTATTTTGCCAGGGAAGCTGTTTTTTTCTTACTATTGAAAATGAAAAATAGAAAAACAAGGAATAATAGGGTTTACAAACAAGGGAGAAGTTCCTCAAACAACCTCCTGGGGGAAAAAAAGAGGTGATTCAAGAATCTGAAGATATTTTTCCATTTTTGATGATACTGTACATAAAAGCCTCCCTGTCCGTTCTCCTCCAGAGTTGTCGGCCAGCTTTAAGTCGGGGACGTCGGTCAGCTACACCTTCAGGGAGCCCTACGAGCTGAGCAGAAACAGCAGCGCTCTGCCCTCCTCCATCTACTCCGACATGACCCTGAGAGGAGAGAACATCTCCCTGAGCTTCCGGACCACCCAGAGTCCCGCTCTGCTGCTCTTCGTCAGCTCCTACTTTAAGGAGTACCTTGCTCTGCTCATCAATAAGCACGGTGAGGAGGGCTGGGGTTTTACGATGCCATTTGATTGGCAGGTGTACTTGCTACTTACTTCACTTTGGCTTTCTAAGCTCTCTCTGCCATATTTTGCTTCCATTACTCGGCTCTTATCTTGTCTCTCTTCCCCACGCCTTCCTTCTCCAGGGTGGCCAAGGTGGTAGGTTAGAACCCTGGTGAATAAAATTATCAAGATGTTTTTGTCATATAATTAAGTTGTGGCTTTTAAGAGCAGAACTAAGGACACTTTCAACTTTGAATTACATTTTTAGCATCCATAAGTCCAGTAAATTGGTACTTTAAAGCTCAGTTAGCTGTAAGAGGATTTCCCCTGCTGGTGGAAAGCAGAGCATTAAGGTTTGATGGTGACCGTGGAGTCGTCAGATAAATGCTCTTGAATTTAAGTGTCCAATTAAATTCCTGAGAGCCTTTTCTAGCCCCACTCATTTCATTAGCTGCTGGGCTGCAGTTAAACCTCTTCAGTTCCACACAACTAATTTCTTGTCTTGTTCTCAAGAATTCATACACATGATCAGAATAAACACTTGAGTGCATGAACTCCCACAACAAATACTTATTACTCATCAATAAATATATTTTTGTAATCAGGAGAAAATCCCTGTAAATCCTCATTATAAAAGGCATGTACACTTTTGAAGGACAATGTTAAATTTATCCTTTCTAATCTCAAAAGCTGCAAGTTATAATGCTCTCATTAAATCTGCTCTTTGAGTTATGAAAATTAATCAGATTTGGAATTTTGTTATTGACAGAGAACTTCCTCACAATCTTTTCAGCATGAAAAGCTTTATTATAGCAGATACCTATCACTCTGATTCATCACTAAAGTGAAACGTGAAAACTAAGGCTGAGAGAGGACAGACAAGGATGATTTCTTTAGGAGAATGTTTACGTCTATAAACACGTGTGCAAATTCATTGCCAAATTGTACAAACTGATTTACTAACAGTGTGCAATATGGGTTGCATCTTTTAAAGGAGCAAAATAGCGTTTCTGCATCCAGATAGTACGTATGCTGCGATGAATATGCAGTAATGGGTGTTTAAAGGTAATTGTGCTTGTTGGGAGGAGAACATGTAAATATATTGATTTAGCACTCACAAGGCGATTTAATTTACACTAAAACAGATTCCAATTGCAGTGTTTTGCGTCTATATTAGTACATCTGAAAAACAGGTGCAAACTGGCAGCTTTGCGCACAAATGCTGCAGCCAAACTGATTCAAAATCATTTTTCACAAGCAGTGAGGTTAGTTTTTGTTCTTGAATTTAATAACAACAGAGTGAGCGGGTAAATATTGTAGACAAACCGAACAGAACTTTTGCAGCGACTGTAGTTTAATGATAACTAAAGCTGGCATTAATTGTGTATTTTTGTTTGCCCTTTTTTGACAGCATTACATTTTAACTTGTGGCCCTGCGACAGACTGGCGACCTGTCCAGGGTGTACCCCGCCTCTCGCCTGATAATAGCTGGGATAGGCTCCAGCAACCCCCGCGACCCTTAACTGGATAAGCGGTACAGAAAATGACTGACTGACATTTTAACTTGGATTGTAGCAGCTAGTTTGCTCCTGTGCAGCCATGGCTGCTGGAGTTGCTGGCATTGTGTTACAGAGCGTGCATAGATGTCAAATTTCATCTTCAAGGCTGCAGACAGTTTCATTTGTTCAGCAACTACTTATACATGTCCTCATAAATTGGCCTTTTATGAAGCTCTGCATGGATCTTTTGTATTATTGTTATTTTCATATTTGTCCTATTTCTTTTAAATCATATTTTTATTTGCCTCTTTCACTAATATCTCTGTCTCCATAGGGTCATATTTACTTTTGCGCTTTATATGTCAAAATTCGCTACGCTGTAAACCTCGAAACATGCAATACCCTCATTTGTGTAGGGCATTTCTAACATGTTTGCACCTGCTGCCAGTTGTGCAATCACTCTTAGCAAATCACCCGCATGGTTCAGCCCATTCACAAAATTCGAGATGGTATGGGCAAATTACTACATGCAAATCTGATCTTAGTGGATCTGGCCCTGAATACAGAAACTCTTGCCAGAGGTGATGGAGTCAAGAAATCCACAGGCTGGGGGGAGGAGGGACTTTGCAGGACAGAAAAGGGGGAATCTAAAAACAAGAAGTTAGCTTCCACGAACCTTGACTTTAATAATAGCAAAAGTTCTCGGCTAACGCTCTACCACTTGGTGATGCAACAATCTGGTGACGAGGAGGCAGCAGTGCGGAGCTTCAGGTATTTAGCAGTAGGGGACGTGTGTTCCCTGTCAGCACCATCACCACGCCCAGCAGGGAGCCCTTTAACAGGAAAGCCAGCAAAACAAAAGACAAAACAAAGGTTAACCAACAACGTGAATTCTGACAGTGGAAATATTTAAATTGGTTTAAAAAAAACTTTGTGTGTGTAGATAAACTGGAGGTGAGATACAAGCTGGACAGCAGCAGAGATGCTGAAGTATTGAGGAGCAGCCTGAGGAGCCTGGCCGATGGACAGCTGCACACCGTTGCCATCAGGAGACGGGCACATACTGTGTCTGTGCAGGTAACCATACCTACTAACAAGATGCCAAAGCAGGAAACTGTCATGTGCACATATAGATAAACAGATTTGACTTGACACTAGACTGAAAAGCACTTAACATTATTCATATGTATGTTTGTAAAAAGGTTCCTAACATTTCTTATTTGTGTTACTCTTCTTGAATAAATGCAGCTGTAACTCGTCTGAGTATATAATTTGAAAAAAAACAAGGAAGACTAAATGACTTCCACAGCTTAATGCAGCTTTCCAGACATCCATCTGGCAACTTTGACACGTAGTTTCCATCTGTCAGTGACACTGTAGCCTTTAAAGAAACTTTCCTGACATGTTGCTGTTGCCACATTGACTGTCATAAAGTAAATTGTATGCACCACCTCCATCCTTCCATCTACCATCGTAATCTCGGTGTAAACCGGGAAATTCTTAAAATAAATGAGCATCACAGCATGCTATTTTGGTCAATATCTCCTCGTTTCTGTGAGAAATGTGACAGAGCATGCATTCAGATTGATTTATTTTCCCACTTGTGTGACAGGAAGTCAACTGCTGTCACCGCATGAGGTACTGGAGACACATGAGGGATCAGATGTGTGTTTGCAAGCACTTTAAACAGTAATGACACAGAATCAGCCTCGTGCCTACGCTATAGTGTTTCTCACATTCTCATGGTATGGGGCCACTTAAAATCAGAGTAAAAAATGTGGTTACCATTGCTCACTGTTAGACTGAAATACTGAAATAATGTCTTACTTAAAAGAAATGAACAGACTGGGCTTATAACAGATTAGATGTGTTACATCATGACTTATATCTGATTCTTCTGGCAGGAATGCATTCTTTAGACAAGCACATCTGTTTTTGAGCCACATCTTGAGAGACTCATCTGATTTTGTTGCTTTCTCCCGTTTTCTCCCACATGTAAAGCTAAACAAAGAAAATATAACAAATACATTGTTTTTTGTAAAAAGAAAAAAAAAAAGGCTGGGGGAAAGAAAAAAACACTGAAAACAGAAAACACAAAAAATACCTGTCTTGCTGTAATCTGTAAAATCTGGGTTCTTAGAAAAAGTTCTTCAGTTGCTGCTTCATTTCTGCTCAGGATGGAGGACTGAATCAAAGGAAAGATTGAAAACTATTTATTTTCATCAGCTAAGTAGCTTTTTATGAACTGACGGAATTAGTTAAAATCCTAAACCAAATACTGTTCACCTTAACTTTTACTCAAATCCCGTCTTTGTTTTTTGATGACTGAAGCACCAGCTACAGCCAGGACACTGGTTCAAGGGAGTCTTTGCTGATCTCTAACAGATTTCAGATAAGTCATGAGTGGATTATTACTGAGTCCAGCGCTGAGGCGACTGGTTCATATCTTTGGGAGGAATCTGTGCAGATAAGTGTTGGTATGGCAACCAGATTTTATAATTAACCAAGTGTTATCAAACAGTGTATTACTACAACTTTTATGTGGAGCGCAGCTATGGTGGATTTTAAGTTTGTGGCTGGTGAGCCTCAGTCAAAATATGGGTACATTTTCCAGTTGAAACAACCTTTTATTTAACATCTCTATATGAGCAGCAGTTAAGTAATATATGATATTATACAAATCAAATCAAACTTTATTTGTAAAGCGCTTTTCCTGCCAAAGGCAACTCAAAGTGCTTTGCATGACAATAAAAACACATGCATATTAAAATAAAAACAAGCCTTTACACACCCGAGCTCAAAACACAGCACACATAACTATAAACATTTGCACAAACACCCCCCACCCACTCACTCAACTGTATCCATGACTTCTGACCCCTAAATTATGTCACTTAAATAAAAACGCTAAGAGTAACATCTGGCTTGAGCTGCTGTGAGGAAGCGATATCTTGGGGATCCGTTCACACCAGGAGCCAGACATGGTGACAGAGGGCATTACTGCAGGGACCAACCAGATCAGGGCGGGCCAGGGTCCCCACCACAGCGGTAGGGCAGCAGTGCCGGGCCCCAGACACAAGGATAAGGGCCTACAGACCAAGTAGGCAAAGCCCCCAGAGTGAAGGATCCCCATGAGGAAACACTGGCGTTAAAAACGCTAAAACAGATACAACAAGTGGACAGATAAGAGCAACATTAAAATACACATATAGCAATTCATGAAATAATATAATAAATGAGTCAATGAAATCTAAGATAACTTCAAATAACATAAAATAAAATCGAGTGAAAGTAAAATACTTAAGTAAAATTAAAACAAATCAAAAAGCTAAGTTAAAAAGGTAAATCTCTGCAGCCCTGAGGTTCTCTGGCAGGCTGTCCCACAGACGAGGACCGTAGTGGTGGAACGCAGCTTCACCGTGAGTTAGGGCTGGACAATTAATCGAATTTTAATCGTGATTTCAATTTTGCCTTTTCACAATCACAAAAACACTAATCAAAGAAAAACAATTAATCCTGAATTGAACAGACTGGTGGAGTTATAGGAAGCAAACTGCAGGGAGTATAGAACAGGAATGCATGTAGACTTAGTATTCATTTTTTATTGCTATTATTATATTGAATAGTATTCTTATTTTACTCTTTTACTTGTTTCTAATTTATTTTCGGTTAAATTTTTTTAAAAGTCATATTTCAAGTTGAGTTATGTGGTTCAATAAACACTTTTTATAAAATCAATGAATAATCGCGTATATTAATTGTGATTTCAATATCAGTCAAAATAATCGTGATTATAATTTTTTCCATAATCGTCCAGCCCTACCGTGAGTTTTAGTTCTCACCTGGGGAACAATTAAAGGGCCGGTACCAGAGGACCTCAGGGTCCGCGAGGGTTCATAGTTTAAAATCAAGTCAGATAAATAAGAAGGCCCAAGACCATTAAGACATTTATAAACCACTAAAAGAACCTTAAAATCGATCCTGAAACGCACGGGGAGCCAATGCAGTGATTTTAAAACTGGTGTCATGTGTTTCTGCCCTCTGGTCCACATCAGAACTCTGCTGCTGAGTTCTGCAGTAACTGGAAGCTAGAAACAGACTTTTTAGAAAGACCAGAAATATTTTCATTATTATTATTATTATTATTATTATTATTAATAATAATAATAATAATAAAATCGATTTTTATAGCAGTTTTCACAGATGCAGATTCACAAAGTGCTTCACAAAATAGCACAAATGAAACTATACAAGATGAAAGATAAAAAGATTAAGAATAATATAAGCAACAACACAAATGAAACCGCAAAAGAAATTGAAATTGATGGTAATTAACTAGAAGCCTGTTTAAAAATGTCTTTCGGTGCTTTTTGAATACTTTAATGGAGTCTAAGAGCATTCCACAGTCTACTGTATGTGCCATCGCCTCGAAAGCAGGATCACCACGAGTCTTAAATCGGGTCTTTGGGTCTTCCAGTAGCATCTGACCTTCTGACCCCAAACTGCAGCTCGGAGAGTATAAATGTAGCCGGTCTATTAAGTAGAAAGGAGCTTGATTTGAAGGCAGATAGGGTCAGGATTTTAAAATGTACTCACTGGTAACCAGTGAAGGGAGGCTAAAATAAGCATAATATGAGTGTGTTCCAGTTAAAAGCCTTGCAGTGGGACTTTGGACAACTTGAAGTCACTTTAGCTCCTCATTCAAACAGGTGAAAGACTATTGCTTTGTGCTGTTTGAAATGGCCTATAGGTGCAAACCAGAGGGAACAAACTGCACGTTAATTAATTACACTGCTCTTCAGATGAAATATGAAGCATCTTAATCTTATCTGGATTCAGCAAATCTCTTATCTTGTTAACAGCAGCCTGAGATGATGTATGAGGCAAGTTCTTCTGTCCAGGAGCCGTCAGCCTGAATGTCCCTTTAATTACCGTGTGGGATGAATTACAAGGTGACCTCATCTTGATTCATTGCTTCGGTGAAATATGAGGTGCATCTTGTAGCTCCAGTTTGCATCACCGTGAATCATTACATTGTTAGCGACATGCTCCTGCAGACGTGCAGGAACCTCAGTGAGCGTGTCATGCAGCTGTTTCCTGATGGCCTGCAGATCATCTGCAGACGGCTCTCATGAGTGGACACTATATCTCACCATCACCCCCACCACATGAAAAATGGCTCTGGAGAGCCAGAGTCACTCTGGGCTGCAAAAACGCTGTGTCCTCGGTTTTTGTATGATCATTGTCCTGTTTTAAGGTTCTTTTGTGCTTACAGACAAAACTCCATATACATATGTATATATATATATATATATATATATATATATATATATATATATATATATATATAATATATAAGTTCAAATTTTGACCCCCACAGTTCAGCAGACTGGATTTTCTGTTCAGATCCAACTATAATACAATATATAGATGTTAAAACTAGTGCTGGGCAACAAATAATCAGATTATGATGCACAAAATTGTGTACTTCTGTATATTATGAATCAAGTCATAAAGCACTTTTTCCTATAAATAAATTATAACACAAAACTTTACATAAAAAACCACAATGAAAAAACACCCTTACACATTAAATATTCCAGACCACAAATCCATGAGTCATACATGTACACACATACATGAACAAGACACTATAATAAACAGCTTAGGAAAAATGTGTTTAAAGGCTGTCTCCCCGGGGGAAACTAAAACACTGAAAGTTTAAATAAAGGATGTTAAGCTGAGAGAAAAGAGCATTAACTGAAAATAAGATAAAATAGGACACTAGAAAAATGTAAAGGAAAAGACATGGGTTAAATATTAAAACGTGAAGAATAGAAATGTGTTAAATAAGTCATTACACAATTGGAAAATGATAAAACAGGATTTAACATGAGACTAGGAGAGAAGTAAATGAAAGTAAAATACCGATTATGAATACTAAACAGATACTCTATTAAAAGCTTTACTAAAAAGGCATATTTTGATCTTTCTTTTAAAAGATATCAGCTCCAGTTGCCTTCAGGTTCTCTAGAAAGCTGCCCCACAGGAGAGAAGCAGAAAAGTTTCAGTCCTCGCTTTAGGAATAAATAAGGACTGAGTCTTCTAAGATGGTGAAGCTGTCTCAGTGTCAGTCCTCCGATTTTTTAACTTTGTATTATCTGTTATAGAGTGTAAAGGAGCCTAATAATAAAAAAGGAAATTTAAGAGCTTTTAGAATGTCAGTGTGTTATTTCCTCAACAAGAAATAAATTAAAATTTTATTTTTTTTTATTTATATAAATTAGAAAAATAATAAAAAAATTAAAAACAAGGCCCCCCCCCTGAAAAGAGGACACAACACCCGGTAATAAAGAAGGAGGAAACAAAAAAGAAAAAATGAAAACGGTCAGTAATGAATAAAGAAAGACGCCTTTGATAAAAAAAAAAGAAAAAAATAAAAAAAAAATCAGGAAGAAAGAAAAAACAAGAAAGAATAATTAAAAAAAAAGAAGCAATCAGCAAATAGAAGATGTTCAGAATTAGAGAAAATTTTTTTCTTTTTTTTTTTTTTTATTTTTTAAGGGAGAGAGGAGGGAAGAAAGGGAGGGAAATCAGGTAATTTAGGAGGGGAGGTATTGTGTGGATGGATTGGATTATGGATTAAAGGGTGAAAATTAATGTAGGAGAAGAAGAAAAAAAGAAAAAAATGAAATTTTTTAAACAACTTCATGAATACGCAGAAAAATGTTTGTTATTTGATTTTTTTATACCTGGAAAAATTAAGCAACAAAGAAAAAAAAAAAAGAAAAAAAAAGAGAAAAAAGAAAATAACAAAGATCAAAAATCTATATAAATTTAATTTAATTTCAAATTTACTTAATTGGTTGAGGTATATGGTAAAATACTTCAAACATAAGAACTGGGTAAGCATAAAGATCGCAACAGGAGCTCGTTAATGGATGTGATAAATTAAAGAAAATAAAACAATGACAGATTAAGAATTAATTAATATATTCTAAAAAAATGATGTGGTTTTTGTATTTTGGGCTGAATCAAATAAATACAGAGTAGGAAACGATAAAACATAAACAGGAGGGTTTATGTTTATGGAGAATATTAATCAACATAACCAATAACCAACAGGAGCGGGGAAAGAAAACAGATAAAAAAAGTTGGGGGAAAATAGAAAATAGTAAAAAGATGGGATAAAAGAGGATAGGCATCATCGAGTAAGAATTAAAAAAAAAAAAAAAATAAAAAAATAAATAAAAAATATATATATAATATAAATATTATAAAATAAAAAGATCCTTTAACTTTTCATCTCCCTTCTTAGTTTGGCCATTTAAGCTGGAAGTGCAACAGCATATAAAACAGGATTGTGGTGGAGACGGGCAAAGCTTTGGGCAAACTCTTAATTGCCTCTTGTGAATATTTCTATTGAAAGGACAAAGATGGAAGCTAAGAGAATCCTGCTGATAGCGATCGCCGTCTGTCTTATCAGTTTGTGCTCCTGAAGCCATGAAGGTGCCTGAAAGTTTCTCTGGCTAAAGGTCCATTCAAAATGTCTTTTATTCCAAATACCTCCTCCATTCTTAATAGCAACACATGTACCAGTCCTACTTTTACTACATTAACGTAGGAAAACCAAATATGACAAAGTTTCAAAGGCATGTGAACCTGCCCTCCTCCTAAAAACACAGGAGCTTTCTGATATTTGCAGTATTTGTGTTTTTCTGCTGGAACCACGAAAAGCAGATTAGAGTTTTTAGCATTTCTTTTCTGTGAGTAAGGGAAGGAAAAATAAAGGTACCACGCTGAAACTTGTGCAAATATTCAGTTAATCTAAAATTTATTCTTCTCTTAAAATTCCTGCTATGACTCATAAGCTGCAGGACAAAGTAACAAAGCAACGACAGGTTTTTAGCTTAGACAAAATAATAATTTTCACATAAAATGTGCATTCAAAGCAAACATTTCTAAGCTGTTATTAAAAGTTTCATACAGAGTTTGTAACTGTTAAAGGCAGAAGTTCATATGGAGCATGAAGAAAGTCGGTTTTATCTTTAGGATTTTTCACATTTTTTGTAGTAATTACGAGTACAAGCACTTCGGGGAATGAGGGGGTCTGGTTTAAAAAGTTGAGATTCATTTTTGAAGTGGATATCTTCTTAATTAATGAAAAGTTTGTTTGAAATTTGGGAATTAGAAAAGTGCAAAGGTGTGATGTAGAAGAGCAGACGTGGAGCCAGCCGCATGCAGACTGCTTCATGGCTGTTTGTCAAATTCAAGCGAGGCAACATTGAAGTCGTCGGTGTGCATAAAACACCAACTATTCAGTGAAAAAGGACTAAAATGTAAAGGAAATGTTGGTTTGAACTGGTCTTTGAATCCAGAAGTTGGTTTGGAAACTTCAGCTTTGGCTCTGATCAGATTTCCTCTTCATGGCCGCATGCTGAGACTCTCCCTCTAAAGCAGCCCTCATTAAAATAATCTCCAGCGGAGAATTTCACCTCACATGACTGAATACTTCTCTCTACGAGTGTGGAGCCCACAGAGCACGAGCAATGACAAATACAAGGGAAACTGAATAAATCAAATATTTTTCAAATTTAGCTGGCCAGAGAAAGTAATCGGATGCACAAAAAGAAAAAGCAAAGGCCACTTTTAAAAAGCTGTTTTTCTTCTTTTCCAGGTTGACCAGAATCCCGCAGAGGACTTCAACCTGACATCAGATGGAGAGTTTAACGCCATCAAGTCTCTGGTGTTGGGCAGGGTTCTTGGTAAGTACAGCAGCTGTATGAACAGAGAATCATCTGATAGCATGTGAATCAATTCCCTAAAATTCTCAATTAAAACACAACACTACTGTTACGTTACAGTTGAAGCTGAGGCTCTAAAACAGGGGTCTGCAGCTCCAGAGCCACAAGTGGCCCCCAACATTGGCTAAAAATGATAAAAACCCAGCTTTTATTTACATATTAATATAGTAACAAATGCAAGTTTCAGCAGCTTTTCCATGAATAATTGCATAATTGCACACTAAAAGTACCAGTATTAAATCACAAAGGAAAGTATTTGGTTATTTCTCCATTTCTCTGAATCATGGGAACGTTCGGTTCTTTCTCTGCTGGACAGCAAATAAAACCAACACAGTAGAGTTTCGATAAACTCTGAAACAACAGATAATGCAATGTGTGCTTCGATTTTACCCAGTTATGTAACAACAAACTAAGTTTAGCCAGCATTCTTTTTTTTCTGTCACGTCACACAGC
The DNA here is from genome assembly GCA_023101725.1 of Atherinomorus stipes. Classification (NCBI taxonomy): domain Eukaryota; kingdom Metazoa; phylum Chordata; class Actinopteri; order Atheriniformes; family Atherinidae; genus Atherinomorus; species Atherinomorus stipes. The sequence goes on from JALJCO010005325.1 coordinate 229,727, forward strand.
AGCAGCCCTGTCAAACCCGCACTGATGCACGCGCTGTACCAGCAACGTTAAACCAACACACATTGCCGCATTGCGTGGCTGAATATGAACAGTTACATATTATGATGAGTTTATTGTCGTATGCTTTGATAAATGGATCAAACTTTCTGAACTAAGCTCAGTTCAGCGCGACAGCCGCCTTCACTTCACCGTCTGGATTAACAGCTGCTGCTGTGGAACATTTAACTCCTGAACTGGTGACGCTGCATCATACGGCTCTGAGCTGCGTGCAGGACTCCGGCAGCTCTTATGAGGCAGAATCAAACCAACCGCTGGTCATAAAACTGTAACTGACAGGAAAATCACGCAGAGATTGAAAGAGATGCTGTCGTCGGGGCCAAAGAGAGGGGCAACGTTGGCCATGGCGGCCCGCTGCTGCCGTGTCGATGTAAAGGAAACATTTATCCGATACCTGGTCGGGGTGTAATAGCTGATTCTGATCCAGTCTGAAACCACGTGATCAGGCCCGATTTCCGATCACGTGATCAGATCGGGACATCCCTAACTACAATAGAAATGAGGCTCTTCAAAAATGACAGCAAATCTCTTATTGGAGATATTTATCAAAAGCTACACGTTGTTTTTACTGTATTCAAAAGGTTCTGTGACATTTGCAGCTCTTAACAAGTTCTAATTAGCTGGATTGAGGGCAAAAATGGCTCTTTGGATCATAAAGGTTGCAGAGCCTTGCTCTAGAGCAAGATGCTGTGCGCAGGGATACGGTTCTTTAAAACAACATAAGCTGCATCGTCATATGAATTTCATGAATTATTGCTAACCAAGACACTGTCTTTGAAGAGCCTGCTTTGTATCACCCCTTATATCACCTGTCAGGTTATAAAGTGGCAGGTGGGGAGTTTGACCGGTGCAACTCTCCAGGTTTTATTGGTAATTTTGATGGCAGAATAGAATCTGTAAATACTACAGCTCACGTTTTATAGCTTGTTAGTGTAGCTGTAGTCTAGTTCCATCTCAAATAACACTTCAAAATTTATTTTCCCCACAAATAAATCCCCAGTTTGCTTATATTTTACAACTTTTACTTAATTTTGTGTTTACTTAGTAATCTGTCTCACTGCAGAATAATTATAATCCTTCAAAGCTTTCCCTGCTTGATGAGCAGCAGTAGCTGCTTTTATCATAGAAATGATGATTTCTGCTCTCTTTGGCATTTAATAATGATTGACTGATGAAGTGCATTTAATTAACAGCTTCTGCATTTACTGGTATTATTCCTATGAAAAATAAAGATTTAGTAGTTTTTAATTAAGTTATAATACTGTGTAATATTGATGTTAATCTGTAGTTGTATTAACTTGGTGAGGACCAGATGTTTGTTACATCATATCCTGAAACATCAAACCTGAAGCACGTTGTTAATTCACCTGATCGGATGTGTATAGCTTTGTAATGCATGTGTAAGAAATCGAAGAAGAGAATTAACATGTGAGGTGTTGTAAGAACAGTTTAAGCATGATGAGGTGAGCTTTGGGCTTATTGTTGGAGTAAACTAATGTTTGGATCAGTAACTGATGTAGCTACTAGTTTAGAGATAATATTTGCTTGTGTAAATACGCAGTTGTCTTTAAATCCTCCAGGATTTAGACACAGATTTGTTATAATCTGCTAATCTTTGTCTGACATCACATCCTGTCTCACTGTCCTCATCATCTCTGCATAAGAGTCCATCCCCCTGCATTACTGCAAAGGTTTTCAGCACCAACATTTATCCACTCAGATGCTCCTTCCTGGACAGGAAGTGTCAGTGTGACGACAGTAATTGGCGCCATCATGATTTATTCATTTTCCCTCAGAGCGACTCCTTCAAAGACGGTCTGAATTATGAGTTGTGAATAAGTGAGAGGCCGCAGGCTGCCGTCACGGCTCTCCGATAAGGCAGCTGCACTGTTCATGTAAATGGAATGATTTGGCTATTAATAAGCTATTACATCATTTGTGCTGATATGCTGTTGATTTCTTAAACAGCCCTGTAGTGCAGGATGATAAGCAACAGTTGTGTTTTTGATTAGATACACTCCTTTAGCCTCATATTATTCAGTTCATCTTTAGTTTTTTATGCAAAACTCCTGATCATTGAAAACAGAGTGAAAAACTTTATGTAGTCGGCAACATCACTGCTAAACTTTTCCATCCTTCACATGTCTGTTTTAGCCTCAAATCTGCTTTTCGTGGCAGTCGCTTTTTGTGCTCCGTTTTATTGTAATTCAGTGTCACAAAGAGTGTTTCAACCCCATCATGTCAGCGTGTGACCTGTCGTTCAGAGGAGGCTGAGAGTTGGATCAGGATCAGAAAAGCAGCAGCAAAGTGGATTTTCTGTCGTTTCCTCTGAACCCCATCATCCATCAGTCTAACTAATGGACCCAGAAGGAATACAGAGAGATGGGAGGGGGGGGGGGGCATCAGCTGGAAGCTGCTTACAGGCTGCAGTGATGTTTCCTGCTGCTCTCATCAACATGCAGATGCGTCCTGGTAAAACCACAGTCACCTCTCAGTCATCTGATCAGACACTGATGCAGCTGCTTACGGCGGTGATGTCGCTCTCACAGCTGCTGTTTACGCTGCCGCGAAGGAGAGCAGATGAATGATGAAGGGACTGAAGTCAGTTAAATGAACGCATAAAGGTGGAGAGTGCACACACGTCTTGTGGAGTGATGGGTGCAGGCTGAAAGCAGAGTAGCTGACAGCCTGTTTGCTGTAATGGAGCTTTGCGAGTTTGGAATTTGTTGCGATTGGATGATGATGAGCATCGCAGATCTTAAATTAAGAGCGTCACTTTTTCTGCCCTGCTGCTTTTTGAGTAAACAAACAAATCTTTAACAGCTAAATAGTTTTGTGGTAAGCTCAATAGGTGAGTCACATATTTTTGGAGGCTTTACACTTTTTTTAAATCTACAATAAGAGGTAACAGAAAAATCTGCAGCCAGTTTAACCAGTGGATCTTTAACTTGTCCACCTTTAAACTCTTTCATTTCTTTCTTGCCTCTAGAGCCTGATGACTTGGATCCACACCTGAGCAGGTTAGCATCTCTGGGTTTTACCGGCTGTCTGTCAGTGGTGCTGTTCAACTCCATCAGCCCCCTGAAAGCAGCTCTGCTGCACCCGGACACCAGCCCCGTGCTCATCACCGGACCTTTAGTTCAGTCCAACTGCGGCTCCGCTGCTTCAGCAAATCCCTTTGCAGCTGAGAACACACACCGGCTGTCAGGTGAGAGACCACCTCTCTCTGGAACATCGAAGCCATTGTGTCATTTCATGCCTCAGAAATAAAATCACATTCATTACAAATTTTACAACTAAAAACTCTGTTCAGAGTTGCATTCTGTGCCAGATCAGATCCTTCATGCGCCCTGACAAGAACTGGAACAAAAGAAGCAACTTGCACCTTATTAAAATTTTCTTTTTTCCCCTTCCCTTGAGCAAAACTCAGAATTATGTGACTCATTCCCTGCAAAAAAGCCCCAAAACAAACAGTCAAGCATTAGAAATGAAGCCCCACTGTGTCAGGCGACAACAAAAATGTAGTTATGCCAGATTTTGATTCATTTGCACATCTTTGGCTTCACTTGTCAGGCCTGAGGCTTGTATCATGTATAACAAGCACAGCTACATTCTGTTATTACACCAATTTGCTCAAATTTGCCAAAGTTTTTGTTTCTACTTACACAAGAGAGGGGCAGATAGTGGAAAACTGAGTTAAGAAAAATAAAAAGTAGTTTTCTATTTTTTAAAAAAAAGGACTTGTTAGGAGAGGGTTAATGGTAGGGATGTCCAATATTATCAGCCTTCCGATATTATCGGCCGATATTGGCATTAAAATGTGGTATCTGAACATATTGGTATTGTTTTTTTTTTACCAATATTTTTGAAAATGAAATCTTGAGAGATTTCATTTCAGAACAACGAAATCTCACGAGATTAGCATTAGCATTGGTCCAGCATGTAGAAAAGTCCCTGTTATCCTGGAAGAACTTCATATCCCAGCATTCCTTTCACAGTCATGTGACTACATTGCAGCTGCTGCTACAGACCGACTTGCTTTAACGCTGCTTATAATATGTCTGGTTTTAAGTTGTTGGTTAAATTACCAAGTTGTCAGAAACATTATAATCAGCCACATCTTGGCTAATACCAACGAGAATTGCTCGTAGCTCATCAGGAACTTTGTCCAAGTCATGCATTGATCATATATACACTCATGTTGGTGAGCAAAAAAATCTTGGCCACTCTTAAAATAAATTAAAAAAAGATTTTATTTTTTTTTTGCTTGTAATAAGCAAAAAAAAATCTGCAAATGGGACGAGCAAAATTTTCTTGATAAGATTTCTTGAAATAAAATGCATTGCCTTCAAACAAGATCTTGTATCCAACCGAAATGTTTCTCTTTAAGTAATTTTGTCTCATTTTGAGTGTGATGAGATATTTTAACTAGAAATGAGAAAAATATAATATAAGATTTGAGTTTTTGCAGTGTAGTTGTATTTCTCAAAATATGAGAGATACGCCCTTACAGTTGTCTGCAAATATCAGTATCGGTTTATATTGGATATTGGAATTTAAGAGTTAGACAACATCGTATGTCGGTTATCGGTAAAAAAAAAAAAAAAAGCCAATAGTGAATATCCCTAATGACTATAAGAGGAAATTAACTTGCCATAAAGCCATGTTCCAGCTTAATGTTTCCATCTGCAGCATTTATTCTGTGACAGTTTCATGCATCTCCTGTAGTCTTTCCGTTTCCGTGTCCAAACTGGATGAGAGCCAATTTACCAGTTCATCCAGAGCTCATTAATCACAGGGGGTGCACTTCTTGTTTTTGGAGTCTTGTCACCGTGATTGATTCTTTAATTACAAACACTCATGAGATCCTTCTGGGATTTTCTTCCTCTGTATTTGTTCTCATCCAGTTTGTCGTGGTCATTTTCTGCTGCTGATGAATAAGTCTGTCTGATCTGATTCATATTCTGAATACTGATAATTCCCTCCTCCATCACATCCCATTATTCCTCATTTATATCTCCTGTGCACAATTTCTGCTTCTCCTTTTATTCCTTTTCCTACTTGGTGGTGACTTATGTTTTCATTTGGGTCTTTCCTATTTCTTTTCCCTGTTATATCTTCTTCTCTTTCTCTGCTGTAGACCAGTCTGACTCAGTGGGTTCAGGTCAACCTCTAGTCAATGCCATCAGGACTGACTCGGCTCTGATTGGAGGTACCACACCGTTTGTCTTTCACCTCTTTTTGCTTATGGCTGCAAATCAGATCTTTTATGCATCAGATATCAACATTTAATGTATTTGTTTATGGAAAGTTGCAAAGGCTAAAGTAAAAGTGGGGTGAGCAAAGTTTTGGGCAGACGCTGAACCCTGTAAAGCATGGAGTGATGTGCAAGGTGGGGGGCGAGTCCATTTAAAACTAATTTAAACTTTGTTGCTCTGCCAGCACAGATTGATTCAAAGTGGAGACTGAAAAGGTTCAATCTATAATTGTGTAGATAGAAAAGGCAAAACCCTAGAGAAAAGTAATTTCAAAATGTCCATTAAACCTCTCGGTACACAAAGGGCAGCTTTTCTAATTAGATTTTTGCAGAAATTATTTGCTAATGGGAAAACTTTTCTGGTGTGGTGAAAACCACGATCACTCTGTATTATAATGTATTTAATTGATTTCAGATGGATTTTGGAATTCCTATTATATGAAACCTGTTTTAGTATTCCCAACAAAGCACATGACTGACGATCAAAAGATTTAGAAACGGTGTTTAATGTTTTTCAAAGCTGGATTAGCAAGACAAACGGCGCGTTAGGGGGGATGTTTGAGCTACACGGGGAAATACAGCCGCCGCTTCATCTCAGTGATTATCAATTCAGAGTGAAATCCGATATCTCAGCTTTGAAATCCTTTTTATGTTGCAGGTGTCATAGCTGTTGTTATCTTTGTGATCGTGACCGGCCTCGCCGTAACTGCCAGATTTCTTTACCGGAGGAAGGACACATATCGAAACCAGGAAGGGAAGGGAGCCAAACAGGAAGACGGTCCAGATTTTCCTTTCAACAACCAAGCTGATGCCCAGAATCTCCCCACCGAAAACTCAAAGGAGTATTTCATCTAACAGATCGCCAGATGACCCAACATGCTGTTGGTGTTTCAGAGCTGAGTGTAGACTGGAGTATCCTGACAGCCCTCAGGACTTTGCAGCGCACTTTAGAGCCACTCAGACACTTTTCTGGCAGAAGTGGCTCCACAAGAAGTGGAACAATACACACAACGGATGGTTTCTGTTGCTTCTCTGTAAATTGTGAGCGTACTGATCCAAAATAGGCAACAGTCAGACTTTAAAGTGATGATACGTTTAAGAAACTGTGAATATTCCAAACTGTAAATGTTGGGTTCATGTCTTTGCAACAATCTTTGGCTACTGTAGTGTCACTTTGTCATATTGAAAATGTTTGAAGTTATGAAGGTATCAGTATTCTTATTGTGCATGGGCAGGAAAAATGCGAGGCCCTACCTTCTTGTGGTCACATGCAGAGAGATGTTTTACCCACATATGGCTGTTTTCTCTTTGTTGTCATTAACTTTAAGGGTTGTCTCTGTTGTTTTTCATTTCTCTCTCACGTCTCTTACAGTTAATTCTCATGTACAGAAGGGAGATACGTTTCTCCCACCCCACAAAACAATAGCAAAATTCTGAGCTTAAATTAACTAAGCTTTAAAGTTCTAGTGGGCATTGTTGATTATTGTTGTATCCCATGACGATTTGACAATGAAAAATCCTTTTTAAAAGAGCCTGGTTGTGAGTTTGTGCTCATTGTTCAGGTGTCAGACCAACAACTTTGTTGTTTTTCACACTCCCCCACTCTTATAGCAGTGTTTGCAGCACCAAGAGGCACTTTTGTTCAACCAGCCCACTGAGCACCTCTAATGGCAGACGGTATTGGCATCTTGCTGGTGGGCTGAGTGGAGCATTAGGCAGCTGAGGAGCCAGATATTTCCCTCAGGAGCTCGTAAAGACCAAAACCAGATCTAAACAAGGGAAATATTACTTTTACTGCTCAAAGTGAATGAAAATGCCACCACATAAAGAGCTAGATGTGTAAATAAGATTTAGATGTTTTGCTACAGTCCTGGATGACGTGGCTAGAAGCAACAATTGCTTCTCAACTAAGGATGCACGACATAATCGCCCCCCTATCGGTATCGGCCTATATCAGCCTTAAAATTGAGTATCGGACATCAGCCCCCCACCAATACTACACTGATATTTGACCGATCAGCCCGCTATTTCTAAAGTCTAAAAAAAAAAAAACTTCTTCTTCAAAACTTATTTTTGACAGGCTTTAAAACTTCTAAAGACTAGGGATGGGAAAAAATATCAATACACATATTGACATTTGAAAACGCTGTATTAATCAATTTTACTAATGAAATCTTACGATATTTCATCATTCTGTTACGAAATCTCGCAAGAATGCACAAAAATTGCGCGCTATTTTCATATGCTGATATATTGACGTTTAAAAATGTGGTATCGATCTATTTTACTAATGAAATCTCGCGAGGATTCACAAAATCCCGCGAGAGTTTGTAACAGAACGATGGAATCTTGTGAGGCTTTTGTAAGAAAAATAGATTGATACTGCATTTTTAAATGTCGATTTGATATTACCATGTGAAAATATCACAATATTTTTTCCCCACCCCTATTTTCCAAAGTGTCGGAAACGGATAACAAAGCTGCTTTTTGCAATGATTGCTTTTTTTTTTCAGCTTTAATATCGGTAACGATATCGGTTATCGGCCACTTGAGTTTTAAAATATCGGCATATCAGATATTGGCCAAAATTCCAATATCATACATCCTGATCCTTAACAGAGACCTGCTACATCTTTGCAGGAGGCAAACTGCCTCCATCCTCAGATGGAAAACAAAGGCCCCAAAAACTGTAGACTGAATATGTTGAGAGGAAATAATGCAGACTATGAATATAGTTTCAAAACCATTTAATCATATTATTGATACAGGAAACTTGACATAACTGGCTGTTTTTACTGTAAGTGAAGTTTTATTTTCATTGGTTGTCTGTCTTTTGTTTCATCTGCAGGGTAAAATCTGAAGTTAGGACTGCACATATTTTTTTAAGTTGTTCTGCTTTAGGTACATTAACATAAATCTAATTACAAGACATGGGTATAATAGTGTCATTTTCAGGCTACTACAGTACCGGTACATACAGTACAGATCATCTGCACTGTTCCATTCATACTTTTCTGTTATTCTACTTCACAGAAAGTAGGCGCCTTCCACTTAAACTTTATTTTGACTCCGACCTACATTTACAATAACAACATGATTGAACTGTAACTTTAAATAATAGTAATAATTTGAGATGTCCGCCTACCAATATTACAGTGTTGGCAAATACTCTCAGTGAATCTGGACAGAGTAGATTTACTTGTTACTGTGGAGTAGAAGCAAAACATGGCAGACAGACTAAAACATATGTTAAACAACATACATCATCCAGCTGTGATTCTGCATCACTAAAATATGAAGCTGTTCCACAGTTGTAGTTGAAAATGTGTTCCCCTCCCCACTTGCCCTACAGGTGCCTATGGCACATGCCAGGCCAACAATGTAAATAAGAATCTTGTTCTTAATGTCTTTGCCTGGTTAAATAAAGGTTAAATAAATAAATAAACAAAAGTTAAACAGCATATTTAATGTTTGAGAAGAATTACTGACCTTTTTCAATGTTAGCCAACAATCCTGGCTCTGTGTGGGGCATTGTCATCCTGGAGGATGGAGTTACCGGTAGGTCCCAGATTCTGGAGATATGGGATCAGCACTGGCTCCAGAATCTCATTCCAAGATGTCTGTTATCAATCATCAGGTGTTTGTCATATGTCAACAGAAGTAAATTCCAACAAGGGATTATTGCAGGGAATTTTGGCATAATTTTAAGGGTTAATTTCCCCACTTATTTATGCGTTGTTCATTCCATAGAAGCACGATCCTTATAACTGATTTCCTTGTTGTAAAGGACTAATCCGGCTTTCCAGCTATAGACCCTTTCCGCTGTGTCGACTAATACCCAGATGTCGGGGCCTGTCCGCCATTTTTTGGGTCAAACGATGTAAACAACGTAACATGCAACAATAATGATGTAGTTTGCCAGCAGCATGACTTCATCGCTTTCTAAAAAGACAAAAAAAAAAAAGACAAAAAAAAGTACGGACGACTTTGCCCCAAGTGAGAGACCAGAACGCTTTCCCCAAAGTTGCCTATGCGGACTTTTTTATTAGCTGGTAACAACTCGTACATGGTGGAGGAGGTGAAAGCTTACAAATCCCATTCAAAATGTACAATTATTTTGTATGTGGTTGGGTGATGGACATTTGTCACGTTGACCTTAACGGGAGGACTTTTCTTCTTGCAAAGGTTAGTCAGCACAATGTTACGTTGCACAATGCTAACACAGTCTTCTCAAGCAGACGTGTTGATGTGCGTAAATTGTTGCGTACAGTTACAGTAAGTTATAACTGCACTGTTTGCCCCGACCATCTCTTATCTTTGTCTGCTAATCAAGGTTTCTACTTATTCTTGATATGTTCAAAATTATAGAAAAGAAAAGGGGGGGGGAAATAACCCCAAAAAAAAAAAAAAAAAAAAAAAAAAAAAACAAAAAAAAAAAAAAAAAAAAAAAAAAAAAAAAAAAGGGAAAAAAAAAGAAAAAAAAAAAAAAAAAAAAACATTTTGTAACTTACATCTTTTCTCATGTAGCATAAAACAAATAGCTCTAATTTCAAAATGTTTCCTTTAACTAAACAGAAAAAAAAAATTCTTTTCAGGTCTCAAAACAGATCAGTTATTGTGTTTCTGTTAACAGCTGGTGCAGTGAGGGTTTCAAGTATCAGAGCTACAAGGGTAATTATGGACTTATTTGGGAGCTCGGTTCCCTTTTTGAAGCAGGCGGTTGACAAGGACAGGACACCTATACACAACTAAAGGCCTTGATCGTTTTTTAAACCGAGTCAGGGTTCACTTAAATCTTTCACATCCGCCTCACTCTGCTTCCTTGTGCTTTTCCCCCACTTTAAAAGTTTCCCCCTCCTCGCCGCCTGCAGGGGCTTCCTCTCCCTGATCTCCTAATGTCTTTGAACTGCGAGGCTTTTAACACTGACAGCAGCAAACGCTCTGTAACACGGTGGCTGTCTGTCACCTCGTTCACTGCACGCAAAGACAGTCAACGTGTTTCCTGAATGCAAATCTGCTTTGATCTGACAGGTGGATTGTGATTCAGTGGCAAGTGGAGAGATGATGAGAGCGAGACAGAAAGCTAATCTGAAGGAGTTTGTCAGGCAGATGAGCTTATAAAAACTCATTATGTTATAAGCACTAAAGAAATTAAAGGAGACCCCTCCCAGTGTAAATCCTGCTCATGTGTGAAGACTGACAGGAGGAGGATGCGGAGCAGAAAGCATTGATAGCTATTTATCAACACATGGCACCGTCAATCTGCCAGACCTTAAAGCACAGATGGGATTTTAATGACATAAGTTGCTAAATCTTCAAAGAGCATCTTTAAAGTTAATCTCCTTCTGTATTTTCTGATCCCGCAACATTAAGTCGCCACTAATGGCAGCTTTCTGCAGCGTCAGTCTTCGCAGTGTGGTGTTGATGCTGGTGTTTAAAAGACGTTGCCCTGGCGATGGATCAAACATTTATAACTGAGACATGAAACGCATAAACAGCTGGGCAGCATATATGTATACAGTAAAAGACGCAGATCAAATCCAAGCAAATCATTTGGATGATTTCTTCTTTTCCATCTCTAGTTTTATATTAAAAGGAAAGACATTGTTTACAAACGTGCAAATGTCATTTTAACCATGAAGTCAGTCTACTTGATGCTATAGATTAAAAAAAAAAAAACACTGATAAATGTGAGGTAGAAAAAAATGATAAATTCAAATTAATTTGATTGTGATCTCAGTAGCTGTGGGGAGGAACCAAATGCCGACCAAAGCACATGAAGCAGGAAGGGGAAGAAGATGAGCTGTTTTGTTTTAAATGCAGTGCAGTGAGTGACTCACTGAACAAAACAAATTTGGCAAGAGAAAGCACCAAACAACATTTGGAAAAAGATCTGTTGTTGAGCAAAGAACAGGCAGCTGAGTGGAGTCGTGGCTGAAATAAGGGGGTGGTAAGTGGGTCCAGGTGTGTTGAAGGAGCAGAAAGCACAGATGTGGCAGAATTGGGGGGAAAAAAATGACCTTGATGTCTTTTCTTTGTCCTCCTTGGAAAACATTTTTGAAGAGAGATGGTGAGAGAATTTCAGGACTTTGGAGAAGAAATTAAGACATTGGATGAAGATCTGACCACACAGAGTCTGACACACCACCTGCTCTATGTTTTCTGCAAAATGTGCTGTAGATTCACCATTGCTCAAAAGACATTGGGTGTGTGTGTGTGTGTGTGTGTGTGTGTGTGTGGGGGTGGGGGGGCAGAGCAGTAGAACTGTTCAGGGTTTTGACAAAATGCTTTTCTCGCAATTTTGCCGGTTCGATCTAAACTGTAATTCATTATTGATGGTTTTTGTGATTTGCAGTTTGTTTTTTAACACCAAACATTGTCCACCAATCTCCACCCACTTCTGAATTTTTTTTTTTTTCAAGAACGGAAATAATGTCACTTTACTAGATAGTTAAAGGTACAGTATCTAAGAATTACTGACATCTAGTAATAAGGATGGGTGTTTGAAAGAAAAGATGTTGTCTTTCAAATGGCTTCATTCCAAGCACTGTTGTGAATGTATGGTGGTCATTAGTGGCCAAAATTCTCCCAGACATAGAGATGTTTTCATCTGTGAGTGGATCCAGTGGTCTCAGGTGTAGCTATGACTGGACGATGAGTAACAATTTTTTATGTCTTTGAAGGCATTACTGATCCCAAACAGTGCTCTAACTCCCATTAGATAAGGCTGGTACAGCAATTTTAAAGTTCAAAGGGTTCTTACTTCACACACATTGTTTTGTCCATTCAGGGACACCGTGGTAAAAATGGTGGAACAAATATGGCAGCTTCCATATGTGCACCGCCCAGCAAGTAGATATAAATGACTCATTCTAAGCAAATAAAGGTATAATAGCTATTCTAGTGCAGTGATTACACATCAATAGAAACACAGTTTTGAATTACATATCACATTTTTCTGCCACTGACCTTTGATTTTTTACATACTGTACCTTTAAAGAAAAACACCTTTCCCTCTGCTGGAGAAAAGCTGCAACTTTTCCCCCTCCTGGCTGATAAACAGACTAAATGAAGCATTTAAATTTGGAAATGTGATGCAGCGCCTGGTAATCCTGTTTTATCCAAAACAAGTTAAACAGTAACTACTAACAAAGTGTTTCCAAAGGGCTGCACATAAACTAAAAAGAACGCAATGTGTTACTACCAGGTTAGAGATCATGCAAGTAAAAGATGTCTTCCTAACCTTAACCACTTTGCTTTTATTACCTAACCTTGACTTGGTAGATTTTTATGTATAAAACTGGGAAGAAAAAGCAAGCGAATGCAAAGATTTAGTTGAAAGTCACAGCGACTGGATATAAAAGCAAAATTCTAAAGTAAAGTTAGATGAATACACACTTGAAGCCGACAAGACTTCGTCTTGACTCTCTTATTTAGCAGCTGGATACAGCAGCATCCTCTAACTTACAAATGTTCCCAAAAAGTTCATAACACTAGCATTTTTTTATTATTATTATTTTTTTTAACCTTTATTTAACCAGGTCGGCTATATTTCTCTGATACAGCATACTCTATATTAACACTTTGTTTTAGCTAATTGAAAAAAAGAAAAAAAACAAACAAACTGAAATCTTGATTGTTCATTATTTGGTAACTTGATCTCATTGTGGTTTAAAAATTTTAAAAGCAGATTCCTTGTAACTAAATGAATTTAAACCGTTTAAATTTTAAGCAGCAGATATAATTGAATGTGCTCAAACTCAAGTTAAAGGCTGTAACAATGAACTTCTGTGGCATTTGTGTTTATTGCTAATAAACACATAACAGAAACATTCGTATGCCAATAAGCTGATCTAGCATTACGAATATAACACAGTGTACCTGTTTTAATACTGTATTAACATGCTGATATGAGGCCCCGTCATGACTCTGCTGGGAAAAATCTGAATTGTGATGCTCCGACTTTCTAAGAAGCCTAAAAAATACCTATATTGTTAATCTTTTTAAGGAAAGAAATGCAAATGATAAACTAGCAGAAGATAAATTGAGGGATTTTAGAAGATGGAAGTTTCTTTAATCGTAATCAACGGTAAAATAAGAGCAATATCCCGGAGCATCTGAACATTACAATCATATTTTGCTTTAAATCCTGTGTCTGTGATTTGGGTTTTTTTTCCCCCTTTTTTTAAAAAAAGAGAGTTCTCAGTGTAAACATAATAATGTTCCGGTACATGGTATTGATGATAAAAAATTGAAAAAAAACAGTGATGTCAGAGTTGGAGTTAGATAAGGAAAAAATAAATCATGTTTAAGAGATTTAAACCATATTCTGGTTGTTTTGTTACAGAGTAAATTGTGTTTTTATACTATTTTAATTCTGTTTGGTGGCAGTATACAGTCTAGGCCTACACCTTGTATCATAGTCATACTCTCCCGATCCCCATCTGTTGAAACCACAGACAAAAATGTTGTTTCATCATCATCATCCTTTGGAAACAAAAATAGAAAGAAATATCTTAATGAGTAGTTTAAAGTGAAAATTGTTCCTCCGCAGCTGGAAACTGAAACACAACCTTTTACCCCTCCGCTTCAAAGATAATTTACATCACTAACTGCTGCTTTTTCTTGTCTGGTTATGGAGTGATGGCTTGCTGTTAAACACGAGCTTTGGCACAGACCAGAGAGGAAGGAAAAATGTAAATCTGTGAAAGATCAAGGATCAGAGGATGTCAAAGCAATTCTCTGAAGGGCCACTTGGTCTCTGTCGGTTTAAATGCTCAGACTCCTGAGGATTCAATATGACTCGGCTCCCTCAGATCAGTAATCCCTCCTCGATGCATTAAAATCTCCTCTTATTGTGATCAGAGACCAGATGGAGAGCTGATAACTGACATCTTCAGCATCAGCTGTCATCATATGCAAGACTCACCAGAGATTCAAACATCATGAGGATCAAATCGCATTGATGACCAAGTAGGTTTTTAATGTGATGAATCTTTTATGTGCAGTTATTGACGTTGATCCTTCGTATTTGTCAGCTTTTTGTTTATAAAACAAGTTCAATACTTTTTTGAGATTAGGAAACATGATAGGCTTCTTTATCATTGCATAGGGCACAACAAAATTCAAAGCACCAGTAAAAAGGGTCTCATAAAAAGTGATAAAAATCTAAATATAGTAATAAATAAATAACTAGTCCACTTCCCACTGATCCAGCCCATGAGCACACACGCCACACTCAAATGACTAAATCAGAGAACATCAAGGAACTGCAGGAAATGAGAATAGAATGGCGTAGACCATATCTCCATTTTCAGTCGTAAATATGCTTAATTACTGTACGTGGAGTATTTCATCAAAAATAAAAAACGAGAGAGAGAGAACAGGTTACACAAGAAGTGCACAGCTTGATTATAAACATATTGATTATGAAATGGAGATGTGGTAGGATATAAGCTAATGATTCATCCTACTCCTTTTCAAACATGTTATGTTAATATTGTCTTTAGTGTTCTCAACTGACCCTTCACTAAGTTCCGCCCCCCCATGGTTACAGTTGCTAAGTCTGACAAGCTTTCTTTTTAGCTAATTTCTGCCTACGTCAGCATGGATTGCTCAGCAATTTGGTGACCATGTTGCGAAGGAAATTGTTAAATTTCTGGAGAAATAGTTTGGAAATATCAGAGGGAGACAGAGAGGACTGCAACACGCATTTGAGGAATACATCACCATTTGTCGGCGGAGTAATGTTGACAAAACTCAGCAACTCCACGTTTTGATGATTCATGTCCAGTAAAAAATGTATAAAGGAACAACAACGTTGCATCGCAAAGTCAACATACTGTTTCATTTTGAGCTAACTGTCATGTATGACTCCAGAAAGTTTTAGGTATCTGACATGTTTTAGCCTGTCGATAGATGTCTTCCTTTTGGGTTATAATGGACGAAGTTGTTGTTCCCACATCATCCTGGTCCTTGATCAATACATTGGATCTAATCAGCGTAGCGGCTACTGGACTGAGAAACCGGCAGAGAGGACTGTGTTATATCCGTCTCCATGTTTGGCAATCAGCGTGACATATCCGTGTTTATCTGGTATATTTGTTTAGCCTCTAGCGACACACAGCTACTTTACTCCATGTTAAAACAGCTGCTTTTACTTAATATTGTACCGCTGTCTTGCAGCTAACAACTGTGCTAGTTGGCGTTAGCATCTTACCTTGAAACAAAGTTTGTTCAGCTCCATGTTCAGCCTAATGCAGTTGCGAGTGAGGTCTTCCACACCATTTGATCCATATTCCACATCTCTCCACTTGTGTTTTTTTTTTTTTTTGGCTTTGAGAAGGCAAAAAATACAACATCACCCAAAGTTTCTGGATATCTGTCAGACTTGAAAGTCCCGTCTATGCTTGTCTATGGAAGTGAAGCTTGCCAGAAAGTCCTTTCCTTAGATACCATTGTTAATGTATGATTGGTCAGCGGCGATCCCGGGGCAGGGCTCGCGAAGGGTCCGTTGATTTAAATGTTTTCATTTGTACTTCTTTTTTTGTTTGCTTTTTTGTACTCCTTGCATGTTTGAAATAAAGCATTCATTCATTCATTCATTCATTCATTCATTCATTATAATCTGATGTTATTTAATGTAATATGACTGAAATCTGGTGTGGGGCATTGGTGTAAGAATGGAAATGCCCATCACTTACTAGTAGAAAGAAGGAAAATTGTTTTCTGTGAATTTAGAGCTACAAGTTTAATTCCTCCATGCCAGTACTGTACTGTAGGTGTCACACTCACACTCGCTTACTCAATTAGCATTAACTGATGCTACAGAACCACAAATATTAGTAAAAATCTGACCAAACTGGATGAAAATTAGAACAGCTTAACTTAATAGGAGGTACACCTTGTGTTTGTGTTACATGACAGTCGTCACCAGATAAGCTGAACGAGCTACTGTACAAACAAATGACCAGTTCTTGCTTTTTTTTCATGACATGATTCCTCTAGTTTGGTTTAATAATTGAAACTTGAAAAATTCATTCTATAAAATCCTGCAAAAGTTCTCATCTTTTGGAGATTTTATAATTGAGAAACTTGTTTTAATAAGAAGGAGG
Organism: Atherinomorus stipes; assembly: GCA_023101725.1. Lineage (NCBI taxonomy): Eukaryota > Metazoa > Chordata > Actinopteri > Atheriniformes > Atherinidae > Atherinomorus > Atherinomorus stipes. The sequence continues at coordinate 246,155 of JALJCO010005325.1, forward strand.
TAATTTAAATGGACCCTTAATGTAAAAGTTGCAGATTCTGCCAGACCAACGGAGTGAGATAATTACTGGCTACTGCAGGATGAAGTGTGGAAGGAAAGTTTAAAAGTAAGTGCTTTATTCTAATTTCTTGGTAATTTAGTCATTTTCCAAGAGGTTTTAAAAAAGGATCTTGTAATTTGGTTTGCAGGGTGATAGTGATGTACATGCAAGTGTCCCAGAAAAAGAACTACGTGTTCTGGAGCTTTTGAAAATGTGATGGTGGGGAACAGCTGATTATGATTAATATTATGTATCATTTGAAAAGATTGCTCCTGCTCTTACTGACTGTGTGAAGTGTTGCTAAATATGATTACTGCTGAGATTTTATCTGCAATTATGGGTCAATCTGCTCTGCTTCCATCATGATTCAGTAGCAAAAACAGGAATCACGACAGGTTAGAAATACGGTTCCTTCAAGACAACTCCCAGCCAGCACATCCATCTCTCTGTGTATAACCACTGCATGTACAGAAGTCGCATTAAAAACAAATGGCTTCATTGTCAGAATGATGAGAACCAAGCTTGAGCATGGACACAGCCAGATTCAGTTCAAAGTTAATATCACATACACAATCCATCTCAACCTGTTCTCACTCCAAACAAGTCTGTTGCAAACAAACACCTGCTCAGGAGCTGGCTGCATCCGTTTCCAGTACCCCAAAGCATCATTTTAGGACCTCCTGTGTTTCCTAAGCTGATAATTTACAAGTGTAGGAACATGTTGTTGCAATCTAGAAGCTTACTACAAAAAAAGAAAGAAAAAGGACGTAATTGTGAAGACTGTTTTAAAGCTGAATCAAGTTATATTAACTTTAGCCAAATATATTTAATACTTCTTAACAAAGTAGCTCTTGTTAATTTTTAAAGAATACAGCATTACAGCAAGACTTAAATTAAAGAGCATTTTAGCTGCATGTTGTTCTGGCTCTGATTTAAGCCGTATGTGATCTGTTTGTTCTGTATCATCCAATCATATCCACTTTCACTTTACAGCACATTATAAAAACGCATACTTACCAATGCACTGTACATAAAGAGCCAATTATCATTAAAAGAGACATTAAGACATTTCACACTGCCAGAATTTTTCACTCTACAGTATAAGACATTGAAAGTCTTCATAGACAACATACACAGCTGAAAAGCGGAAGACTTTATTGGCTTTAAAGACCCTAAAAGAAATCTGAATACTGGAATACACTAAATGAAGACTAAAACATAAATGAGAAACAACATTAAAAGTAATTATAGACTATACTACACATTTATATTGTAACGTGTGATATCTTTTCGTATAAACATAGCATTTAAAGAAACCTTTACCGATCTTGCATTTCAGAAAGCACAGCAAGATTATTTGAATATAAACAGTCCCGCCTCACTCCTAAGACACACCCCTTCATTCCCTCCACCTCCCAATGCAGAATCAAAGGTCTGACAGGCAGGTCCGTTGGACAATCCTAGAGGTGCACCCCACTTCAAGGATTGGTTGGAGTTTTCATTGAATATTTAGAGATTGGAATAATATTTTATTTTGATTAATGGTGGGTCTGTCTTGTATTTTAGAGTTCCATTACCTCATTCATAGCATTTTACCCTGTTAGAAAAATAGTGTAAGAATGCAACATCGGTTAGGGTTGCTTTAAATCTTTGAGACTCGCATGCACATAAGCACACATTTATGTCAAAGTTTGACGTTACTTTCAAGCAGTAATTACAGTCCAAAAGGTGATGGTAGCGTGCCTCAAATTACCCAGAAAAATGAAAGCAAAGTGTTGAAACTGAGGCCTATTGGATTATACTAGAAGTGTCCAGCTCCGGTCCTAGTGGGCCACAATCCTGCAGGTTTTTTATGTGTCCCTGCTCCAACAGGTCTGACTCAAATTAATAAGTCATTGTGCAGAGTTTCATAGGCTGCTGGGTCCATTTAATTTGACTCAGGTTTGTTGAAGGAGGAAAAAATGAAAACCTGCAGGACAGCTGCTCTTGAGGACTGACTTTGGACACCCCTGACCTCTGATATCAATCATTTACACCAGGGCAGAGGTGGACATCCCTGGTCCTAAAAGCAAAAATCCCATCCTGCAGTTGTGTGGTCTAGACAAATGAATGAACTGAATGAACCTTCTACCTTAAAAGCAGTAATTGGGAACTCTGCTCCTTGAGAGCTGCAGTCCTGCAGGTTTTATGTGTCCCCACTCAAGCAAAACTGATTCAAATCAAATGAATCCAACAGTCTATCAAGTTCTGCTCAGGGACTCATGCATTAAATCAGGTGTGCAGGAGCAGGGACACATGAGAAACTTGCAGGACCAAGGCCAAGTTCCCCACCACTGCCTTAAAGACACTCTTCATGTGGATAAATGAACAAGCTGGAAAAAGAGAAAAAAAAGGTAGACGCAGAGCGCTGGCTTCTACGTCCTTCTCGTGGTACTTGACATTAAAAGCTCTGCACCGTTCCATCTATTTAATGGAACATTTTCTATCAGAGTATTTATATGTTTTCAGAAATAAGTCTTCCAATATGATCTTTTAAAATGATTTCTTTTTAAATTAAACATTCTCCTGAATATAAACCATTATTCTAAAGCAAGACACAGATGAATGGAAGTGAAACAATAAGATGAGACTGACTGCAGGTTTTGAAAAGTGGTCCGCTTTGGCCCCATCACGTTGTTAAGCCCTGTAAAGCCCTTCACTTAAAACACACAAATAAACCTATATTTTGTTATTAAACCTTTTATTGGACCTTTGAACACATTCTTTAGTTGATTTAATTATGTTAGTAGTGCAGAGATGTGTTTCAAATGTGACATATTTGACATTACAGTGTCAATAGCTGATGAAAGCAACCGTTGTAAGCTTTGGGAAAAGATATCATGAACCTTTGTTTATGATTATTTAGTTAAACTTTAAAAAGGTTTCAAACTGGAGGAGATGCCACATGAAACAGTAATCAAAGCCCTCAGTGCTTTGTCATGCTGCTCTGCTGGATGAAAAAGCAGAGCAGCAATAATTATCCAGCCCACCTACAGAGTCTGATCTGAGTGTCTGTGGAGATTTTTCACACCCTGTAGTCTGAGTTCAATCAGATGAGCAGCTACATGGCAGAATATGCAAATCATCAGCCCACCTACAGCATGCAGGAGAGTCACTCTTCCATCATTTCCCCTCATTTCTCTTGTTCATGTGCAGGCTTGTTCACCAGATCTCTTAAATTTTGGTCCTTGTCGAAGTGAATATAGTCAATTAACATTTAAGAATGTGATTTTTATCACCCTAAAATTGTTTAAGAAAATTTTAAACGTGAGTGCAAATGATTGTCCCCAAAATTTAAAAAAAAAAAAAAATAATCCTAAGGTTTGAAACTAAATGCAAGATTTTCACCTAGCTGTATTTTCATACTGGTTAATTAACTAAAAACAACTTTACCAATTATTAATGACATTAATGTTCGTTTGCCAGCTGTCCGCAGTATGTTTGAAGTAGATGGAGGAAAAAACAGGTTCCATCTGTCTGCAAAGATGCTTCTTGCTGCAGAAAATATGTGAAAATGCTGCTTTTAGCATTTCTTCTTCCCATTTAATTCTCAGTAAACTTCAAACTTTGACTGTCATCTGTCTCCTGATGAAAGAGTTAAGAACTTAAAAGAAAGGGGAAGAGAAAATCTCCATTAATCATGGAACATGTCAAACTTGTTTGGTTGCACTTCTCCGTGTAAATAAAGGAATTACAATCAAATCTGAATCAAAGATGAGAAACTATTAAAAACATTGGATTCTGTATTTTTGAAGAAACACACATATTCTTTTCCAGACATTTCCCTTTCATCTTTCACTGATTCCGCACATAGAAGTTTGTATGTGTCCATGACATAATCTGTAGTGTCCAGTTATTTAATCTTAATGTATTAACCACCAAATGAAACAGCAGCAAACAGACATACACCCATTTATTTGATGAATTAATTTAAAGCTAACAAATAAAAACACGTTTCCACTCTGTGCACACACTCTGTCCTTCTTTGGGCAACATAAAGAAGGGAAATTTTAAAGGGAATAAACCAGTTTTTTTTTCCTTTCCTTCCCTCTTTTCTCCCAGAAGCTCCCCTTATCATCACCGCAAAGAAGAAATGGTCCCATTAACCCCACTGGTCCTCTCCATCACAGACACCTGCTCCCTGACATTTGCTCTGGACTCTTATTGTTGTTTTTTTAAATCAGACATGAAGCCATTTTCAGTTCAGCGGGTCCTTTTTCTTCTTCTCTATTTGTTTCATTGTTTTCTCGCCAAGTTTTTTTTTGCCAAACTTGATTGTTTCTTCATCTTTTGTCTTAAGTGATTTCAGTGTCTCGCTTTTTAATGCGTTCAGATTTCCTCCAAACTGAATACTGATCACTGTTTATTTGAGATAAGACAGGGAATTTTCAAAAACAGCTCGTTACTGACCTGTAAGTATTTGTCTGCTTATGAGCTTCCAGGCTGCCACACGGCAAATTTGAAAGCCGAAATTCAACTCCCCCCACAGTTAAATTCAACACTCATCCATAGTTTTTATAGGAACTACTGAAAATGTTAGATTAACGCTTTTCAAAGTGTTTGAATTGCTAACATTGTCAGTGTTCATAAACTCTAACATTACAGTTTAACACCAAGATGGAAAATAGTGACAGCAAGCCTGTGTTTAAAATTCACCAAGTGGGGGTTGCTTATTACAGTAGGTTTCATTTTATTTGATGCATTCTTTCTATTTCTAGCAGTGATGTGTCATGCTCAGAAGCTCCCAGTTTTTTTTTAAGGAAAACTTTGCAAAACTTTGTTTTGATTGACCACCTTGAAACCACATGGCCAGTCACGTGAAGTTACAGGCTTATGAAAACAGAGGTTGGACAGATGTTTCACTGCAAGTGAAGACAGCAGACAGTGGTGAGGAGAGTGTGTGAATGCATCGCGTTGTCCTGTAATATAACTTGAAGTGACACCAGAAGTAAAACAGCATCTGGCTGCATTTTGTTGTTTTATTGACTTGTCTTTTTTTTTTACCTGCCTACAGATGCAGCTTGGTAGCTACAGAATAATCCAACATGTTTACATCTGTTGCTACAATGTGTGCTGTGTCTGTTAAATAAGCAAATAAGTAATTAAAAAGTTTTAAGATGGAATAAATGCACAAAATTATAAGGCTTCTCACAAACACAAACCATTAGATTTTTGCAAAGTTAAAGAAATATACGGCTACAAAAGATCCTAAATTAAGAGCTGTTCGGGAGTCAAAAGACCCAGTTCTTCTTTGAGAGCTGAATCAAAAGAGCCAAACATTCCATCATTCATTTCTAGAAAAGATCGTGATAAGATTAGAGGTTTTAGTTGTTGACCCCTCTGTTACTCCAAAACCTTCCACCAAGTTTTCCATCCCCATGCAGGCACATTAATGCAACCTCTGGGCTACCATCATATTCAGAATGTGGTTCTGCGGCAGGACTGGTTGGAAATCACTGGACTGGTTATACGGGATCAGCCTCACTAACGGGTATGAAGTTAGCTAGCTAGCTGATAACACACCGGGGGAAAGTTGAAGGACTACATACATTTAACTCATGGTGTAGAACAGAACAGAAGGCCCCACAAGCATAATGGGAAATATTCAAACGAACCTCCTCCAGGACCAATTACACCATACCCAGATGTTCCAACAACACTCCCAAGTGTTAAATCTTACTATGCCGTGATATTACACCCTCACAGCTGTAATTGTTCACCACAACAGAGTTAATTGTGTTTGAATCAACACTGGAAACAGTGTCTTGAATTATTGTACAATCCTCTCACTAGGGCCGTCTTTGTATTTGTGTGGTGGCTAACTCTTTGTGATGCTGCTCATGAACGTAGTCCTTTTTTGTATCCTTTATAACAAACATATCTTTTCATCATGAAGGAAAGAGAAACATTTTCATTCAGGCCTTTAAACCGACATCATCATTAATAAGTGAGATAAACCAATTTTTACAAAGCTTTGTTTGGCTTTTTATTTTATGTCTCCTTTTTCTTTTTGTCTTCCTCATAACTCGGACTTCCTGCTGGGCCGAGTGGCGGTACTGATGACAGATTCAACTCCCAAAAATCCAGAAATTTTTCCATTTTAAATCAGTGAATCAAACTTTATGAAGCGCTTTCCCAGCAAAACCTGCAACTCAAATAAAAGTCACTCCCACCCAGCAAACCATCTGATCACAATTACACCCACCCCCATCCCCCATCTCAAATCAGCGTACAGTACATGAGGCTACGTACCGATGGACTAGGTGAGAAAACTCTGTCAGAAGAGCCATCTGAACCATTTTAGAGTAAAAGTAAGTTTCTCTACATTTAGAACTTTAGAATAGAAATAAGTTCAACCTAGGGAAAAAAATCCAGGAGATAATTATATCAGTGAATCAACAAGAACTTCAATTATAAATAAAAATATATAATGCATAATATAAAAATTACAATTTGCAAATGAAGAGATTGTTTTTCCCCCTTTTTTTCTGGAGCTTGTTTGTGTGTTTACTGAGGGAGCAGCACAGCTGTGGTGGAGCTGATGGCTACAGTTTGATTTCCCCACTGGGCACAGATAAAATTAGTTTCTTAAGAATGCACACACTCATATCTGCAGGACAAACCACTGTGTGATGTGCAAAGAAAATCTTTAGAAAATGAGAGATGATGAATAACGATTACCGATAACTGTCTTTTCCCAAAAACACAACATCAGTTACTTAAATGACAGAAATTTAAGAATAAATACCAGAGCAACAGTTGCTCATGTACAAAGCTGCCAAATGCAATCCAATTATGAGCAGTAAACAGCTGCAGAAGAGGGAGATGGACATATTTTCACACCGTGCTGGAAAGCTTGGAAAAAACCTCCTGTGGATCGTTGAGAAACAGAAGCGCCTATAAAGCAGGTATCGCTGGAACATTTGTTCCCGGTTTTTAGAGCACAGGATTTAGAAACTTGTCAGGGCGAGAAAATTATGATTATCAAACCAAAAGTCTGTAACATTACACACATCACACTACAGCCAGATAACATTTACAACCATGGATTGTGACACTAATGACATGTGACCTGACAGGAATCCCGGCCTACATGGTGAGATGTGTGAGCCATAACCAGTTATTTGCTATCCAACCCCTAACCAGATCATTTTAACTCCTAATCATTCACAAAGATGAGATGTTGGAAGAAAAGTGCAATATCTGGAAAATTAGACCACCCGAAAAAGAAAAATATCTAGTCGATTTCTACCTCGCATTTAGAAAATAAACTAGACAATTTTAGAAAGTAGCTTTAAACGACGTACTGTGGATGGGTTGCCAGTTGTGTCTGATGTCAGGTGGACACATTTGAACGAGTCCCAAAACAACACAGGTGGAGCATTTTCACTCACGTATCATTATGACAATTTTCACCAACTTTATCTGTCACTGACTTTTTGCAGAAATATTAAAGCAGAGCTACAACAGTCCTTAGATGTGGCAGTCAGGAAGACAATGACTTCTGTTGGAGAAAAAAAAAAAAAAATCATGGTGTAATCAGGCTCTGACAGAATGCCTTCTCATGTGTGTTTCAGTGCCTTCGCTTAACCGACTTCTACATATCTGTTTACTCTGGAACTTTCTGTGAAACATACCCTCAAACAAAGACCATCTTGATCTAAATGTCTTGACCACTTGAGTTGGAATTAGGTCAAAGATACACTTGATAAATCTCACATTCATGTATAACCTACAGCACAACTCCACTACCTCCTAAACTTAGTCGTGCTCCTCTGTTTCCTGTCTTATTGGACAAACTAATTAATCCAGGTGTGCCTGATCTCAGTTACCACCGAGAGAATGGCAAGACAAACCTGGATTTATCAGTTTGTCCAATAGTGAAAGATAGGAAACAGAGGAGCACTACTAAATTCAGGAAGTAGTGCAGTTGTGCATATAGCCTATTGTTTCCACAATTCTGTTTCTATGCTCAATACCAGATGATTCCATTAGGGGGCGCATTAGAGAACTCAGACAATAAAAGGATGTAAAGGCCCATTAATGCTCGACGCAGAAGAGAGATGCACAGACATACGGACAGTTTCATCCGTCATCTGCGTCGGTTACGCGTGTAATTTGGTGCGTTTTCAAGGGGCTTGTTGGTTCGTCACTTGACGCAGAAGACGGAGCAATACCACCAGAAACCGCGGGGTCAGTGTTGAGCTGTGTAGTTGATATGCAGCCAGCGAAAGAAACAAACGAAGAAGAACAGGAACAGAAACAATCACAAAGCAAACACCACCAGGGCCAAATGGCCCAATGAAAGCACCTGAGAAAGAAGACGCCAAACAAACAGAGAGCATCTGTAGACATGGATGGAGCTTTTGAGGAGAGGCCGTGCGAGTGTGTCCGAAAATACACTTATCTTTACAACATCACATGGGCACAGGGACAGGTAGCACTGCCGCCCAGCGGACAAACTGAACCATGGGAACGCAGAAAATGTATGGGAGTATGAAGGCAGCCACGCATGAAACAGATGTTGCCATTCGTGTACGTAGGGGAGCATAAATGGGCCTTTAGTCTTAAGTTTGATATCATAGCAGGACAAACCCCAAATGCAGCAGTTTAGTGGATAGTACAAAAGGCAACAAGCACGTCTTGTCTCAGAACCTGTGCCATTTTTACTGCCGTCCACTCTGTGACCTTACTTCTGCTCAGATTGGCTCCTCACCATTACTGGGTTTTGCAGCTTGTAAACACAACATTAATTTCTGAGGCTGTGCATAAACACTTCAAACGAAAAAAAAAAAAATGGTGAGGCAGCTGTGATGAACATGCATGCGCATAATTAAAGTTTATTTTTAGCCTGAAAATGGAAATGTGAAAATGAAATGGTTTAACTCGGTGTCAGTTTCAAACTTGACAAAAAATCTATGAAATTTTGTAAGCAACAGGCGTTTATATGGTAACAACAGGGCGTATTGATGTATTTTGCACCAACAAAGCTTATAAAATGTTGCTTATTTGCCTCTTTTTTAAAGTCTTTGTAGACAATTTCCTATCGCTAACTTCAGACCGTAGGTCAGGGCTATTCAACTCTGGCCCCTGTGGGTCATTTTCCTGCAGGTTTTAGATGTTTCCCTGCTCTAAAAAACCTGGTTAAAGAGGAAGAAGAAGAAGAAGAAGAAGAAGAAGAAGAAGAATGGAACTTTATTGTCTTTCAACATAAGAGAAATTCTTCTTGCCAACAAGGCAAATTAGAAAAAAAAAAAAAAAAAAAAAAAAAAAAAAAAAAAAAAAAAAAAAAAAAAAAAAAACTCATTTGACAAAACATGTATGGTAAAATCACATACAGTCGTACAATCATCAGAACCGCAAATGACATAAACAACAACCAATGAAAACACAGCTGCCGACATTATTGCTGTAAGTACAGTCACTGCATTTGGAACGACTGATTTTTTGTATGTGTTTTTCCGGGCCAGTGGGGTTCTGTGTCTTCTGCCTGATGACAGGAGAGAAGAGGAATGGTGTACTTTAGGAGGTGATTGTGATCTTTAGTGATGGGGGTGGCAGTCCTCAGCACTGATCGCCTGTGCAGTTCACAGAGGGGCATCTGAGGTGATTGGGTGCTGGCCTTGTTTCTTATTCAGGTGAGCTGAGCATTGTTTTGTGTTTGAGAGTGAGAAAGTTGAACCAGGAGGAGATATTTGTGACGATGGACTCCATAAGTGAAGTACAAGAGACAAAATGTCTTGGTTAACATTAAAAGTTCTCAGTTTCCTCAGGAGGTGGAGGTGCTGTTGTGCCTTGAAAAACAAAAAAAAAGTTTGCATGATGTCCAAACGGACATACTGCTTTCTATTTCTGTCCCCAGGTATTTAAAACAGTCCACCGGCTGACCATGGATGATGGTGGGGCTGGACAAGAACCCCATGAGTCTTCTTCCTGTGACTTCACAGCACAACTCCTTTGTTTTGGAGATACTGAGCTCCAGTGAGCTCTGAGTAAATCCACACACCAGAGTTTGGACCTGCTGCCGGTGCTGTGCCAAGGCCTGCGTGTCTTTGTGGTGTGCCACTCGAGCCATGTCACCCGCATACCTTAGGAGGGTCATTCCTTCTCGGTTGTAGGAGATGTTATTAGTGTAGGGTGACAACACACAGCCCTGGGGAAGACTTGTCTTCACATTTGGCTGGACTTGACATGGTTGAAGAGTACATGCTGTGGCCTGTCACACAAGAACTCCCTGATCTCCCTGATCCATAAAAGTCAAGTTCAAATTAAATACATCAGCTTGCCAGGTTCTATAAAAGTCCTTCATTTGATAGATTTGTTGAGACAGAAAAAGTTGTATATATAAAAAGAGATATTTGCTGTTTTTTTTCCCCTTTTTTTAATTTCTGTAATAAATTTTTGTCTGAAATCAAGGACAAAAAAAGGAGGGGGGGAAGAAGTTAAAATACTGTATAAACCGTGTTTTAATTTTAGAGACAACTGGAGAAACCGAGCCCTAATTGAGTGGTGTGTGGACAATGAAAGCTACATCCAAAAGTGGATGGGTGGGAATATTATTGAGTACTGGTGTCCTCCCACAGAGGTGTGGGTGTATTCATAATTATAGATAGTTTTAGTCTTTTTCTTCTCCTTCTAAGTTGTTTTATTGGCATTTTTATTCCAGCCAAAAAATTAAATTTAACAGGGATATTGTGACTCCTGAACCACATTATGGGTTTGAGTTTGTTCACTGGTGCAGTTTATTTATATTGCAGTAAGAGGCACCATCAACAGGTGAAGGGGTCAGTGGTGTGACGGTCACTTGGCAGTAAAACAACCAGGATGCTGCAATCCAAGAGCAGCACTCAGTTAGTCCAGCCTCAGGTGGTACAGTAGGCTTGGTCTCGGTCTCGTCCATCAGTAGCTGGATTTCCATTACACCTGGAATTGCGCAAAACCTAAGTATCGCAATTAAAAACCGCTAATGGAAACACCTACATGTAAAAAAACTCAAATATCACAAAAAAGTTTTTACACTTTTATGAGGTGTAAATTCAGACGTTTTGATAAAGCAGTTTTATAAGTTATAAGTTTATAAGTGTAATGGAAACATTTTTTCCCCTTTTTTGAATTCCTGTGATAAATTTTTGTCTGAAATCAAGGGTTAAAATATTGTATAAACTGTGTTTTGATTTCACTTGGGGGTAAAATCCAGGTATTCCTTCTTAATTATGATGACATTTACAAGCATTAACTGTGCAATCAGAATGATGGGGGAAGTTTTATCAGTCACATATATGAAAAATCCCCAAATCGCCATAACTCAGCAAGCTGAGTTCATTTTGGACATTATACTCAACTCATCTCATCTTTATTTATAGAGCCCTTTAAAACAACCACAGTTGGAACAAAGTGCTGTACACAACAAGCAGATAATTATAACAATTCCAAAACAACAAAATAATTTAAAAATGAAATAAATAAAACTAGAAATAAATAAGTAAAAATGATAAAACCAAATAAAATCAGCAACTCATTAAGGCTACTGGGACCAAACACCATCACTTCAGTTTTTATTTGATTTAGGTATAAAAAGATAAGAGCCAACCAGGCTTTAATGTCATCAAGTCATGCCAGAAGTGGTGCAAGTGGGCATTCTTCTTTTTTATAGGCACATAAATCTGACTATCATCTGCATAGAAATGAAAAGAGATGCCATGCCTTCTCAAGATGGATCCCAGCGGCAGTAAATACAAAGAAAAAAGCAGGGTTCCTAACACGAAACCCTGTGGAACCCCACAACGAAGAGGAGCAGAGCTGGATTCACAGTTTCCAAGACTCATGCTCACACTTCTATCTACTTCTGCCATTATACAGATGGTTCAAGTTCTTCATGTATTAACGACTGGCCACGAGTTGTTTATGTCGTTTGCACACATTTGTAATACCACAATTCAGTTATCTTGTTCCCACATGTTAATTACATGTCACCAGGACTTAATAAAACGTGAACACGGATGACATCATATGACTGCGCCTTCATATCAACAGCTGCATCACCACATCAATCAGGAACTGGTGCCGGAAAAAGTGGAATTCAAGACAACCACAACCCAGAAGTTGATCTCGAGGGGTTTTTAATTTGTGTTACGTTTTGGGCATCTGTTCTGGTGTTTTTTCCTGCTGATGTGATCAGAGGCTACGTACTTACGAAATTTACCCCCTGAATCATCATCCACTGCTTTCATCTCCTGATGATGAGGAGCAGCAGCAGCTCTAAAACACAACATTATGTCTCCATCCTCCTCAAAGTGGAGTCTCGCGGGACGGGATTTTTAGAGAATTACAGCTTACACCATTCAATGGAAACACCTACATACTGTATCGTAATTGTACTTTTTCTAAATTTAAGAAATATTGCTTTTATTTTTCGAAAAAGTGTAATGGAAACCCAGCTAGTGAAACCTCGGCCAGAGAGGGCAGAGAAGGCTCCAGTGAAAAACAGTCTTAGTGGTTATTTTTGTCATCTTTTAAAAAAGCAGACAAAATCCCAGCAAGCATTTTAAGACGTCTAATAGACGTCCTTTGCTCAATGGGGTGAGAGAAACATTGACAAATGTAATGATGAAAATTTGTCACCATTCCTGGCAGCAGTTTAGATTACATGCAGCAAAGCTAACGTCAGATCAAACGCATGACAAGTTGCATTGTGCACTAAAAATATCACCACCAAACTTTCTGACATGAATTAGTGGCAAGAACGGATGACAATCATGTACCTGATCTGCCTCAACTCAAGCTGCTGGCTCACAATAAAATGTCTCTGTTGAAATGCCATGGACAGAGAAAGAGGCCAACCACAGAGAGGCTTGAAAAATACTTTGTTCAGTCTGGGGCATATTAACTCCCCTTGACAGCAAATGTATCAAATTTACAGGCTAAATCTTTTGGGAGGGAAAAAGTAATAATACTTTTCAAGATATGAAATCCAGCTCTGAGTTGGTGTGGTATGTTTGCAGTTCATAAGAGGTATAGATCTACACTGCTTCTGCAACATCTCATGAAATGAATCCAAGGTTTCCCTTCAGGAAACAGCTGTAGTAGATTTATTAGAAAATATGTTTTGAATCTGTTGTACTATGAGCATTGCCAAGCAAGACACTAATGCAAACAGCAAACTAGAGCTGAGGGCAAAGCAAGGACGCCACACTCAGCAGAACATGGAAAGACGATCTGTCAGTCACACTTGAGAGCTGGCATCATGCGGGATTGATGAAGCGAGTGGAAACAGGTGAGGTGATGGGGAACTGGGGACAGGTGAGCTGGCTGTAGGCCAGAGACCAGATGGAAGCCAAGTGAAGAAATCGATGTTAAACTTTTATATCTTATCTTTGGACATCTTTGGTTAAGATGAGCTGAGACTTGTGCTAAGATTTGTCCTTTCATTATCTTAGATAAAATCTGTTATTACTTTATTACAGACCACATCAGTGGGAAACCTTGTTTTCTGCTCGGTTATTGTGTCACTGTCTGAATGCATGATTTCATTTTAAATCAGGGATCACCAACTCTGGACCTCTTGGGCCAGTATCCTACAGGTTTTAGACTCAATCCCAAGGATTATTAGAGAGGCTTGTGCAGAATTGTCACTTTGAATAAGGTGTGTTGTAACAGGGAAACATCTAAAATAAAACAGGGGTGCCCAAGTTCAGTCCTCCAGAGCAACTATCTTGCAACTTTCAAAGCAGGAGTGTCTAAATTTGGTCCTTGAGGGCAGGTCACTGTACTCATGTAATGAAAAGCGTCTTCTGATTTAAATAAAGACAAGACACTAAAGGGAAATAGGGTAAAACATTTAACTAACTGGTATCACCATGAAATTTTCCTGGTATATTTCTCACATCAGGGCTATCATTTTTTGTATTGCAAGTTTTCTGAAACATTATGTTTAAACATGCAAATTAGGTGTTATATAGCCAAAATGCGCTAATTTGCATACACTTCTAGGAAAAAAAAATCTAAACACTGGATTAAACCAGGTTCAAAGTTCCTTTTGAATTTTGTTCAAATATTAAAGTCAAAAGTTTTTACAGAGGGGATTTTGGATATCCGTATAGATCATTTCACAATTTAAAATATACTGTCAACAACCAGAAAAAAATCATTTTGGGGCATATTTTTTAAGGATGAAATGTTCAATAAATCAGGCTGTGAATGAGATATCAAAAAATCCTTCAGTAAAAACTTTGAGAATACAGTCAGGAGCCAAACTGGAAAGTTTGGTTTCTGGAAGTGCTCCTGAAGTGGAGATGTTTTACCCAGAATAAGAGAAAAAACGCACTTTGAGAAAACAGCTTTTAAAGTTTCGGATTGTAAAATTCCCCACATTTTTGTTCTATAACACTATTTACAGACATCAGATCCAAGCAGATTCATGAGCTGGAAATTTCAAGTTTGGTTGAGATGACATCGTTCAGGAAAAAGAGACGTTTCCAACGATACCAGACATGACGCGGTTCAGGTGAGCGCTTCGTTTAAAAACACCAATTAGCTGCATTTTGAGGGGATTTGGTGCATCAGACAAAGCATCATGAAATAAACTCCTAAATAAAAATAAACTCCTTATTTTTGAGGGGTTTTTTACACTGGTTTGAAAGAAAACATGTTGAAGGAGGAAAAAAACAAAAATTCTCAAAATTGACCAAGTGATGAAAAAACAGGGTTTTGACCTGGAATGTCTCCCCTAAGACGTAAACTCCGACGAGTAAATGCAAAGCCGGCACTGCTCATGTTGAAGAGCATTTTACTGCCAGCATGGTGGCGTAAACAGCTTAGGTATTGGGTGCTGTTATGAGTTAGTATTTGACGAGTACGAACAGAAAAATAGGCCAGTATCGGAGCGAGTACCGATACTAGCATTGGTATCGGGACATCCCTCTCTATAGCCCTTTTCATATGAAAAAAAAAAAAGCCAGCGCAAAATGTTTTATATGATATAAACAAAACATTCCCAAGTATACAAACTAATCAAATTAAAAACATACCTAAACCTCTGTCACACACTCATACACACAGAGCACATGTATTCTCACTATAAGGCATAAAAAGTGCTGCTGTTTTCAGTAAAGTTGTGCCTGATCTTGAACAATCTGAGCTCTACTTCCGGCATGTTAGTCCACCTCTGAAATTTCTCATAAAAAAAACCCTCCAAATTTATTATGACTAATTTGTGCTGTTTTCTTTGTTTTTATAGATACACTACAAGCAAAGTTAGCCAAAAGCACTACATGTCGGAGGATTTCTGTTTGGGATCTACAGAACACAACGCTCCTAAAATATCTGGAGGGATTGGCATCCATCATCCCTGACTGTTCTGGTAAGTTAAAGGAGAAGCAGCACAAACTGGGTGACAAAACAAGATGGTGTTTTTCTTCTGGCTGCGAAAACTGAAGTTACATGCTGTGTTTGTGACTGTGTAAGCTTTCAAGTCTTCCCCAAAGGTGTTGAACTACAACACATGTGAATTCAGTTTATTTTTAGACTCGCAGTAACCCATCAATATGACTTTAGAGGACACATATCTGCAGTCTTCATTTTTCAGAAATTTGACCCATAAACAGCTTTCACCACTAAGCTAATTGCATAAACTGGTCCAGCCATTTGTCCATGTAACATGGCCAGTAGGAGTCAATATGACCGATAAGTCAATTTCTTTATGTGTTTCCCCAGAAGATCGGCAGAGCAGATAGCTGAGCTTCCCTGCTGCTGCAGCGGGAAAGCTACACCTTCTGACTGAACCACAAGAAATCTGTCCACCAAAACTTACTGCCATGATCATTTTTTAAACAACTAAACTAACTGAATAATATGAACTCATGGGGTTTTCCACATATTAGACCTCAGCCACTTGTACTCTTCATTTCTAGTAGCACACTGCCAGAGCTTGCTGAGTTTGCCAATAAACTTATACCAGGCCTGATTCTGTTCCAGCCTTTTATCTAGGAGATGCTGCAAGTGTGAGGTCCCATGTTTTCTCTTTGTCTCTCTCGTGTTCTTGGCTCATCCATCCATCTGCTGATAGAAACATCACAGCTTTGTCCTTTGAAGGCCTGCTATCTGCTCTTTGCAGCCTGTTGTAGGTGAGACAATACGTATCTATAATGAGAGACAGGCATGGCAAGAAAGAAAAGGATGGGATAGCTGAATTTGGGAGCTATCCTATTCTAGATTTCTGTATTATATTCCACGCTGTGAGTCTCATTGAAGTTTCTGGCCATTATGGAGACAATCTACTGGATATATTTAACTTTTTAATGCCATATGTATCATATCTACATACAGTTTCTGAGACCTTCTGTGTAAAAACTTTGCTCAAAACCCTTTTTTACATAGTCTGATAGTTGTTAGCGTGCACAAACTGAAGCTATAATGTCGTTTACTACGCTTTTTCTTCGAAGTTACACTTTTTAGTGTCTTTCAGTTGATCTGGATCGTTTGCTGACGGCAGAATAATCCATAACAATCGCTTACAGTGTTTTGAATTTGCTGCGACCGTCTTCTTCCTGTATCGAAACTGCGGATGTAGCATCATTTGACGTCACATCCGCAGGGCAGCGCGGGAAATTAGGACACCGAATTGCAGCGCATTTTGCAGCACACAGCCTGTTCAAGGCAACGGAGAGAAACATGGGTGGAAACGTTTTTTTTGGTATTTAGCACTTCATCACCCATTAGTATAAAAAAATGGACATGCATGTTTGTTTGTTTTTTATTCCTGCCTCTAGTCTCTTTAAATTGTAACACACAGATTATTATAATCCTACAGAAAAGAAACAGTCTGCACTTATTAAATGACAAATTCGTGTGTATTTCAAATGTGTAGAACTTATCAAATGTGTAGAAGGGCCGAGTTTATAAAAATAATAAGATGCTAATCAACAAATAATAATAAAAAGTAAGGAAAGAAATACACTAATCGAATGTGTAGGAAGGGCCTTGATTAAAATTTGCTTATTTTGATTAAACTCTAAATGATCACATGGTGTTAACATGATTACATGAAACATATTCTAAACATAATTTTAGATTCATTTCAATGCAATGCTTCTTTTGAAATCCCAAACAACAGTAGAGATTAATTTTGTCCAAACAGAACTGGCTAGTTTGTGATATGCTGCTTTTGACAGGATTTTTTTTTTTATATGAATTGTTGATATTGTTTTTAGTATTGTGATATTGTGTTAATATTGTATAACGACTATGAAAAATTTTATGATAAAGTATTATTTCATCTTTCATGGCATGATAATATCTTCGATCATGGACTGTTTTAGCGAGGACAATACATCAAACTAGGTGAAAATATTTTTCAAAAGGCAATAAATACTCAGACAAGTGAACTTCTTACTCATGGGAGTTTAAAAAAAAAACAGTTCAAGACTGTTGATGATGAGCGTTGACCATGAAGATTCGGGCTAAGAGAAAAAAGCCAATAAAAAGGGCACTCAGTGGGGATCAATGCAACGTTATCCTCCTAAAAAGCTCTTTGCAGCATCATCCTGTTCAGATTTTTATCAGTTGTTTTCTCAGAAAAGCAGATTTTGTCTCACAGCCAAGGACTTGCAAGTATTTACCTGCACTTGGATGTTTTTCTTCTTTGCAGAAATCTTCCACTTTTCATTTCTTTCTCGTCCTCATTCGGTTTCTAAATAACTTCCTCCTGTAAAGTAATGCAATCTCCTTCTTCTTTACTGATACCATAATGGCTGCTATCCGTTAACTGAAATATATAAAGATGGAAAGGATCCATCATGTATCAGTTTGTTTTCTAGAAAGTCTAATTTGTTTGTCTTTCAGTCAGTCAGATGCGGAATGAATTACTCCTAATCTGTAACTAGAGCTGAGCTTTCAGTCACCGGCACTTTTTAAATTAATGTAAATTTCTCTCAAACTTACTTCATAATTTGCTTTTTTTCGATGTTGCTTATCCAGTTTAGTCGTAACACAGTGGAGTAGGAGTCAAAAGAGAAGATGTGCTTAGAGAACAGTCAGAGATTTCATATGCAAATAAAACGGACTCACGCTGCGATGGGGAAATGAACAGATCCATAACAGCCCCTGATAGAAAGCCTCATCTCAGATTTGGAAGCTCACACAAACACTGCTGGTAATTTTGCAGATCATTACATCCTCTTTGGGATTTACTTTTTATGGAACATAAAAAGCATAAAACAGTGCAGACAACCGTTCTGAAAACACAAATGAAGAGGGACGAGATGTGATGTGGACTGTCTAGAGGAGAATGAAGGTGAGGTGTCCCGCAGCGACTCCTTTTTCAGCCTGACCTGGGCTGACACAGGTTAATGGGTGAGACTGTTTTTGTGGTCCAGAGGAGAAGAAAATGAAAACAGTCTGGAAAGTTGAGGAGCAGCTCTGCGGCAGGCTGTGGGACACTAATTGGCTTTGATGCCTGAGGTGGAAACCGGAGCGAGCGGTCTGCTGCATCCACAGGTAATTGACGGTTTAGGGTTAAGTTGGTGTGTTTTGAAACAGGAGGCTGGAGCTGTGTTGCTGTCTGACTTCGGGGTGTAGAATGAAGTACAGCCGGGGTTGCAGGTGGAAGTTGGCAAAAGAGCATAAACAATCATAATGAAGTAAATTTTTCTGTTGCATTTTACATTACGGCTTGGTAATAGCATAGTGTGGTAACAAGAGGTTATAACAAGTAATTATCTTGTAATATCAGGTAGTTACCACATAACCCAGGTTATACTGGGGATATAATGGTAACAATATACACTAGAACTGACCTTACAAGATAATAAGGGACCATGAACCTGTAACAATGAGCGGGAAAATAATTTAATGAGGTGAAACTATTTGGTAGCTGTATGGTAATGTTAAAGTAATTATGTGGTCATTTATTAGAAATGTCTACAAAAGGTAAACATAGGAAGATTTATCATAGTGAAAGACATATCATAATAACTCAATAATAACTGAGTTGTTTCTATGTAATAACCATGATGAAATGACCTCATTTTGTTACCATAATATTCCAAGTGTAACTATCAGAAAATAGCCTGGGTTATTACTGTGATAAATATCTATATTACGAGTAATAACTTGGCTTTTACCTCTTTATTACTATCTTGTTACCCCACTATTACCATGTTACAGTACAATTTTCACAAGTAAAAACTTCTCTGCTCGTATATTTAATTATCCCAACTGTCTCAGTGTTGTCACTGCTTCAGGCTGGCTATTTCTTTCTATTTCCAGACTAAATTCTCCCATTTTTCATAGAAAATGTTTGACACATATGCTCATAAATCACACGAAGGGGGTCCGAGGCTACAGGGAGAACATATAGATATGATATTCCACTATATTATGTTAATTATTGAAGACATTTTGCACCAAATCTAATTTCTTTCTCCTTCAAAGTCATCTTTTTGAAAGTTGACTTATGTTCCTTAGGGGGAAGTTTTCCCATCATATTTGAGATGAATACTCTGGAGATTTGTTTCATTGACACTGAGTGACGAGTGACTGGACAGAGAATTCAGCTTGAGAGCTGAGCAGGATTGTCAGACGATAAATGTTGCCCAAGGCTGAGAGCAGTTTGATGGATTTTTAAGAAAAAGACACAAAAGCACTTTAAATCCGCGGCACGTGAGAGAGGTTTCTCAGCAAGCTATTGGAATGACCTTCAGCTGGCCTGAAGACTTTACCTGCATAAGTAGTTTGTGTCATCTTCCTACTTAAACTGCACAGGAGATTGAACTTGTGAAGTGCTGTTAGCTCTGGTGGCACTTCCAAGATTTATCAGCTTCCCTCTTCACTAGAAGGGTCAAACGCAGCAGTGGGAACTTAAACACACAGGTGGTACTGTATGACTTCTTTCACACACTGGAGGACTGGTTCTGGGCATGAATGTTATTTTATCAGGAGATCCATCACTTTAGATCTCACGCTAAATATCTTACTAGTCTTTTGAATGAAGACATCCATGGCTCCTAAAAAAGAAATAAATCATGTTGCAATCTTCCCTAAAAATGACTTGTTAAGTGATAAACTTTAAGAAGATGACGTGCGTACTGTCTCAGACACATCTCAGATGCACCGCTGCAGAGCGCTGACTTCATATAATGTAAGACCATACGACTATAATCCAAGCTTCATAGTTTGCCACTGGAGGTTGCTGCTTGTTTCTGATGCAACCAGGCAATGCTGAACGGCTTGGTTGGCTGCGCTATGAAGAAAGGACATGGGGACGTTCTTCACACTCTGCTGGCACGCACGCTGCCGCAACAAATCGCAATCCATGAAACTCTTACTAGTAAATGTTATCATCTTCCATTTACTATGTTCCTAGAGTGTTTTGAGTAAGTTAATACACATTATATTTTGACTTAAAGGTAGAGTCCAAAGTTCCCTCCCTGAAAATAAACATTAGACTTGTGCCTTTACTCGCGTGCAGTGGTGTGTTTGAACGCAACACTCTCTCCTCCTGCTTGAAAGTCGCTCTTTCGTTTTGTTTTGGTGTGTTCTGGACGTTTCTGGATGGAGATTTCTGTTTATATCACCAGCCAATGGCAGAGCTAAGAGCATGACGCTGTGTGGGAATAAGCTCATGATTGGAGCAAACGCCAGTCACTCAAACTCTGGAAGGAAGGAAGGAAGGAAGGAAGGAAGGAAGGAAGGAAGAAGGAAAGAGAAAAACAGATGCACCGTAGAAAAGGTAAGAGCTTTAGATAGTGCACGTTGGAAAACCAGGGTTAATATTGGTTTGGCTTTTACCGCTTCTGAGCTCTGAAGGAGGCTTGAAGCTGAATAGTCTGAAGAACGAGGCGGCCGTTAGCCTGAGAGGGAGAGGGCTCAGTTTCAATAATGTTGTTTGCAAACAGAAACGCTGTGGGAACTTTGGACTCTACCTTTAAAGTGTGGTGTCTACCCAAAAACTTTGTTCATAGCATGAAGGGGTAGGGCCCCCGAACATTATTCTGCTTAGGGCCCCCTGAAATCCAGAACAGGCTCTGGATGCATGAAAACTTATGCAAGCACAACAGTGTAGTCACTGTTTTTTATTTTTAACTGATGATGTGCAGAATTTGTACCCAGCCACAGCAAAATTTATCATAACTCAACAGATTTGTGGCTCCTGAATTGTTGCATTGTGTAGTTGTTTACACAAAACATCAAACAACTTATGTCCATGTAAATACATGGCGGGAGAGTAACTAAGTCTTTGCTCCATCTTGCCCAGGGCAGCTTGTAGGTATTGATATCCCCTATAGCCTTTAATTTAAGCAAATATGTCTCCCTGGCGTTTGCGACCAGCTTGTCCCTGTACGTACCACGCTCTGTCGCCTTGCTCCGTTCAATGTTTGACAAAGAAAGCCTACTGACATAAAATAAATGAATAAATCTGCCATAGTTCACCTTGTGTGTAGCTCTTCCCCAGTGTTTTCTGGCTAAGTTACGATGGCAACCCATAGCTTGCTCTCAATCATGGCGGACATACCATGTGATTCATGTAGCGATGATGTATTTGCATGAGCCTAATTGACATTCCTGCACTGCAGCATTGTGTTTTCATCATCCTTTGCACGTTTTCTGTACATAACCTTGAAGAACATTTGTCTGTAAATGATCAGCTACGTTTATTTGATGTCAGTGTAAAGTGATAAACGTTTGAAGGAATGTTGTTTGTGTTAAACTTTTTGACAGCCGGTCTATGGGTTTTTTTTACTGTTAAGCTAGCATTTATGCTAATCATGTGTGTGCAATTAATGGGGAAACTCATCAGTGTTTTTCATGAACACAAGGTAGTATTTGCTCATATGTATAAGAACCTAACTCAATTGAGTTAATTCATTTAATAAATAATAAATCAATTATAATTCATTAATAATTCATTCATTAATATGTAAATTTGTATGTTTGTATTTCAGCTTCACAGTACTTCTCATTAGCGTCCAAAACATATCTACCACTTCCTGGGTGTTTATTGAGGAAGCTGTTATCTATCTGCCAAACTAGAAATCACGTAAAGTTCCCATAAGGACAGAATATCTGTGTTTTAATCAAATGAAAAAAGTCATTTTTGTCGAAGAGTACATTTCTGCAGTTACAATGGCCGACAAGGGCGCCGCCATACTTCCAATCCATACAGGAAGCAAGCGGAAGTTAGTTAAACACCGCCAAGAGTATCTATCTGCGGCTGGTAAGCAGATGCGTATGGTGTAGTCAGGTGGTTATGGTTAGGGGAAGGCTCAGGGTTAAGGTTATGCTTTAGTAAGTCACATGAAGAAGAAACTTCCGCTTGACTTCCGGCATGGATTGGAAAAATGGCGACTGTATCGTGACTGCAGTTGGGTCCCTCTCTTTTTGTCTGTTTTATAGGTAGGCTGTGCGCATGTCACTGAGCTACATGTACCGTCATGCCACTCCACCCCATCCAGTCTGTAACCAGTTATCTTCCATTTATCATTACCAAGATGAACTGCTCAATATACAGTATTGATTTCAGCCCATATCGCCCAGCCCTTGTTCAGTGTCTTGCCAACAACAAGGCCTCTTTTGCAAAAAGTCAGGGGAAACTGGGATTCAATTTGGTGGCACTTCCTCCTGAGGTACACCTCCCCATTACTGTATGTGGTTAAATGACATTGTTAGAGGTAGAAAATTACATTATCAAAACATTATCATCTTGCAATTTCAAGCCTTGAATTTCAAGATGATCTCATGAGAATTTGCACAAATAGAAACAAATTTGGGCACTTTTCACAGGTTCTTTTGTAGAATTTAGGTTACTATGGGGATTGAGAATGTCTGATGTTGGAGTCATGCTGCACTGCTGCAGCACAACCTGAGTGTTTGTTCATTTTTTATCAACACACCATAATGTCTCTTGCTGAGATGTCATCGTCCACATGTTCATAACGCCCCAGAGGGCAGAGAAATCTGATGCTACCAGATGGTGATGCACTGCAACCTCATGCTCTTACTTATCTAGAATAATAGCTGTTGAGGGTGGATGGCGGGGGGGTGATTCCTGACTGGTAGCTCAGTCCAAAAGATTTATTTTTTATTCTATTTCCATGCCAGACAATTTATGTGTTTTCAGTGTTTAACTATAAACAAAATAAACAAAATTAAATTCAGAATGAAGTTTTATAAAGATTAACCAACTCGCTGACATTTGAATAGAACTTTTTTTCTGCCATGTAAAGATCTTGTTTGTTACCTTTTGTGGCATTTACGTATTTTGTCCACAAACAGACGCTAATTAAATAAAGCACCATCATCACCAATTTCCCTTTCTCTCATTAACAAACCTTATCTTTTAGCTGGTTATCTTGTTCGAAAAAGGAAAAATTGTAGCCAGGAGTCGTAAACATTTAATTGCATTTTAATACATTTCATTATCAGTCAGCTAAAAAACAAGAAATTATAGGTTTTACTCATTTGTCTTTTAATTGCTGTCTAAACTAAAGATTTTCACTTCTCATAAAACAACATTAAAGGAATCCAAACTCTGCCATGAGACAAAATGCAGGAGAAGACTGGGCACATATTTAGCTACAACAACAAGATTAGTTGTAAATGCTTCACTTCTCGTTAAATAAATCAGTTTTCTTGCAGGTGCACAACAAGAAATAAAATGAAGCGAAATTCCCTCCTGTCGAGACCTCCCTCTCCATTTACAAGACAGACTGAGACATCTCTGGTTATAATACAGGCTTTGACAGCAAACATGAGGAGCAGGGATTACACCATGATACCCACCTGCTTTACAGGACTGACATCCTGCCCAATAACTGCAGGATGTGAGGAGGGGAAGAAATGAGCTGGACCTGGGCCAACCCATTATCATCCTGCTGGAGAAAAGAAGAAGAAAAGATGAGAAGGGATGAAGCAGAGGGTTAGAGGTTGGATGAAAAAGTAAATTTGATGGAAATAATTGAGACTGAAGCGGGCAGTGGATATAAATGAGATGAAGGGAAACTATTTATAAAAAAATTCAACTTTCTTTGAAAGTTTTAACTTTAATGTTTTCTTTGGCTCACGTCAAAAACTTCAACATAAAATGACATGGTGTCAAATTGATGTATTTCATTGAGGTTTATTCTGCTGTATTGTCACATTAAAAACTTCATGACTGTATTTTTTATTTTCACACCATGGGGTATGAACAGCAGAGAAGCAGCAGCCCCGTACATCCAACTACAAACATCCCCTCTCAGACCCCTGAATTAATTTAGACATGCATAGACAGCTTCTTCGACATAAACAGATTCAGCTTGTTTTACATTATCAGTTTTGCAAAATCTGTTTGTAGAGACTTTTATGAGGGAAAGTGGGAAATTTAGTTCTTTAGGCAGAGAATATATTTGCATTACTTACTTTGCATTTCTTTGAAGGGTTGTTTATGCACATCCTCAGAATTTAATGCCATGCATTTGCAAGCTGCAATGAGAAAGAAAGTGGTAGTAGCAGTGTAGGGAACAACCAGTCTGACCAGATGTAAAGTTACAGGATTGAGTAGTAAAACTGGCCAAGTTTCAGAGACAAGCTTGTTGGCCAAATCCAAAATTACCTTCATTCTGACGATGCATCATTGCAGCTGCACAGAGACACAGTTGCTGGAGGGATCAGTACTATTTTAGAAGTTGACGTGGAGAGACATACAGGGAGTGCAGAATTATTAGGCAAATGAGTATTTTGACCACACCATCATCTTTATGCATGTTGTCTTACTCCAAGCTGTATACCTACTACCAATTAAGCATATCAGGTGATGTGCATCTCTGTAATGACAAGGGGTGTGCTCTAATGACATCAACACCCGATATCAGGTGTATTAGGCAAACAGAATTATGAGGCAACTTAACAATAAACTAATATATACCCATTTCAATTATTTATTTTCACCAGGGAAACTAATATAACAGCTCAACATTCACAAATATACATTTCTGACATTCAAAAACAAAACAAAAACAAATCAGTGACCGATATAGCCACCTTTCTTTGCAAGGACGCTCAAAAGCTGCCATCCATGGATCCTGTCAGTGTTTTGATCTGTTCACCATCAACATTGCATGCAGCAGCAACCACAGCCTCCCAGACACTGTTCAGAGAGGTGGACTGTTTTCCCTCCCTGTAAATCTCACATTTGATGAGGGACCACAGGTTCTCTATGGGGTTCAGATCAGGTGAACAAGGAGGCCATGTCATCAGTTTTTCTTCTTTTGGACCTTTTCTTGCCAGCCATGCTGTGGAGTACTTGGATGCGTGTGATGGAGCATTGTCCTGCATGAAAATCATGTTTTTCTTGAAGGATGCGGACTTCTTCCTGTACCACTGCTTGAAGAAGGTGTCTTCCAGAAACTGTCAGTAGGACTGGGAGTTGAGCTTGACTCCATCCTCAACCCGAAAAGGCCCCACAAGCTCATCTTTGATGATACCAGCCCATACCAGTACCCCACCTCCACCTTGCTGGCATCTGAGTCAGACTGGAGCCCTCTGCCCTTTACCAATCCAGCCACGGGCCCATCCATCTGGCCCATCAAGACTCACTCTCATTTCATCAGTCCATAAAACCTTAGAAAAATCATTCTTGAGATATTTCTTGGCCCAGTCTTGATGTTTCAGCTTGTGTGTCTTGTTCAGTGGTGGTCATTTTTCAGCCTTTCTTACCTTGGCCATGTCTCTGAGTATTGCACACCTTGTGCTTTTGGGCACTCCAGTGATGTTGCAGCTCTGAAATATGGCAAAACTTCTGGCAAGAGGCATCTTGGCAGCTGCATGCTTGACTTTTCTCAGTTCATGGGCAGTTATTTTGCACCCTTGGTTTTTCCACACGTTTCTTGGGACCCTGTTGACTATTTTGAATGAAACGCTTGATTGTTGGATGATCACACTTCAGAAGCTTGGCAATTTCAAGAGTGCTGCATCTCTCTGCAAGATATCTCACTATTTTTGACTTTCAGAGCCTGTCAAGACCCTCTTCTGACCAATTTTGCCAAAGGAAAGGAAGTTGCCTAATAATTCTGTTTGCCTAATACACCTGATATAGGGTGTTGATGTCATTAGACCACACCCCTTGTCATTACAGAGATGAACATCACCTGATATGCTTAATAGGCTTTCGGCCTATACAGCTTGGAGTAAGACAACATGCATAAAGAGGATAATGTGGTAAAAATACTCATTTGCCTAATAATTCTGTACTTCCTGTACTTGCCACTGTGGCAATGAGATTGGCCTAATATTATGATCCACAACCCCTAAGATATTAGGGTCTGTGACCCCCCACCCCATGACGACTGAGTGGTTTGTTGTGTGATTAATGGGTCATCCTTTGGTCATCCTTTGGCTATCCTCTTAGGGCTAAGGGTAAGGCTTGGAAACATCTGCTGCGACATGGTACTTTTGCCAAATGTCGTGCGACATTTGCTGGCCACCACTTCTGCTGATCCAGGGGGTGGTCTCAATTTTTGCTCTTGACAAGGTGGGTGGTGCGTCTAAAATGTTGGCTAGGACTGCTTTCCTGATCCATAACCCCCTGCTTGTACTGCCCAGAAACAGTGCCAACACTGCCTCGACCCCCTCAGTAAGGTTGAACTTATGATCCAGGTTCCAGCAACGGGCGAGATTCGAACTTGACAGCTTCGTGACACTGGCGACTCGCTGTGGTCCTCCTCTAGCACCAGAAGTGGTCCTTCTGGTGCTTTTATCTTTTTCATTTAGGACCTTAGACTTGAAAATGTAACCGTTGAGTCATAAGGTTTGATCCCAGGTCATCTGCATCACAGACCATACCCCTAACAGCCTGATCTATTTTACCAGGCGGTGTAAGTGTGACACTTTCATATTGAAGACTTTAAGTCTTCACTCTAAATTGGCACATTTAAAGAATAGAAAACATTAAGTCCAAGAAAAGGGAAACTGATCACTTCCAACCTTCCAGGGAGTTGAACCAGCAGCTTACTGATACACAGCTCTTTCTCTATCACCATGCTTCATCCTTTCACACACCTCTGCATAGTTTTGGAACATTTTTTAGTCTTTCATTTGAAGTCCAAAGTTAAAAAGTCCTACCGTCTAAGTCTGATTTCACTTCTCTGAGAGCCCAGAGAACCACTTATCAAGGCAAGCTATTCTAACAGACTCACGGTTGCCTTTCTGACAGTTTTTCATATTTCATGTTTGGCTGCTTTTCTAAAATAAAAAACAAAGCTCTTCATTTACCCTACCATTAGACTGACATCTTCAGGAGCTGAATTGGATCCTTGTGCTTGCAGCAACAGCACATCATCTTCCTGAGCTGTCCAGTGACAGGAGCACTAAAGTTTCTGAGCAGGTTTTGGTTAGAGATGCACCGATCAATTTTTTTTTTATCCAATCCGACACCGATACCTGGGTTGAGCGTATTGGCCAATATCCCATGCAGATGCAATACTACTGTTGAAAGAATGAACCGTATACCTGCCATGTGAGTGAAGGTACCATGCTTGATATAAACATATATCCTTATTAAAACAAATGGCAACAAACTAACAGATATTCATGAGTTGAACTCATGACCTCCTGTATGGGAGACTGCTCCATTACCACAAGGCCAGTATGGAACTAACAACACACATGGGCAGAGGCAGAGATACTTTCCCAAATGGTGCTATGGAATGCATTTTGAGTTTTCCACAATGCTGTAAACTGTGAAAAATAAGCATGCAGTGTTATTTTCAAAATAGCAGGTTAAGATTTAAGTAAGTTTGCATTGCTAAGAGCACAGATGTATTAAACTACCATAAAACTAGAATGCATGTAAGGCAGACACATGGTGAAAAAAGCATACTATAATTTGCATTCAGTGAAAAATATGCATGTACTGTAGAGTGCTAACCATGTTTCTTGATTTGGAACAGTGCTATTTTCTGCAAGTTTCCAAAGTTTGCTTTGTGCACAAAATTAAGCTAGAACAGGGTTTGAACTCATATCTACCAACATGGAAAGCAATGCATTTACACATTACCACAAGGTCAAAGTGCCATTGACAAACACACAGTTAGAAGCAAAGATATTTTGCCAAATGGTGCAATGGAACACTTTCTGGACTTTCTACAATGACGTAAACTGTAAAAAAAAATAAGCACAAGATGTTATTTTTAAAATAGCAGGCTACGATTTGAGGAAGCTTTCATTGCAAAGAGCAGAGATACATTAAACTGGCATTAAACTGGAATGAATGTGAGGAAAAAAGGTAGTGGGAAAAAAATGTATAAATTTGTTGAATATATCAGTGAAATGCAGAATAACTACTGAAGCTACTGATGTTTAAAAAAAAACTGGCTGTAATTTACGTAGTTACACTGCCTCTGCATTTTGTTGCGGAACTTTTGCATTACTTCATTTTTATTATTTTAAAATATTGCGTTGTTTTCTTTTATTTGTTCTAAGGATTTTTTGGCAGTTTTAGCTTTTTATATATTACCGACTGGTAAGATGCGCCGTTCGCATTGCTCACGTTATACTTACGCCACCAAGTCATACTGGCAGCATGAGGCAGAACAGTTGAAATGTAGTCATATGCTTGGTATTGCGCTCCTGTTTCTCTTTATTCGGACAAACTTTGGCACGCTACTCCTCCTGCACCTTTTGTGCTTGTGCAGCCATTCAGATATTAAAATGCTCAGCTAATTCTGGAGATGTATGCTATATCTCATGGTATTTGTAGCTTTCACACTTTTTTAATTATTTAGCATTTTTAAATGCAACCATTTGATTGGATGAGTACTCTTGTGTCTGCAGAGCTGGTCAATGGTGGCACAATGGACGGCAATGAGTGCAATTATGAAGCAGACTAAAAGTTTGAGAAAGTTGCATAATGAACCTGCTGAATTTGAACCTTTGACCACAAGATCCCAATCACTGGATGGTTTCTGGATGTTTGCTCAACCACTAGACCATCACTGAAGCACACTTTCAAATGGGTGAAACCAATAGAATTGTGGTGAATGGGGTTTGGAATGTTTTTGGCTGTAAATTTTCAGCTTGGCCTGAAGGGGGGCAGAGGATGGCCATCAGAATGTATATGAATTCACAAAAATATCCAATTCCACCTATCCCTCTTTTTGGGACTCCTCTGTTCGGGTCCCAAGCTTAATGATCAGACCCCGAAGAGTGAAGCTTACACATTGTTTGTACCTCATCCACCAAGTAATGGTATGAACGGAAATACTGCAGAGATCAAGGTTTACCTCACCAAACCATCCTGTCCTGAGCAGGACCGACTGGTGGAAACAGGGCTCTGACAGCAGCAAGCGTAAAGAACCTTTTGTCATACAGGTGGTCTAGGTACTTCCTGTTCCAACTGAGAGCGTTCGCATCCATCTTTGCACTCATATGTCTTATATTTCAGGCTTTCAAAATATTAATCCTGATTAATCCCATTGACAGACAAATTCATAACAGCTAAGGATTCGAGTCAGCTGAAATGAAGAAGTATGTTAGTGATAAGCTGCTGCAACAATTCTACAATCAAAATACAGTGAAAATCTGTATTATGTGGTTTTCCACGTCATAGCCGAAACGAAAAGGAGCAGGAACCGGGATCTATTTACTTCCAGGTAGACGTCAACAGATGTAAATATGTCATGTCCGCCCCCCTGTCCAGAACACTTCCCAATCCCCAGCTCTACAGCAGAATTAGATAAATGTGTTTTCTGTGTAAACGCTGTTTCAGAATGTTATTTCACACAATGGAGAATAATTTAATTTTAAATTTAATTCAGAATGATAAATTCCCAATTAAAAAACATCATGTAACCGAGGTCATAGTCAGATCAATGCAGTCCTGCCAGAGAAAATAATCTTCAGTTACACGTTTTTCCCTGACTTTCTCTCCTCTGGACTGTAAGAGCATCGTGTAACATGAAAAACAAGGCTGCGTTCGCCGATGTAATGGATTCCACCTGATTTGTTTGGCTGTGGTTGTCCTTCACACTGTATTACTTCCTGAAATGTCGTCTGCCTTTTATTTGGATGAATGCACTTGAGGTGCAGCCATTGAGTCTTCATCTGTCTATCGTCCATTTCTCTGTGATAGCACTGA
This sequence comes from Atherinomorus stipes, assembly GCA_023101725.1. Taxonomy (NCBI): domain Eukaryota; kingdom Metazoa; phylum Chordata; class Actinopteri; order Atheriniformes; family Atherinidae; genus Atherinomorus; species Atherinomorus stipes. The sequence goes on from JALJCO010005325.1 coordinate 276,339, forward strand.
AGTCATCATGCATGCAGAATCAATACCTCTATCCTGATCACTGATGGCGAAGACCAGTGTGCTTTTATTAGATACAAGTTGATTCTGTCAGCTCTCTTTGCTCGATGTCTATTTTTCACTTTGGAAAGATGACACATATCGTCTGTGATTATTTTTTTCTGTCTGAAATTATATGCCCAAAATAAATAAAGTATATCTTCACAACTATGAGGGCTGTTTGTATTATCTTGGTCTCCACAGAAAGGTGAGGCATGTGAGATCCTCCTGTTTTTGTTAAATTCCCAAATATGGAGAAAAACCCTCATTACTGGTGGCAAAGCTCTGATCTGTCCATCACTCATGTATGACAGACAGGTCCATGAAGAATCAAGTGTACTCAGGTCAGCTGACATGTTTCAATTCAAATCAAACTTTATTTATACAGCACTTTCCATACATAAAATGTAACACAAAGTGCTTCACAAAATAAATGAAACGAGGAAAAAAAACCAACAGGGGGCCACCCATGCTGAGAGGCGCCACCGTCCCCAGCCACAGAGAGCGCCACCATAGGGTCTGCACTGGCCTGGATAGATCATCGTAGACTCCACACATGGTGCAGAGCCCCCCCAGTCTTCCAAGACCAAGCCCCCCCCCAAGAGAATGCCCCCGCAGGCAGACTAGATGCATCTCCCAGTGTGGAAGGCCCCCATGAGGAAGCACTGGAGCAAAAAACTAACATGTTAATGGACAGTAAGAAAAAATTAAACAGGCAATAATTAGTTAATAATTTAGTTAATAAATAAGTTAATAATTAGTAAAGATAAAGCATGCGAGATTAAGAACAGTACATTTTTAAAAAGTTTGATACAAAGTCATTCATTCTTTGCCAGGACCTCCTTTCTATCGGAAATTCGCAGAATCTAGAGGTTGAGCAAGTCTGATCAGTCTGTCACTGTCATCCATGTTGCCTAGCAAGAAGTTTCACCAACAGCTTAACTTTAAATACACATTTCAACTTTTACCTCTAAGAAATTTAACAAAGTTTTAGGAAATGAAAAGAATGCCTTGTTTTTCTTTATGTATAAAAACCTGCCATTTAATGTTCAAACGCATATTTACATAAGATGCTGTCCGACATGTTTTGTGAATTATTAAACCTATTAGTTGCTCTTTAAATCCCTGTGCTGGTGAAGCGTATTCTTCTGTTCTCCTTGTACCGTTGCTTGTTTGTTTCTTGGAGAGTTATTGCTTTTCTGCTTGAGTGAGTTGCTTTGCATAAGGACATTGATTAGACAGTTAGAGTTAAATGTAGATGTGGTGTTTGCAGAAAAAGCAGCAAAGCCACAGAGGAACTTGTGACAGATCAACTGGGTTTCTTACTGCACGGCTGCTTTAATGACACGCAGCAAACTCATTCAACAGGACAAACAAATCAATACGAAGCTCAGCAGGCATCTGCCATCACACAGTGAAACACACTAAACTCTTCTCCGCAGAAAAAATCCATATCTCCACTGGACTCTTTCAACATAAATGGAAGTGTAAATATATCAAAATGGAGAAGTTCACTTAAAAAAAAGTCCTCTGGGTGGTGAGTGGTCAGCACATGAAGATTTACATCAGGACAAACAGGGTCATATTTATATACAAGCTTTTTCTGTCTAAAGTCCGTCCAACAAATGGGCCTTTTAGTTTTGAGATGAAATCCAGTCCTCGTGCTTTCTTAGGCTACATGATTAAATCAAAATGAAGGTAGACTGCAAGAAAGATCCAGTCAGAGCTTCAGGAGACGACATTAAAACCTGGTTGTCATGACTGATGATTCGGCCTCTCCTAACCGTGCTGTGTCCGCCTTCACAGGGTACAGCAAGAATGGTCAGGTCATGTCTGACTCAGTGCCAGGGGCAGAGCTAGAGGGGTGGCCAGGGTGGCATTGGCCAACTCTGAAATCTGATTGGACACCCCATCACTGGAGGACATTTTAAAGACCCACAACGTAACTTTTACTCCTTAAAAAGGTATGCATTTCTGACCTGTTTCAGTGACACACCAACATTCATTATGCGCATTTTCAAGCCGCTACTGCTCAGTGGCTCAGAAACTGCAATATGGAACTTTTGTGTCCAGGATGCAGCCCTGAGGTTGCAGCCGGCTGCTGGTTGTGCACTGCGTCACGTACTAGCAAACAGATATGAACCAGACATGAACACAGCGGGTGTTTTGAACGCGCATCATGTTGAATTTGGTGAAGAAACACAAGGAACATTGTTGCTAACCTAGCGACTTTTTGTGACTTATTTTCAAAAAGTGACTAACAGCAAATCTAGCGACTTTTCCTGGCATTCATGGAGACAGATAAAGTTTATATCACTCTCCATCCGTTCATCGGGTGCTGCCTGCTGTTGGCCCCTCCCTCCCTGTTAGACTTCTAGTTCTTGAGACCAGTCTTGGTTTCGAGACCACTTTTTTGTGGTCTTGGTCTTGTCACGGCCTCTTTGGTCTTGGCCTTGGACTCGGGTCTCTCGGTCTTGCAATGTCTAGTATCGGCCGAGCAGTCTCGAAGGGATTTGTAACCTAATTTCCAGGCAGGCAGAGTTATATATATATATATATATATATATCAATATACGCCCCCTTTCAAGTAAGAAGTAATACAATCTCATATTTATACTAAGTAGTTGTAGGTTCTACAACTCATGCAAAATGGCAAAAAACTATGTTTTCTTTGGGTCACGTCTTGGTCTTGAGCTGAACTAGTCTTGGTCTTGACTTGGTCTGTCTTGGTCTTGATACTCTCTGGTCTTGGTAGTGTCTTGGTCTCGGTTTAGATGGTCTTGGCTACAAGTCTACTCCCTGTTTCCCGGCACGCACTCACTGTTCGCGCTGTCCTGGTGCAGGCAGCAGGTGAGATGTTCACTCCTCATCCAGATAACAAATTAATTGCGCAGGTGCGAGAAGATACTTTCCTTTTTCCTGGTTTAAGCACGATAAGGTGCAGCTTTCCTGTGGCATTATTTTATTTTATTTTTGCCGCAACGTCCATCGTACATATATGTTTGTAATTGTAAATCATCCATTATACCCTAATGTAAGAGTTGCATATTCCATGATGCCTTGTGGCACACCTGGGTCTTCTTTGCACCATGATTAAATGTGTATTACTGTTAGACCATAGAAATTGGAAAAGGGAATAAAAAAAAAAATTAAATATAAATTTGGATATGGATATAATTAAATGAAAGAAATTAAAAGAGATAGGAAGAAATGAAGGAGAGGGAGAGGAAAGAAGAGGGAAAAAGAGAGGGAAATCGGTACAGGTACGATGCAAGATGGATGCTAGTTTAGCCGTTGATTGTGGGTCTTTAAAAGTTTTACTAGACAAAGTGGAATTGCCAGTTCCATCACACCAGTTTGAGGTAAACATACATATTTTCTTAATTATTCATCTTTTAAGAATATTGACATCTTGGAGCTCATTTTAAGAAGAGATTCTGTCCCTGTGCAAGTACAACTGCTGATGTTCTGAAAGGCTACTACTGTAGCCTGATGTTAGCATGAAGCTACATAGCAGTGTTCATCTAGTTACATGGCAGCATGTTGTAGTTTGAAGATAAAGACAAACCATGTTATTTTTAGGGACTACATATCAACTAAGAAAATAAACATGCTGAAAAAGTACTGCAGTATCCAAGTTAATGCAACACTGTGTTTAAAGTGATAACTATTAACTAAATTCGAGGCATGGGTAAGAGAAATCATTCATGAGCAACTTCTGGCTTGAACATATGACGCTTTATTTTTAGCTTGCACCCGGTAACAGCACAACATGGTGAACTCTTCTCCTACGCAAAACAGTAGCTACGTTTACACAAAGCAAAATATACGATTGCAATTGGCTTTAAAGCGCTTTAGGAATTAAAATAATCCAAATATAAGCTCATTCTGAATGAAAAAAGCCAAACGGAAAGTATTTTCATTCAGTTTCACAGAGATAGAATATTCCTTTTCCTAAACCGATCGCGTGATCATGTTAATGTTGAAGTTGTGAACGTTGTGAGTGGGGGTGGGTATCCATAGGTACCTCGCAATGTGAAGCTATCACAATATTTGCCTACAATAATGATCATATTGTGATTTGGCGATTCTGCAATAATCAATATAGTGCAATAATTTCAATCCATTATACATCACAATGTATCACTGAATACATTCCGAATTCAGTGACCAAACCCATTTGAAATGAATTACAAAATGTTGTTAATCAATTTCACAAGTGGCAGCAATTAAACCAGTAAAACAAAGTCCACAACGTCTCTTCTTAAAAGGAGCATATGATAACGCATATTAGTGATTAGTGCATAAAATAAACATTGTGTTCTTGCAGCTCATGTTCCGACTTGGTGTAAACGCGCAACAGGTAATGTTTCCTCGCTTTGGAAGATGACGGCAAGCAAACAAATTCACAAGGAAGAAAGTTTGTTTTCATTTCAATCTCTGTGTCTACGCCTTTTCCTCCTCGTATTTTGCAGGAGGAGCGCATGAGTATCTGCTGCTGCTAGATTAAAAGTACTGCAGAAGCCACAGCTGTGACGATCAGTTTGTAGACCTCCATCTGTGATAAATAACGTGACGTAAACATCTTTATGCACATGTCAGACAGGACCATTCCACTTAAATGTAAGTGCATGTACCCACCAGATCAGCATTGGATTAGTTCCCATGTAAACAGCTGCCCTGATATCTCAAATCAGAATGATTTCAATCCAAAAGGGGACATAATCCCCATGTAAATGTGGTTACTGAGAGTGTATTCTCCAGTTTTAAGTGAAACCCCAACAGATCATCCAGAATCCAGACACATCTGCTGTTAAATTGGCCAAAAATGGCACACGTCACTTCATTACTGAACTCCACTGTAAACGCATGGCTGCCCAAATCAACTGTAAGTCACAAATGAAGCCTGCAGAGTGACTGCACCCAGCTATCTAAGCTCACTCATGCAGGCTTACACAGTTTCTTTTCCACTAAATCTTTGAAATGAGAAGGAATTAAAATACTTTATCCCATTGGGTAATTTCCAAATAACTTTGGGTACTGCTACCAATCCACAAGGTAATCACATGATAGATTGTTCTTATTTATAGCTCTGTGTTGGTGGAGTGAGCAACCAAAGACTACCACATTTATCCAGTCTTTTGCGCAAGGAGAACAAATTTGGAATCTGCTCTTTTACTGTCAATCTGTAAGTGGAGTTGTGATCCACGGAAAGAGACGAGGAAGGGAGGATCCAAACACAGAAACGAGGCTACCACAAATGCTGCTGAGATCAAAGCTAGGCCTGTCGCAATAAGCAATAAGTCAATTAATTGCACGGTGAGGAAAAATTAGTGTAATAAGTTTGACAACTGTGATAAGTTTTATTCTCTCTCTCTCTCCCTCTCTTTCTCTGTACCAAAGACAGAAAGACTGTGGTTGCCAGGTTATGATGCATCTCGACTGAGCCCTCTCTGTCGTACTTACAGCTGCATTGTCTGTACAGTCGGCCATGGAAGCAACTTATGTTTCACATAAACCACTCCTTCTCTTTTATGTCCTGATATAGAATAGAATAGAATAGAATAGAATAGAATAGAATAGAATAGAATAGAATAGAATAGAATAGAATAGAATAGAATAGAATAGAATAGAAGTTTTGTTTGCCCACCAAGTTTGGAAATAGTTTTTTTCTTACGGAGGACAGACGTATAACTTTAGAAAAAAATACACAAAATAAATATTTGTTCTCAAACCGTTTTTTAAAAGGTAAGAACTAAAGAGTAGAAGTTAAAATAAACAAGTAAATTGATCATTAGTATCTATTCTGTCCTCTTATTTTTAGTCTTCTTCCCTTTTAAAAGTCTTTAGTTAACCGTCAGAGATAAACTTAGACTTACTGTTATTGTTTGTTATTGTTGTGGATTACATTGGAAAGTAAAGTTACATCATTCTGTGGGTGAACTATTCCTTTAATCATTTCTGAAGGGCAATTTTGTTTACAGAGACTTCATTATCTATCATATTTATGGGTTTTGGTTGTGTTTGGTTTTCATTCATTGTTAATGAGACTGACAGGCCATTCTATTAATTGTTTAGTTTAATCATTTAATTTTTTTTTCCAGTTCCAGTAATAAATGTTCTTTAGAAGTGAATGTTTATTGATCTTTGAAAAGGTGTTCTTGCATTATTATGACATTATCATTATATTGTCTAAAATGGTCTCAAACTAACATTTAGCCCAATATTATCACTTTTCGCAGTGATTTCTGAGAGAACTGATTACACGGCAAAATTTGTTATCGTGACAGGCGTAATCAAAACTGAAAGTGGGCGAATGAAATATTAGTGTACAACCTTTTTTTTCTCTCTTTTTTTTAATAGGAAACTTTTTTCAGGCAGTGGATTTTATTAAAGGCATAAAAAATTCAGATGTGACAATAAAACTTGTGATTGGATCACAACTAGGTTTTCCTCATTATCAGTGGGGTATAAGCGTTTGTACAACAGTGAGTAGACGAACTCACATATTTGCTTTGCTTTTTAACTCCGCCAAGGAGATTATGTTTTTGGTCGCATTGGTTTATCTGTTTGTCAGTAACTTTATGGAAAAAGTACTGGACAGATTGACCTGAAATTTTCACCAGCTGTGTGCCTCAGCCCAAGGACGAACCCATAAAATGATCCTGATCACCTTCTGGATCCAGGAATTTTTTGAAAGATTCTTTATCGTTGTGAGATAAGTCAAATTTTGGAATTTTTGCATACAACTCCTACTGTACAAATGGCCTTAGTGTTTGGTAAAAAAAAAAAATACAAGAAAGGATCTCAATGAGTTCAATAATGTTTTGAAAGTTGATCCGGATCCAGAGAAAAATGATCCAGAACACACAAAAATAAGGGAGTCATTGGAATTTTTAATGCTGAAAGGTAACAAATGATGATAGACATGCAACTGAACATCAAATAGCCAAAACTCTGCTGAATCGGGAATATGTCAACAGAATTGACGTATCTTCAGTAGCAACAGAGCTAGATCTAGAAGAAAACTGCCATTATGGAAATATCAATTTTTGGAAATAACTATTGAAGTAAAAGTGATACGAGCATGATTGCAGATGCTACTGGTATGTTTTCATGGTCAAGGAATCCAATGATGTAGATTAAATGAATGCAGGAGTTTTTGTTGTATATCACAACATGAGGGGAACATGAGCTGCTTGGCGGAGCTCTGCGCTCTCCAAGAGCTTTTGTAGTCACATATTTTGCTGTTTACATTTTGCTGACCACCTCAGTTGTGAAAATCAGCTCAGTTTTTCCTAAAAAAAAGATCTAGATTTTTTTTTAACTTTTGACCAGCATTCTCATTTACACGTGCCTGCCTCTTCTTTTGTCTCCGGCTCTGTCTGGTCCCCTGCCAAATATTTTCTAGACTTGCCTCCGTGTATAACACTTTCCCAAATATCTTAACTCAACTGCATAAATCGGACCATCCTGCTTCCAAATATCTGTCACAGATCTTGTGCAATCAAATGTTCACTCTAGTATATCATTCTGTTAATCACCTTCTCCATTTGTTAGATTAAGATAATTGATTTTGTTTTAAATGATTGAATGTGGACTAATTAACATAAATGTCCGAGGGACACAAAGCAATAACAGTGAGTTAAAGATCTTTTCTTCATTTATCTGATAGAACCTTTGGGAGAAAATTATCACAAAATCTCTGCACTGTAATCTATTTTTCTGTTTAAAAGGAGTTTATTCCAATTTTATGTATTTAACAAGCAGTTTTAAAGTCAGACTTTGGTTGTGTTGCTGACCAGAGTGGCCTGAGCGGTTCTGCATGATTGACAGATTTGTTGTGGTTTGCTTAAACTAATTTAGTCAAATAGCTTGGTATGAAGCATAATCAGCAGCACCGTGAAATGAGCTTTAATTACTGCCTGTTATTACGGCTCTGACCGTGCCCATGCTCTGTTGTGCTCCAGCGGACAGCGACTGGTTTGCTTTGTTGATGAGCTGAACGTGCCGTTGTTGCTTAACAACATTGCAGGCGTAAAAAAAAAAAGAAAGAAATCATATAGTGGTTGGATAGAAGCATAATCAGACTTTATATTTCTTTTGCATTGCTTCCAAAAAGACCAAATGCATAATGTTTGATATAAGAAAATGATGCCTTCACTGCCCCCAAAATCTGATTGCTGGTGCTGGTGGGTCTCGATAATGTTTAAACTCACGAGTATCTGATTAGATTCACTCTCAGATAAACAATCTTCAGTCAAATGATGAAGCTTCCTACTAATTCTGCCAAACACACCCTTGTCAAGATGGCAACACTCCCACTTCTGGGCTACAGTGACACCACCTACAAAATGGCATCAATGCACTCAGTAAACTACACACTATCCTGAGTTGATAAAGGTGTGGTTCTTTACAGGAAAAATCAGTTGTACTTGATGTTGTGGCCCTAATTACAATATCCTCATGAAAAATGAGGGATTTTATCTTCCTAACATCTGTGGGAGCGTAAAACAGTAAAAACTAGGGATGTCCCATATTATCGGCCTACCAATATTGTCAGCCTACCGATATCATCGGCCGATATGGCATTAAAATGTGATATCGGAAAATATCGGTATGGTTTTTTTCAGTCCGATATTTTTACTAACGAAATCTTGAGAGATGTCCAAAATGAACTCCTCTAAGTTAAGGCAATTTTGGGATCTTTACTCTCAGAGCATAATATAGTTGTTTCTCTTCAAAATGTGAGAGATACAACCTAACAGTTGTCTGGATATATCGATATCTTTTGATATCAGATATCTTGCAAGATATCTCGCAAGATTTCGTAACGGAACAACAAGATATCGCGAGATTTTGTTGCATCAGCAGCGGATGTTTTTAATATGTTTGGTTTTAAGTTGTTGGTTAAGTCAGTAACATCATAATTAACTACATGTTGGCTGATACCTGCTAGTATCTGATATCTGGCAGCCAGATGTCCAAAATGAACTCCTTTGGCTGAGTTAAGGCTATTTTGGGATCTTTGCTCTCAGAGCAGAATCTAGTTGTTTTTCTCAAAATATATGAGATACAACCTCACAGTTGTCTACATATATCTGTATCTTTTGACATTGGATATCAGCAATTAAGAGTTTGACAATATCGACATTGGATATCGGTAAAAAGCTCCATTAAAAACTGATGTCCACTGATTTAGTGCAGGAGTGAATACAGATAAAAAGCATTTACATTGCAACCATTGTTTGGACTAGTAAGTAAATGGCCATAGTGAACATATCCCATAATATTAGCGTGTCTCTAAGAATTGATTTTCAATGAAAAGACATTTTTACTTATATCAAATTGCAACCTCGACAATATGACAGTGAAACTAACAATCCATGTGGCTATGGAAGATAACCAAAGAAACAAAACAGTAAGTGGCATCTACTGTAAGATGTCAGCATTTCACTCTTGATATTTGATTTGTTTCATTTGTGTGTGTGGCTATTTTCTTCCCTGCAGTATAAATAAAATACTGTTACCGAACCAACATATTTGGCTACAAACTTTGACTTTGAATGTTTTTCTTTCTGAATTATTTGTCCGGAAAGTATGTGCTGCCAAACTTTGACAGTTACTGTGCAGAACCCAACTCCTAACCTTTCCTCTCTGTAAGAGATTGACATTTCATGCAAACACACATCACCCAGCATCTGTAAATCACATCTCAATATAATTTTGCAAAATTTCAACTCCTTAATTCACATCTTAACCTTTTTCTTTGTTTCTAAATGCTTGCACATGCTTGTGAAAACCACCTGGTGTGTGTTTGGTTTCGCTTTATTTATTAAGAGGGGGTGCTCTGTGAAACTGTAACCCCTGCTGAGAAGTATTTATTCCCCTCCTAATGCACACAGCAGTTGCCCCACAGTAAACAAAATGTCATCAGGTACAATCTAAATATTTATTAGAAAGGTTTCAAAGTGCACTTCTGCAAAATTCCTCTTTTTCTTCTGATTGCTCTCTGCAGACGTGCAGGAGTGTTAAGTGTCATCATTGTGTTGTCAGGAGTGGAGTTTTCTCCAATGAAAAGCTGCTTGTCCTCTCCAGGCAGGTAAGAAAACATTCACATTATAAAATGCTGTTTATTCTATTATAAATTAAAAAAAAAATAAAGTTTTTTCTGCTTTATTCTCTTACTGTACATTTAAAAATTATTTTGTTTGAAAAAAAAAAAAAAAAAAAACTGGGTTGGTTGGGAGTGGTGTCATGTTGATTGGTTATTTAAAAATGAAATCATTGCTGTGGCCAGATATGTAGCGAAATCATGGACGTTGAGACTGAAAACTGTAGATTATAGTTTTATTGGGACTGTTTTGAAAATGGTCATCTCTCATATTATGTTTTTAGTGTCATATACTGTAAGCATGGCACTTTATTAGAAAAAATTCATTCATTCATTCCCACACATTATAAATATCACAGAATGAAACCCCAGCAGTGCAGATAATTTCATTGCCCATGGGAGGAAACAACATGAACAGCACAATTAGATTTATTGATTTATACACAAAAAAAGGAATCAAACTACAATCAGTCAGGGAATATTGGCTGAAATAAATTATTGTTGGTCAAGATTATTGTTTTTGAATAAGTGAGTCACAGCACGAGCAGCCTTCAGTCCAGACTGGAGTTATGAAGGAGACTTCAATGGTCCTCAAGTGCCACCTTGTGTTTTAATTCAGAATGGAAAGTAAACCAGCATCCAGAAACTTTCTCCTTTATTTTACAGGATATTTATTTGTTCTGGACTTTTCTACACAGTCACAGTTTTTAAAGCCATAAAATTGTCTGAATGAATAAATCCTTCTGAGAAGGAATGATTTGATTTTACAGAGATGAGTAATAGTAATTATTATACTATAATTACTTCATGGTAATCAAGTAACAATGTTATCATGATAAATATGATTTTGCTTCTCTTCCTATATTTTCATGTTCTTTTAAACACTTTTCATTCCCCAACCTGTAATGTAATGTTTTATGTAAAGCACTTTGAACTTTCTTGTGCATGAAATGTGCTATACAAATAAACTTGCTTGCTATCTCGGGTTCTTGCAGGTTTCAGCTAGAATTTAAATTTAAGACCAACATGATGCATTACCAGAAATATTTAAATGATCCCAGAAATTCAAAACTTTTTTATTTCTGATCAATTTAGTAATTGATCATTTCCTTGCATTAAAAAGAGACTAAAACAATTCAGTAATCAAAGTGATATCAAAACTGTACCTTAACCAGTAACCATCCCAACATAACACTACCGTCCTGCCGTTGAGAAAACTTTAAACTGTAAAAACAAGTAGTTGTCATGGGATTTGTAGTTTAATCACGTAGCAACACTCGTACAGTAGCTATCTGAGCTCTTTATTCTGCCAATTCTGTGGCCAATGCTTCTCAGGAATGAATAAAAGTAAAAAATTAAGACTTGTATAAGTCAAATTTAAGACCTTGGATGAAAAGATGGCTGTTTTAAGACATTTTAAGGCCTCAAATTTAAAGTTTAGAATTTTAGACTTTTTAAGACCCAGCAAGAACCCTGTATACTATGACAAGTGGAGAGGCTGGAGTGGCCTGCCATGAGTCCAGACTTCAACCCAAATGACCTTTTGTAGGATCAGTTTGGGAATGCTGTACGAGCCAAAGTGACCAACACAATCAAACTGGTTTCATCTTCAGGCTGGCTGTTGTGGCTGGATATGGACTTTAAGAGTAAAAATGGCCAATGTGTGTTACTCTTTCTTACTGTGGGAGAGAGTCATCATCCAATCCACCCAGAAGCTCAAAACAAGAGAACGCCAACAGAACACTGCAGGGGATTTTGGCCCATTTTTTGAGGCGGCATTACCCACGTGTTGAGCTGTATCGCTCATCCTACAGAATCACCATCCTTACATGTTATACATCATTATAAAAGTAACAAATCAGGCTTTTAAATGATGTATAACACAACACCAACATGTTTTATTAAAGGGGAGATATAATCGACCAAACACACATTTTTAGCCCATTTAAGTAAAGTGGTAAAGTGAAGCCACTCAGTTTCTGTCTTACATGTTTTATTGTGATGGGGAGTCATAAAAATGGAGCAAACTTAGAATAAAAACGATGCAAAAAGACAGTGGATTTACAAAGGGTGTGTACAGACAAACATTATGCAGCCTTCAACAGTACAATGGAACAAGTTGGCACAGAACAGAAGACAGGGTGGCGGGACGATGCAAATTTGGCTTCAAAATAAAAAGGGAGGAATAACGACTTCATAACAAGATCCTTCATTAAAACGGCGACGACTCATGCTTTTAAAGTCACAGAGTTTTAGAATTCAGTAGCTTTATAACGACGCAAAGAGCGGATGCACATGTAACAGTTTCTATTTCTCACTTCATTCCTGGCTTTTTTTTTCTTCTTTTTATTTTAGCTTAAAACAAAAGTCAAGTTTACAGAATACATGTTTTATTTCTTTTTTTTCTTCCTTCTTCTTCTTTTTTTTTTTTTTTTTTAGTTGTTTTGTTAAAACAAACATCAGATCCCAGAACCACATTTTGGGATATTTTTTTTTGTTTGTCTCAAGATTATTTTTCATACTAAAATATATTATTGTATCAATTCAAACTACAGTAATGTACACTACAATGTGTAATAAATAACCATAAAAGAAAATATAAAAATAAGACACATAAATATAAAAAAGTTTTCTAAAAACTAAACAGGATTTTTTTTTTTTTCTAATCTGTGAAAAGGGTTCTAATACTGCCATTGTTGACAAAAACATACAGTGGACACATAAGAAGGAAATAAAACAACACAAAGAAACAGACTAATATTAAAAACACTGTTTGGTAAAACAAAAACTCTTCAGAAACCACATTCACTAACGCTTGTTACCTGAAGTGCGGGACAGCTTGTCACAACTTCATTTTCTCTAAGCTGACTGAAAACAAGTGCACGAGCGTGACCGACGTTAAGCGTCTTCATCAAAATATCAGGATTTTGTCCGTTTTTATCGCTTCCTGAGCCAACCTGGTGGGACGAGTGAAGACTTAGTGCCCCCCCTCTCTGAGTGCTCAGGGATGTAAACACTTTAGCTTTGACACACAACTTATTAAAGTGATAATCTCAAGGTTTACAAGGCATTTTATATCCACAGGAAAACTCACGTCTGCGCTGTAGCTCTCGGTTATCACTTTTCTATGCAAAAAACATTTGACTTTGTAAAACAGTTTCAACGTACTGGCTACTGTTAAATTACGGGGTTGTAATCTAAATCTATTCTGCATCATGACATGTAAACATGAGGGACAAAAGCGTTGTTTTGTTAAACCCATTAAGACCAGATGCAAGAGGTGAAGAGATATAGTTCCTTAAAATGAGGAGTGACAATGTTCACTTTTCATTTAAGTATAATGCAACATAAGCATATTTAATCTCAATTAAAGCATGTCTTAATCCTCTTCCTTTCTACCTGAAAGGTAGGTGGAGGAGGCGAGAAGACATCTTAATGAAAATGCTGCATCATCAAACCTGTTTTGTTGCAGCACTTTGCTCTACTTCATTATTTCAGTCAGATGAGCATCAGCAGGTTGTCTATAGCTACTTTTAATTAACAATGAAGGGTTAACATGTTTATTTTCAAGTCACGAAGGCAAAAAAGGTTTTATTTCACATTTCTGCTCTTTAAAGGCTGATTGAAGGTTCTAAACACTGAACTGCAAGTTTAAGTGTCCTCAAAAACCTCTTTTTTTTGTCTTTGAAGAATCTAATAAAATAAAAATGTTTGAGGTTAACCTTTCAGCCTTTTTTTTTAAAAGTCAATTTTTGTGTGTTTTAAATGGCACAATGCTCATGTTGTGGTATATATGTTGCGGCATGTATGTGGTACATTGCATCAAGTCTGAATGGGTTAAATAGGCAATTTATTACTTAGAAAGCTAGTTAGCCAACTTGTTTCTATTATTTTAAAGCAAAAAAAAAAAAGCCACATTGTCTGGTTGTAACTCTTTATGAGGTTTTTCAGCCTCTTTCTGTACGTCACTGTAAACTGAATATTTGTCATTTTTTTAGACAGTTTCACTAATTGAACAAAGAAAAAAAGGACAACTCCACAGTGGGTTCTGGTAAAGGATCATAAGAAAAGACAGTCTACATGCTGATTATTATAAAATATTTAGTTTGAGCCTAAATACCATTTCTCAACCCACATGTGTCCCCAAATTTCTAAAAGGCCTCAGATTCAGTGGATTTAACAGGAAGCATGTTTTGGTTGTGACAAATTTGCTGTTCTGTGCAAGTTAACAAACATTAGTCAACATGGGTCCTGTGCAGGTAACAGAGGGACATAATACTGGCTACATGTGTGAAGAGGAAATAATAACACTGTTCAATGGCACTTTTAACAGCACACAGGTCTTGCATAAGGCTGGAGGCATTGGGGTGGAGCAGGGAACAGCCCCGATCCTTCACATACAGTATGACTTCATAAATGAGCTGATAATACTGAAACACTGACTAAGAACTAAAGTCAACCTAAAGGAGGAGAAGCTTGATAAGATTCAGCACGTGTGTTCTGGAGCCGAAGCTGAGCCTGGAGGTGGGACTCCACCCGTTCAAGCTGCGCTGGGTTGCAAAACAAAGGCGCTTGATGCTGGCTTTGAGGTTGTGATTCTTCCTTCCCTGATAGGACAAATTTGGTTATGGCGTTAAGAAGCCGTATTCTCATCCCAGACTCCCCATCCCGCCCACAATCCTCCCCAGGAATACTTTGTTTTCCTTAAGGCTAACAGTCAAACTGAAAACAAAAGTAATGCTAGCTAGCAAAGACTACTACTAACACAAACGATATCTTGCTAGCTAGTGTACATATATAACACTGAAGGGCATACAACGCATGAGGCATGTATCCATAGGTTAATCAGGAATACTGTAGTGCAGAGGCTTTTGTTCGTAGAACTCAATAAAATACTGATTTAGGAAACTTCATTGGCAATAAAAAGGTATAGAAATCTTTCTCATCTTTACAGGTTAAAATGTTTTCAAAGAAGAACAAGGTTAGTAACACTGACTGGCTGAATGAAAAGAAACAAACGACCTGGGATGTCTCAGTAACAAGTCTTAACAAGTTGATGGGTGGGTTCTACTTCAAAATCTGTACTTCTATAAACAGGTTTAAACACTGATATTTCATTTTCACAAATAAAAAGTCTCTGTCTTGTTTTTCTATGTTAAGTTCAGGCACACCTGGGTTTTTGTACACAGTAGTGGACCGTTAAAATGAGGCAACTTCCGATGCTTTGCTTCTGATTCGGTTTTGTCTAAAGTAACATCGATGAGCGATGCGCGTGAACTGTCCCGAAGAAATTCTCTATTCATTTGTTTGTCTCCACTTCCTCTGTGGGTTCAGTGCTGTCCGAACCCTCCCTGATGCTTCTGTCTGGATCTGCTTCACAGTCTTTCATCTTCTCCGCATCTGCACTTGCCGTTTCTTCCTTTTCTTCGGTTTTTTCCTCCAGCGTGTGATCTTCCCCCAGCTCCACTTCGACTACGTCACAAGCAAACTCCTCCTCGGCCCTCTCCATATCCGTCTCTTCCTCTACCTCTTCTTCCTCTGCCAATAGCTCTCCGTCCTCTTCGTCATCATCAAAGTTGCCCTCATAGATCTCGCACTCGCCATCGTCCACCTGCACCACTCGGATGTCGTCCACACACATGGCTTCCTCATCCTCATCGTCTTCTACCTCGCTCTCCCTCTCGTCCGAGTCCATTTGGGAGGGCGGGGTGGTGGTCCGGCTCTCTGACTGCGGCCCGTTGCCAGGGCTACCAAGATTTAACTGAACCCTCTGTGGCCCCAAGACGGAGCTCAGGTTCGAGCCGTCCTTCTTGCAGTAGGAGTAGCGGTGGTTCATGTGCTGGGAGTACGAGCCCGAATGAGAGAAGCGTTTCCCACACTTGTCACACTGGTAGGGTTTCTCACCGGAGTGAAGCCTCGAGTGTTCGATCAGGTGGTGTTTGTGTTTGAAAGCCTTATTGCAGATGGTGCATTCATGGGGCCTTTTTCCTGCAGAGGAGACAAGATGGTGTCAGAGACTGGCATGCTTACTAAGACTCTTTATTATGTAATTTATGGCTTATTTAAGGCAGAGTTTATCATTTCAGATTTCTTCAAAATTTGTTTTTATCCAGTTCATTTATTCTTTCTAATTTGTCTCTTAGAGCAGAAAATCAACTTCAGAACATGTAAATGTTTACCTATTCATAAAATGTACTCATGCTGCCTCAAAGAATCGTCTAAAAATTAATAAAAGATCAAATCTGCATCTTAATAGATTAAAGAGGAGGCCTGTAGCGACGCGTCAATGACGTCAGCTACTCGGCTCTAAAAAATCGACAGCGTCAAATCCGGTTGTTGACGTGTCGCCACGCCCACACGAAAAATGTTATGCCTCACGGCCACAGAGATGCCCCAACGGGCACGCCTCTTTTTCCTCTGCATGGTTTTCAGTGTCAGTTACGGTTTTATGACCAGTGGTTGGTTGGTCACTTTTTTGCATGTTTGTCACACTTAAATGTTTCAGATCATCAAACAAATTTTAATGTAAGTCAAAGATAATACAAGTAAACAGAAAATACAGTTTTTGAATGATTATTTTTATTAGTAAGGGGGGGGGATCCAAACCTCCATGGTCCTGTGTGAAAAAGTGATTGCCCCCCTGTTAAAACATAAATTAACTGTGGTTTATCACATCTTTGGAAAGCTGAGTTCAATTTCTCTAGCCACACCAAGGCCGGATTACTGCCACACCTGTGCTCAATCAAGAAATCACTTAAATAGGACCTGCACGACAAAGTTTAGTAGACCAAAAAGATCCTCAAAAGCTAGACATCAGGTTGCGATCCAAAAAAAATTCAGTAAAAAATGAGAAACAAAGCAATTTAGATCTATCAGTCTGGAAAAGGTTCCAAAGCCATTTCTAAAGCTTTGGGACTCCAGAGAACCACAGTGAGAACCATTATCCACAAATGGTGAAAAACAGGAACAGTGGTGAACCTTCCCAGGAGTGGCCGGCTGACCAAAATTACCCCAAGAGCACAGCGACGACTCATCCAAGAGGTCACAAAAGACCCCAGAACAACATCCAAAGAACTGCAGGACTCACTTGCCTCAATTGACCTATGGCTAAACCACGCCCCCAAACGCGATGAGCCAATCACAGTGCGCACAGCTATCCCATACACTCGGACATTCTCTGCTTGAACGTCCATTGAAATGCATGGAAGTTAGTCCGTTTTTGTTTGTTTTTATGTGTTCTTTTTAGTTTAAAATGGTCAAACGTGTGCATGAGGTACATGCAACTCCGATACTAGGTATCCTGAGTGGCTGGGTGACAGGGCGTATTTTTTTGCCTTTTACCAAGTCACATCAAGCCAAAGTTATGCGGCAGACCACAACATCAACTGAACGTGGATAAAATGAACAAGGATGCCTACATCTGTTCTAAGGTAAGGCAACATCGTATTCGAGGCAACATGTTGTCACTTTGCTTGAAAGAAATATGAAGTTACCTTCCCTAACGTTAGTTTAAGTTGGCTAACGCTAGCTAAACATGCTAGTTTTGGTACGTGGTAACGGTACATAAGACGCTGTCGTGTAGTACAGGTGTGGTGTAGTAACGTGGATAACGACACGCCTCTGGCTTCCAAGCTGCAGCCAGACTGCTCCGCTTCCGTGGCTGTTTGATCAGTTTTTGTCAGATGATCACTTTTTGGCACAACAACAGCAGCCGTGCAGCAGTTTGTGCAAGAAACTGAGGGAGCGACACGAGTCACATTCAGAGATTCACAGGCTGATTTCTACTCCCAGTTTAAGACTTGTGAACAATTTCTTTTTGTTTGTTTGTATTGTTTTTATGTTTTTAATTTATCTCGTCATGGTCTCTCTGTCTGATCATGCGTCTGTTGTCCGTGTTGACAGCTGTCATCTCCCGAGATGTCACATAGCCCCTGTCACCGAATGTTGTTTGTCCGAGTGAGTGGAGGGGGCGTGGCTTAGCCATAGGTCAATTAAGGTCAGTGTTCATGACTCCACCATCAGAAAGAGACTGGACAAAAATGGCCTGCATGGCAGAGTTCCAAGACCAAAACCACTGCTGAGCAAAAAGAACATAAAGGCTCTTCTTAGTTTAGCCAGAGAAGACTTGCTGTGGTAAATGGAACAAGGGCTGAACGATATGGACAGAATTTCATATCTCGATATTCATGCCAGACATCTCAATATCGATACGATACGATATGACTACGGGTTTGTTGAAAACCAAGCACTTTGGTGGAAAGTGCAGTTTTGTTTGTGACTTCCAGAGCTTTATATGCAGGACAAGCGCGGGGGAGATCTATATCTTTTATATAGTTGCTTTTGCGATATTAATATCTTGAATGTCCATATCTCGATATAGATACGATAACGATATATCTTTCAGCACTAAATGGAACCATAAATTTCTGCTGTCTACCAAAAAATCTTGAAGGAGATTCAGGCCATCTGTTCATGACCTCAAGCTGAAGCGCACCTGGGTTCTGCAGCAGCACAATAATCCAAAACACACCAGCAAGTCCAAAGTTCATTTCATATGTTCTTTTAAAATATATGTTATGAAATCCTCATGTGTTTAATTAATAAATTAATGAATTACTGAACTAATTTATGTAGGTGGCTGTATAACTTCATCAGTACAGGGTTAAATAACTGTTACATTCTAAACTAAAAGTATAATAATGATTAAATTGTCTGCTCCGTGACTGTTGTTCGCAAAGAATATCCATTAATGTCCACGTCCATAAAAACATGTATGTCAGGTAAACGGGTCTCCCTTGTTAAAGACGCTGCGTCTCAGTGGGACTTGCCTGTATAAATAAAGTTCAAATGAAAATTAAATAGCTACTTTTATAAGTAAACTGACAACTTTCATTATTCAAATGCTTTGAATTTTGATATTCAAAAGCATATTTCAAAGTAACTGGGAAAACTTCAGTAATTCTTTCACCTACAGCAGTAAAAGATGAAATATTTCAATATTTACATCTGAAATGGCATTTTTTTCACCACAGGCAGGAGCTCATTCACCAACATGGCAATGTTCCGCCTTTACGTTTCAAAACATCACATACAGCAATGACTTATGGGCAATATGTGTGGACTGAGGGCACAAAGGGGGCGTGGCGGACTTCTGCCCTGGAGCAGCCCTGGAGAATTGGGACACACTACGCACTTGAACCCCTCAACGGGAGCGCACATTTTTGGGGCGCAAGGGTGGAAGTGCGGGCATTGGGTCAGGGCCCATCACTCCCATGAGGAAAGTTGCAACCTCCACAGGGCTTTTAAAGCCCCTTTGCTACCTTCATCCTCATCCTGCTTTGTTTTTTGTCCACTAACTTAAATAAATGTAAGACAATAGAGCTAGCAACTCTGGAGCTAATGTTAATGGCAAAAAATTCCAGCGTTGGCATGGCAATTAGATGTAAATATTCACTTTTTAGATCCGTCAAAATTGATATTCATATGCTATAAAAATCTGGGGGGTAAAATCAATACTCTTATTCTGAACCTCTAGATGTTCTGTGGAAGTTTTATGTTCTAAAAGACTTATTGTTTTGATGAAAACACCTTTATCTGCTAAAGATGAGTGTGTTAGTCTGACAAATGTGTTTTCAACTGCTGTCATTGGACACTATCACAGTTGCAAGGGATAAACAGATCAGGAAAAATTGTACTTTATTTTAATAGATTGTAAAATTAGAAAGTACATGACAAACGAGAGATCGAAACTTTAATGAGCCTGCTTGTAAAAAGCTTTGAAAGCTGCTTAGAGCAACTTATCCACTTCACTGCAGTCAGCACTTGTGCAAAGTGCAGGTGAAGGGAATTACTTTTAAAATTCAGAAATTGGCCAAGTCATTGGAAACACAACTCAATAAATGTCAGTGAATATTTTGTGGCATTTTGTCTAACTGAATTTTAAAGTGCCTTTTGGGTAAATGTTAATCATTTTTAACAAGATCCTCTTTAAAATTGACAAAGCCAGAGAAATAAAAGAGCCGAATAAATTCTGAGTATGATTTGAGTCTGCACTGATGTCATGCTTCACACACAAATACACACAGTAGAGTGGTGTTCAGGTAACTGTTAGTGGGCTTTAATGAAACTACATTCCAATGTGATACTATCTGGAGCTTCAGGGAACATTTAATTAATCCGCTGCAACTGGTCACGTCTCCGGTTGTGCTGATGTCAACTGTTTCTGAGCCGGTATATTTACAGGCCAGGTGTCCCATAAAAGTTACAGATTTAATGAGAAATGATGTCACATGTCAAATTACTACCTTGGAATCATGAAGTTCCTTTTAGCACCAGTAAGGAAAAAAAAAAAACTGAAACTCTGCTGAGTAAAAAGTGCGTAAAAAGTACATGTGTTCCTGTGCTTTGGGGCCAGATTTCCTCAGTAAAAACATACCTGTGTGTTCATATTTGTGTCGGAGCAGTGAGCTGCCCTTCTGGAAGACCTTGGAGCAGAGATCACAGGGGTAGACGCCGTTTTCCAGCCGCCGTTTCTTTGCTTCGCTCTGCTCTTCTAAGTTGGAAACCCCATCAGAGCTGCTCTCTGAATGCTTCTCCTACAGTTGATGGTAGAAAGCAGGGTAAATACTCACACAGAACACACATACAGACGCAAAACCCAAGAAAATACACAACTACCAACCTTGTGGCCATTGAGGACAACGGTCTTGGCTCCAGTGGTGTTGCCGGCGGTAGTGGCGTAGGTGTAGGTGAGCTGGGGGATGAGGATGGTGCGCTTTGTTGTGGCGTTTATGGCACTGAGGCAGCCGACTGTACCCTGACCAGCGATGGCCACTAATGTTGGCAGCTGTGCGGCAGTGACAATGTTGACAGGTCTTCCGGTCTGAGGCGTGGTGACGTAGATGGTTCGACCCTTGAGCTGCTCCTCCCTTAAGCAGGTCAGGTTCAGAGGCTGCTCCTGCTGCTTGGCGGGAGGAGCGGTTGTTTTCTTTTCCGATGCTGACGTGATCTGTTTAGGAAGAGAGAGGTCCAGAGGTTCTGCCTGGGAGTCCGAGACCTCCGAGTCCTCGGGCTCACTTTTAACAATAACAAGATCCCCGTTGTTGAGACTGAGTGAGTCTGATGGAGAGGCGCTCCGAGAGTCTGACGAGGCTCTGATGGAAGCTTCCTGGTTGGCGTCCTCCTCTTGGTCGTTCTGATCTGAGGTGTCCTCTGAGCTGGTATTTGTCGTTTCAGTCTTTTTAGAAGCTACTGTAGCCTCACTGTGGCACTTGTCCACTTTTTTACCAGAGTTCATCTTGTAAAACCACTTTCTAACCACCTCCACTGGAATGCTGACCGACTTCGAGATCTTTGTCAGCTCCTCCTCGCTGGGGTTTGCATTCGAGGCAAAGTAGGTCTTGAGGAGCGAGAGGAGGTCGTCCACAGGTGGCTCCTCCAGCGTCACCCCTGCCTCGCTAAGCAGAGCAGCAAACGATGGGTCCAAAGCAGCAGAGTCCACGGCCTCACCGTTGGCTGCTTTGCGGTGTTGCAGGAGGTGCAGCGCCTCCAGGTTATCAGGACAGTCGTCACATAGTAAACATGTACTGGTGCTGCTGGACTTTGGCATCTGAGCTGATTCTGACACGTTCACAGATGCTGCTGCTTCCTCTGACGTTCCCTCCGTCTCCTTGTCTTTTACCGTCTCTGACTGCGTCTCGGTCTTGACGATAGAGAGGTCGGTCACTTCCGGGGTTTGGGGCCTATCTGTCCTTGTTGGGGAGGTTGCTGAAGCAGCTGGGGTGGTGACTGTGGGAAGGGGAAGGTTATTTTTGACGACGAGTGGGGTGGGCTGGGTAGAGGCAGTGTTGCCGCCGGCGGGGCTGATGCTGTAGTTGATGATGATCTTGGTGGTACCATCGTGATCCACGAAGGCGGGCAGACTGATGATCTGCTGCTGCGGCTGCTGGACTACAATTCCCTGCTTCCCCTGCGCCACCACCCCGTTAGCTGAACCCAGCACCTGCCTGAGCACGTTTCCGTCCATTGCCACCTTGAGCACATTCTGCAAGTCATTTAGATTGATGCTGACGGGCGACATAAGGCCGACTGTCGGTACAACCATTGCCACGCCCTGAGGCAGGGTTGCAGCTGGGGCTGCAGCAGGCTGCGCCGTCCCACCATTCACCACCCCGTTGCTACCAGCTGAAGTGGCCGCTGCCGCCATCACAGGCTTGCACTCGTATTCCACAGGTTCTGATTTAATCTGCGTGACAGGCAGCTGCTCCTGGAGGGGTTTGCTTTCAGTCTTCTCTTTAAGAATCATGCGCGCTGGAGCGATCGCTACAGGTCTGGCCTGCGTGGTCGGGGAGGGGGATTTAATTGCCACTCGACTGACACCATTGGGGGGTGATGCACCAACACACTTCTTGCTACTGATGTGGGAGCTGTAGGAGCCCGAGTGTGAGAATCGCTTCTTGCAGTTTGAACATTCATATGGTTTCTCACCTGAAAGTCAAAGAAGAAAAAAATGTAACACCAACATTTCAAGCAGCAGTTCAATAGAGAATCTTTCATTGTTAAAAGTCAGGTTTTTCTTTTTTATCAATTCAGCTCAGCATTTTATATCTATACTTTAGTATCAGCACCACTGTTTAATACTTGTGATAAAACTGCAGTTTATTACTTGGAGTTGGAAATATGTATTCCAGAAATTTCCAAGCTCATAAAGGGTATTTTCAACTAGAAAACTTCAACTTGGATCATCAGAGGGATCTCACATGGCCAACCTTCATGTTACGACATGGCTCGAGGTGGTAACAAAAAGGGGATTGAGTCAGATGTTAAATTTGTAACGGATGCTTTTTATTGTGAAACAGCACAAACAAAACTCACACAGGTGTTGAGATTAACAGCGATGCTCAACCTGAAAACCAGAATCTCTTTTTACTACTAAAAGCAACATCAACAGCTAATGACACACCAGGGGGTATTCCAGAAAGCGGGCTATGTGGTGAACTCAAGTATGTCGGAAACTTCAAGTCACCTGTTCCAGAAAAAAAGGGGTATCTGAAACTCTGAGTCAATCACCATGGTAACAGACTGTGTGAGCATAACCTCATCACTGGCAGGTTATCTTTAAGAAACCCTGAGTTTCTGCCCATCCCCTCCCACCTGGAGCAGCTGTCAGACATGGATTATCTGTACTAACATGCTTCCAAAGATTTAGAAGCTGAACTAATACACAACAATAATAAAGGGCTTTTGATAAGTTCAACATTTATGATATAATTTTTTTATCAATGTCATCAAACAGGTTAGGGCTTTGCAGTCACTGATTCTCCAGCCGGACATATTGCACTCGTCACGGTGTGAGCAAGAGATGACGTCACAGCAAGATTTGAAGGCTGTGCTGCAATAGTTTAATTTTCTTTTTTGAATGGTCTTTCTTCTTAACATTGGTAACAGAACATTTTAGAAAGACGTGTCGAGTCATCAGGAAAGTGTGAAGGCCTACAAGTCTGAGATTATAATTCCATAACTGTGTGAGGGCAGAGATCTACTGTCGCCTCTGGATCCCAGTAGATGTTCATCAGCCAGTGTGAAACAAAAATAAAAGATGCTCAATCACGGTCTAGTAAATCACCTTCTAAAAGACGGCTTTAAACTTAACTTTGTTTTCTCCATGTATGCGTTTCCCTAGTCAGACTAAAGCTATATGAAAATAAGATTTTATTTTATCCATTAATATTTCAACCCACATGTTACGGTCAGCAAACCAGTGGATTCTCACTTCCACATTGACTCAGGCAGTCATTGTTGCCCCCATTATTTTTCTTTCTACTAATACCTCTTCCTATTTTTAGTGGTTGCCATGGTGAATCCAGGTATCCAGGCTCCAATGGTGATGGTTTTGTTTTTGTGGATCCCAACTCTGAGTAAAGATATGCAGAGTTGACTGAGTCAACTCAAAGCAGCTGTTCTGGAGCTGAAAACTCAAGAGTTAAGTTAACCCAGAGTTTCTTGTTAGACTCAGAGTTTGTTGAATTTCCTACCTGGAATACTCCACTGATCATTCAATGTATGGTCAGATGTGACAAAAACAAAAAACTCCCTCAACTAGCCCAGCACAAACTAAAATTAACTAAACTGTACAAAACTCAGAAGCCAAAAAAGCTGAATTACCGTTCAACACCACATAAAACAAACAAAAAAAGAATATAACAAAGCCACACAGTTAACACTTGGAGAAAACTAATAACGAGCTCAAAGGCCGATAAACAAAACGAACCAGAAGGCTGTTTAAAAAAAAGCTCCAGCTTTTTCTCAATAGCGCGCCCTTCTGGCGACAAGTGGAAGTGACGCCAATGCTGTGCACACGCATGGGCCGCTTTGGTGGCGTTGGTTTAGTTTAATCCGCAGTGCATTCAGTCTGAGCCCAGAGTTTGCGGCATAACTGTCTACTTAGGTAATAAAGTTATAAATCTGCAAGTTGTTTACGGTTTGGTATTTGAGTAAACAGCCAAACTGCATGCTAACGGTAACAACAGGCTAACGCTGGCTTTAGTTCAAATATCCAAATTCACAGGCTGAGACCACGATTACTTTGTTCTAAAATGACCGAGCCAAGTAAATGCAACGTGGCCAGAGTGCATCTCTTCCCCAGGAACAGCCATATGGCTATCATATTGCTATATTTATATGCTAAAAACTTAGCATTGCAATATTATGAATCCTTTTTTCCGTCGTGCATATCGCATTTACCTTTTCAGCAAGAAGAAAGGCAACTGCGGGTCCCGTTTTATTCCTACACCAGAACGGAGCTCCCTCCCATTTATAGTTAGAAAGCTGCTCTGATGTCGACTCTCGTCTTTTATCCCGGTCGGACTCCAGTTTGGCCGTTTTCGTCACACTAGATAAACTTTTCCTTTCTCTTACTTGCAGAGTTAGTGATGTGCCGGATGAACTGAGGCGTGCGCGGAGAAAAGGGGGCGCGTTCCTAAAGAGGCATCGTAGCTGAACTCGTGTTTTCAACATGAGAATCACGTGACCAACGCAAAACGAGGCCTCGTGCTGATGACGTAACGTGCTGGTGTTACAGCAAAAACTGTGACCCATGGAAATGCATGACTGCAGAGGATTATAGTGAATTATGACCGAAGACAGAAGTTCAGTACAACCCAGGTCACCATTTCTGATGGCCATCAGAAAGTGTTACCTTACTCTATCTGCATTATAATAACCCCAAACTTCAATAGAAGGCGTTTTTTAGGATCTCCATCTCTCCACTGTATTCTGGACCCATTAAACTGCATCACCCTCACAGGGCCAGTGCAACCCAGGTCACCATATCTGAAAATACAGTGGTTAGATCCTGAAAACACCTTCCAAAGGCTATACTAAACCATAACTCAAAACCAAAAGCCTATAAAACAACCTAAAATTTAATGGATTCGTCCTTGGGCTGAGGCACACGGCTGGTGAAAATTTCACGTCAATCCGTCCAGTACTTTTGCCGTAAAGTTGCTGGCAGACAGACAGACAAACTAACCAACACTACCGAAAATATTACCTCCTTGGGGGAGGTTGTATATTTAATAAAAAAAAAAAAAAATGCTGTGTCAAGGCAAGTTCTGTACTACAAGCAAATGAGGCCAAAAGCTCAGCAGAAGCCTTGCAGTTGCCTGGG
Organism: Atherinomorus stipes; assembly: GCA_023101725.1. Classification (NCBI taxonomy): domain Eukaryota; kingdom Metazoa; phylum Chordata; class Actinopteri; order Atheriniformes; family Atherinidae; genus Atherinomorus; species Atherinomorus stipes. The sequence goes on from JALJCO010005325.1 coordinate 302,156, forward strand.
GAGAATGGAGACGAGGTGCTTTTTAAGCACCACAGCTAATTGTCATCAGTGTCCAGACTAGCCAATGAGAAACCAGGTTACCAAAAGGTGCGGTCTCAAGGAACCACTCCTTCCCCAGCTCCTCAGGCACCAGGCAATCATGTAATGAAAAACAGCTGGGATCAATCATGGGCCGTAATGCTTAACTTGAATGTGAGGTCATACCCAGCTCAAGATAAATAAAATAAACTCCAATTATTTGCCTGTTAATGATTTCTGATCTTTAAAAAGGCTAAAATTGATCAGCCCAGAAGTTTGAAAAGTACTTTTCAAAGCAAGTGCGCTAACTAACTCATAATACATTGTGATGAATGTGAGGAGTACATGATAATCCGGCAACTACAAACACTGATTAAAGACATAAATGGCAACAGCTCAGACTGTATCTGACTGCATGAGTGTGTGTGTGAAAGAGACACACCGCTGTGAATGCGCAGGTGCTCCTTCAGGTGATGTTTGTATTTGAAGGCCTTGGAGCACTCGTTGCACTTGAACTTGCGCGTTCCACCTGTTCCTCCTGATCCTCCTGTTGCCGGGGAAACGTGATGCTAAGACAGAAGAGAGAAGTGTTCTTATAACAGAAATTAATCTGTTTATGTAGATTTATTTCTTTTATGTTTGGGGGCAGGGGCAAGGCAATGTTTGTTTATTTGTTTTTTAAAATGTACAAATTTCATGTACAAGACCATTAAAAGTGCTTTACATGACAGATTAAACATTACAGCAGGGTGCAGAGGAAGAGAAAGTACATTAAAAATAAGATAAAATGCAAGACAGAATAGATCCAGTGTAATGAATGAACAGAGGTTTTGATAAAAGACAGAAAACAAAAAAGTTATTAACCTTGATTTTAAGCAGCTTAGAGTATCAGCAAACCTGCAGTTTTCTGGGTGTTTGTTCCACATGAGAGTCGCATTAAAACTGAATGCGTCCTCTCCATGTTTAGCTCTAACTTTGGGAACAGAAAGTAAACTTGACTCTGATGACCTGAGGGATCTGGTTGGTTAACAAAAGCCCTAAAAAAGTACTTTGGCCCTAAACCAACAGGACTGGAGTTATATGATCCATCTTCTTGGTCTTTGTGAGGACCAGAGCAGAGACTTTTTAGGTAGGTTTGTAAGGACAGCGTTACAGTAGTCTAAATATAAATACATGGGTAAGTCTTTCTTACTTCTGCTGGGACATCAGTCCTTTAATCTTTATGTTCTTAAAGTAAAAACAGGCAAACTTCACAACATTGTGAATATGATGCTAAAATTCAGGTCTAAATTCATGACAAGCCCCACATTTGATGACCTGCAACCCTCTCAGAAACTGGTTGTGGTTAAAACAATGTTTTACTGCCTTGCTGTAGCAGCGTGTAGGTTGACACCTCTGGGCTCCGAGACGTTACCTGCTCCCTGTTGCTCCGGTGGTGGCTCATATGCCTCTCCAGCTGGGAGCGGTAGGTGAAGGTGTAGCTGCAGTGCGAGCAGCTGTAGTTGTCCTCGCTGGTTTCGTGGCGATATTTAATGTGTTCCTTCAGTGAAGCGTTACGTTTGTAGCCCCGAGAGCAGTATGGGCAAGTGTGCAACTGGGAGAAGGAGTCAGGTGTGCCTTTGGAGGAGAGAACAGGGAGATGGCCATGATGGATGATGCTTAAAGTCTGCCATTTGTCATCTGATCTGAGCTGCCTGTAAACTTATGGGATGGTCAAGTAGTTTCTGAAACCCCCTTTTCCCACATCTTTCTGATTAGAGAAGGCCGAGTCCATTCATTTGTGTAACTTTCAACTTTCTCCTCTAACATTTACACCTAGTTAACTCTGTGATTTGAAAGCTTTGGGGATGCACAGGAAAAGGACTGGTGACCTTCTCTCTATAGTCTTCCGGTTCTTCCCTTTTCACTACTTATGTTAGAGTGCAACCTTATGAAGGACATCAAAGAGGCTCTTGTCCTGGCTTGTAATCAGCTTTGCAGCTCTCTTTGCTCAATTTTTCACTTTGACAACAACTCCAGGAAGACAAAACTATTTTTTCAGAGCCCCTCAGTCAGTAGGAGGAAGTTTAAATTTAGCAAGAAAGAAAAAAAAAAAACATGTGGCTATAGAAATGTGCATAACGTTTAAGGAACAGGAACTAAAACAGGATTTTCAACACATAATTAAAAACCTGTTTTCAGACTCAAATCTACACACTAACTAGTCTGATCTTGTCTGGTGTGTTTACCATTTTCATCTGCACCTCCAGTCTCTGTCGGGCTCTGCTCATCCTCGGGGGCTTCAGGATAGATGATGGCTGTGTCGCCCTGCTGGAGAATCTCCTCTACTAGAGCATCCTTCACATCCTCCTCTTCCTCTTCTGACATGCACTCCTCCTTCACTGAAAGGATACACAAACAAATTGACAAGGTTAAGGATCATTTCAGCAGCTAAGGAGTTCATGATGCAGCAGGACTGCAGCTTGAGATGATCATTGAAAAGTAAGCATGTCCGGTGTGTCCTAACTTTTTTTTTTTAATCAGAAATGTTTTCTATTTTTAACAGACTCATAAAATGAAAATATTCCTTTAAAGGAATATTTTACTTTACCTACTATTTCTCAGCAAGAACTGAATCATTTTTATTTTGTGTTGTTTTGAAGCATGGCCACTAGGGAGCGCCACATGACTAGTAATAATTCCCTATAATCCCTATGAAACAGTTTTTCCTTTAGGATCTAAATCATCTTCACACATTTCTTCAGTGAGTTTTGCTAATGATCTTGGTAGCTTCACAGAATCAGAAAATTCTCGCTTGATGCTCTCAAAGGTCAGAGAAATTCAGTTTCATACCATTGATGTCAAATTTAACAAGGCAAAAAGTCAGGGGGAGGAAGACTTAAGAAAGATGTCTCCAAATGTAAGTTTCTGAGAAAAAAGAATTGCAAAACGATCTCAGAGGCAAAAAGCTGAAGAAAGAACTTACTAATGTGATCACCATGATATGAGGAAGGTGAAAGCTAAAAGCACTCCAGCAATGAGACTCTTTACACCAAACTTCAGTTTGAACATCACAGCTTTCTCCTCTGACCTTTTTTAAACCCAAATTAACTTAGAAAGCTTAGGTTACAGGAAGAAAGCAGCTTGCAGTCAAAAAGTGTGATATGTCCATAAACATCTTTAGTTTTTCTGTCCCTACTTATAACCTATATTAGAGTAGCAGCTGACCTGATGAGATACATTATTGATGTTGGAGTTCAATGGAACAGCTGGCTTGCTGTGCAGAAAGCAGTACGTGTTCCTCTGTAAGGATAATACGCAGCACAAAGAATAAATAAAGCCCTGGGCGTGATTCATATGCGGTGCTTCAGAGGAAAGTGACCCAGGGATGTGATTGTGATATGACACTGACAGTGCATCCTCCACCAAACACCTCTTTATTAGCTGAAGCGTCTCAGTTCAAACTGAGCTCAGTTAAAGACGTGAGACACCATCAAACATTATTACTTTTTGCATTTTAAAAAGATGAGGATGGAAACAAGGATGGAAAACACAGAATTTCCTGAGCAAGGGATGACTAGAGGCTGCATCTGCATCTCATACAACAAGCTGTTCGATCATATTAAGCCTTGCAATTATAATTTTGCTTTTATTTATCTTAACAACTGCTCAGATAAGTAAAAAACTACACAAAACTGATACATTACCAACTGTTATTCATTTTACATGCTCAGTCTTGGCCACAATTATTTAAACTGAATGGTCAAACTCAATAAATATCTATAGAATATAATGTGGCTACAGCTGAGGTACTAGTGGTTTCGTTATAATCAGTAACAGTTTATACTGTATTTAGCCTTGTTTCTGTACATGTAGCCTCCGTTTACCTTCTTTCTTCTTCTTTCTTGTAACCTCAATGTTTAATCTTGATTTAAGCAAGTTTGGAAAAGTGTTTTATAAATAAACTTCTTATCAGTAGCAGCAGATTATTTGTTGCTTATTCTTCTTAAGAGGATGCCATCACTTCTCAAAGACAATATGATAAGATCTGGTGTTTGTTACCAACAACAGTGTAAAAGGAACTGAGGCAGAGACGTTATTTCACTTTCTGTGTATGAAAACAGTGATAAGAACAAGCAGTGAGGTGAAACTGTGGCCAGTGTTGACGTGAAGATAGAGCATTTTAAATGAAAGCAGGGCTGCTGCCAGAGGCCACGCCTCCTTCCTGCTGAGCCGTGTCAGGGACAGGTGCAGCTGTGCTCGTCTGCAGGGTCTGCAATCGCAGAACCACTCGTAAAAAGAAGAAAGGGCCAGTTTATGCTGAACTCTGTGTCTTTATAAAGAAGAGGCGGGGTCCGGGCCGAGCTCTGTTAAGCCTCATTTTAAACACACAGATCTCGACTTCCCATGATCTCATCCAAAAGCTTTCCAAATCTCTCTTCTCCACTCTGAGACGGGCTCGGCCTACCTTTCATGCTTCTTTCGCTACCTCTCTGCACTCATTCTTTCATCCTTGATCCTCGTTTCTATTTATCTGACTTCTTTATTTAGTTTTTCCCGCATACAGCCGTTAGATCTTTGTATAGCATACAGTATATTTTGCTTTTTGACCCTAAACTTGCATTTAAAAATGGGTGGGGGGGACACTCCATGAGAACAGCTGCCAGGACAACTATGAGGTAAAATCATAAGCGTGAGCGTCCCTGTAGAAGACACAACTCTCTTTATGCTGTTTTAAATGTGCACATCTCTCATCGCACAATGCAACCGCATTAAACTATAATTACACATACAATATGCAAAACACATCAGTTTCCCGAAGCCCTTTACAATCAACTTTCCTCCAAAAACAGCAAAACTTTTCCATTTAGCTTCCAAGATGAAAGAAAAGTATTTGCTGTGAACAATTACTTCAAATTACTTACAAGCCTTATCACGCAGCCTGTTCAAAGTGGGACTCTTGCCTCTCTTGAGGTTTCGACAGGCTCTTTTTAAGTTATGGTGATGGAATTGGTAGCGAAGTTTATGTGTAGACGTAGTAACAGAGTAAAAACTGCACCTGAGTATGAGAGACGGCTGACATGATGAACTCTTTTGATTCCTCAGTATCAAACATGTTGGATGAAAACACATTTGGTCAGTCCAAAGACTTTAGCTGTGATAAGAAGCTTTTCTTCTTTTTACATCACATGTATTTAAAAAAAAGACCTAAAGAGATCAGAATCTCTTCTCTTCCTTCTCCTCTCTCTTACTTTCCTTCTATTTGTAGCCCTCTTTTCTCTCTCTGCCTCTGCCTCCTCTTCTTTCCTCTTATTCATGTGAACAAGAAACTTCTTCCTCCGCCTCTCCTCTCTCCACCTCTCCCACATCTGTCAAATTTCATCTCCTTCCCTCCATCTCTGTCTTCACTTTCCTCCTTCAATCCTTCCCCTGACTCTCCACCCTCGCTGCCTACACCTCTCTGCATATTTTCCCACAACATTCTACAATTACACTTAATGCCTCGCAAAAAGCTACGCTAATGACGACCAGAACCCCTCAACACACACATGTGGGATATCAGAATGGAATGAAAACAGGAAATCATGTGGTGCACACGCACATATACCCAAATACTTATCAGCACACACACCGAGAGTCATTCACAGACACATGCACACACACACTCTGCACTCGTATACCTTGCCAGAACCTGTCACTGTGAGTCCGTGGTGAATTTATAAGGCAGGATGGATTGGAGCTGCAGTGCGGCCCAGACTGCAGGGGGAGTAGCGCACACTAATCTCTCACCAGAGAACCAATTCAACAGCAGCTGCTCTCCTTGCTCTCCACTCTCGCCTCAGACGGGGAGGAAAGAAAGAAGTGAAAGTCAAGACAATCCAAAAATATCAGGCGAAGCCTTTGAAGGGTTCCCACTGTGGCTCTACAGCACAGCAACATTTCATGACTTTTCCATGACTTCCCTCCAACACGGCGTCAGAGCTCCTCCACAGACTAAAAATGTGACTCCTTCCTGGTCTGTTAATGTTTTTCTAAAAGGCTGAACAGGTTGGTTTTCTACTGGTAAAGCTGAGAAACAGGAATGTTTCACCTATTTTCACGCATTATGGTTCAGTTTTAACAGATCAAAACTGAACACTCAACTATCCCTAAAGGAAAATGTTTCCCTGAATTCAGCATTTAGCATTGTAAAAAATGTGGCATGTTGATACAAACATTGCCACGAGCACTTTCATTTAATTTGCTCCTATGTTTTGCAGACTAACTGAGGAAGTGTAGAAACATCTCATTATTGCCACAAAAAGCACCAGATGAGCATCAGCCCGAATCAATGAGCAGAGCCGCTGAACGCTTTATGCTCTTCACAGCATATTTATCTTGACTTGCTGTCTATCAGTAATTTATTATTAGAAATAGTTCATATGATGATGATGGATTTCTATTGCAGTTGGTTGTGATAATAAATCATAATGTTTGCAGACTGCCAGAGAACAATGGATGTGTCAGTGTCAAGCAAATTAACATTAATCCTTGCTAAATGGAAAAAGCCACTGGAGGCTGAAAACACTGAAGGACACGGCATGCATGACATCATTTGAACCCTGAAGTCAAGCATTCAGCAGTGTTTAGAAAGTGTAGGTTAGAGACAAGTGGTGCATCTGACTGATAGCTACAGAACTATGCACACCCACATAGTATCTGCAGGGTAATGGCATTCACAGTACCACTAGGATGCATACCCTCCTTATTTAAATTTCTTTCACCTGTTGGTAGCAGAGGTCCCGTGGGCGGGGCATGATAAATATGCTATAAGATATTATATCATTAAAAGATACTTGAGATGTGAATGATGTGTAAAACTCCAGGCTACAATCATAACTGTACATTCACTGAACACTTCATTCAGACCAGATGCAAATGCAAAGTACCATTAAAGCCATATTGTGCTTCAGAAGGAGATGATGCTGCAACAAAACACTTCTGTTATATCAGAAAGTAACAGATGGTCCACAACAAGTCTTTCATCCATAAAGAAACGTTTCAAGTGGGGAAATTGCAGGATTTGGAAGGGTTAACTCCAAATGGGATTGTGATTTACATAATGAGCAGGTATGAAAACTGTAATCTGGACCATGACCTTGTTAGGACAATTTCTCACTGAGGTCAGAGATTAACCATCAACTTTAATACAAACTGAGTTGATGTTGGAAAAGCTCCCGTATGACCTTAAGACAAGATTCTGCACTGGCTTCGCAAACAGCCTGGCAAATCTGAAAGGTACTGTCATCACTGGGATATACGAGTTTGAAAGAAACAGGAGGATAACACGTGCAAGCTGGAGAACTTCCTACGGAATCACAATGAAGCATCATGTTGATAAATGATGGAAACATGTGCCCACACACTCTGATTATCAGAAAAACAGAAGGGAAGTGTCATTCTGAGGTCTGGGCTGAACATTCATGAATGACACTAAAGCAAAAACATTGAAAATGAAGCACACACTCAAAGTGCGAATCCTATTTAAAAAAAAAAAAATCTCACTCAAAAAATCAGAAAAATCTTTGATTGGGGTAAAACTCTGGAAAATCACATAAACATATGATTATGCATGATTAGATGTGAATAAATGTTTTGAGCTCTTCACATCAAAGTGCAAAAATGCAGAAAAGGGTCTGAATGCGTATTTAAGTCAAACATAAATATGTATATAATCAGCATCTAAAAGGTTTGTAAGGCCAATTTAGGACCTGTGGGGTGTTTTTAGTGTTTTGTTTGGCACTGATGGATGGTGGGACAAGACAACCCTGGATCAAACGATTCCAGCAAACACTGTTAAATGTTTGATTGAACTGGGATCTGATGAATTTGGTGGTCATGTCCATGTCCTGGGCCGGTGTTCATCCATATGTACCTGAGCAGCATTTTAGATGTGGTAGAGCACTTTTTTTATTCAAAATTTTCTGGGGTTAGAGGAACATTTGGGCTGGTGGTGCATGTCAAAGTTGCTTATATGAATGCCAGGCCCAGGACCCACTGTTAGAGACGCTCCATGTAACTTTCCAACCGAAAAAATATGCGTTCCTGGCTAGTTTAGATGGTGCAGCAACATTTATCATGTACACTGCTGGAGTCGTTGCCCTGCAGAATCTTCGGACTGAGAAGCCGCATTTGGCAAGTTTTGCTTCCAGGATGCTGCATTTACATTCATGCATGTAACTGGATATCACCGCGACTGATTCATCATTGGAGGAAGAGAGGAAAGAAACAGAGAAAGGAACAAAGCAATAGGTGGAGAAGCTCAGTACAGAAAGGATGAAAATCATGAGGGGGGCATCTCTGATTGAGATGGTGCAAATGTGGCTGATGCTAAAGAAGACCAATAACTTTAATTATACTTCTGAACTCTGTGAAAAAATAATGAAGCTTATCATATTAACAAAGGTAACGGTTCACTCAACAACAACAAGCTTTTTAATAATAAATAATGAAACCCAAAGTGAGAACTTCAAGCTCAAAATAAAAAGGCTTTACAATGTCTGCAGCTGGATGCAGATGAAGAAACAAACACAAAAAAGATGCAGGAAGAAAAAGGGAGCCAACAGCAGGTATGAGAAAAGCCCAGTAGGAGAATGCATAAAAATGAAAAGAGATCACTGCTGGTAGAAGTGTTGAGAGTACACAGAGGAGAAAGGATTGAGCCGAGAGAGCGAGAGAAACAAAGTGTTAGAGAGCGAGCAGCTCTCATGAGCACTGCTCACACCATGTAAGGCTTTATTCAGCAACAATGAAACAAGCCTTGAGAGCAATATCTCTGAGTGTCACATTCTCGCCGTCTCCATGGTTTTAGTATTTCCTGCTTGGCTGTAACTAACTGCTGCTGAGATGAAGGCAGATGCTTGCGTAGGCTGAGACGTGAGCGAGGAATTGAGGATTAAAAGGGCACCGAGAATCGGCGTAAACACAAGCCAATCACGCTCTGCTGTTGAATGCAGACTTATTTTGTTTTGTGTGCATTCAGGTGTTTTCCTTTTTTATTTGAAAGTTTTCTAGCACAGGTAATTACTGGAAGTATCTGGATGCTGACATTGATACTTGAAAAGAGTTTCTTCAGGCTGTTTGCAAGTAAGCTGGTCAGAAAAAACACAAAGTAGAGCAAAAAGATTCCTAAAAGCCTATTTCTGTCTGCTTTCCCAGCAGCAAATGTAGAGAAGGAGGAAGGAAACAGGCGGTAAATTGATAAGCATCATGAGGTCCAACAGTTTTTTTTTCCTTTTTTTTTTTTAAAAGCAGCTGTGACGGATCCTTGGTTACTAAACCTGCTCTGCATTAATCTACAAGTGGAGAAAACATTCTCCTGTCTGCAAATAGAAAACAAGAAGCTGACTCAACTCCCCACAGTCCCACACCGTCTCAGCAGAGCTAATGAGGGAACTCATTACAGCGTTATTATTTCCCTAATATCTCAGTCAACACTCCTGTCTTTATGAAGCAAGCGGGTGGAATTATAGGCAATAATTTAAACCTTTTTCTAGTCAAAAAACTGCCAAAAGCAGGATGATCAAGCTTTTCAAATGTAAATAGTTATTTTTCAAGCTCTTATGTGTTTGAAATCTGAATACGAAACACAATTGTCACAATTTCAAGAATAAATATTTGACAGATAATCCAAACGATGTTCAACATATTACTGTTTGGGATCACATATGGAGGCTTTACAATGATTTAATTTCAAGATTTTTTCAGATTTGTAGCCAATGGAATGATAGGAGTGCCAAACTAAATAATAAATCTGAAAAAGAATAAGTGAGGGAATATGTAGACAAATACTTAAAACAAATAAAAAATATTTTTGTATTTTTTTATAGCCATTTATTTTGACAAAAAAAAAAAAAAAAAACCAGGGGGAAAAAAAAAAAAAAAAAAAAAAAAAAAAAGGGGAAAAAAAAGAAAAAAAGAGGGAAGGGGGGGGGAAGGGAAGGGGAAAAAAAAAAAAGAAGCAAGCAAGAGAACCCGCGGGCACGCTTAATTATATTGTTTTATTATTTTAAATTTTTCCCTTATTCATTTTCATGTATTTTCTTATTAATTTTGGTGTGTATATCCCTATATATTTTCTTATTTATTTACTTATATATTTTCCTATTCATTTCCCTACATATTTCTTAGTGAAAATAAATAGCTATGAAAATACAAAAATAATTTCATTTGTTTTTTAGTATTTATCTATATTTTCCTTCAATTATTCATTTATTCTTTTTCAGATTTATTCTTTATTGTGGCACTCCAATCATTCCATATGGGAGACCAGTGATGCAAGTTCACACCAAAAAAATGATGATGTGGCTTGTCTCTGTGTTTCATCAGAGATAGAGGGGGAGGAAAAGATTTGATTCTTGGAGAAAAGAAAGAGGGAGGCCGTTGGTGTGTATCTGTGCTTTTAGGCCGGAGTGTTGTACAAGCAGAGCTGTAAGTGAGTGACAGAAAGGGCAGAACATCTGGCTCTCCAGGCAAGGCTGGGGAGAGGAGGGGCTAATCTGATCAAAGGGAGAGCATATAAAGGTGCACAGATAAACAATCTCATACTGCTGGGCTCTAAACCACAAGCAATACTGCTGGGTAATTACATGCTACTCTGTGAGATGGATCTAATTAAGTCTTGGTAGCAGTCTGTATCAAACTGTGAGGTGTCAGTTTTTAGGTGTGTCATACTGTGTAAGGGATACCAAGTAAATCACGACACTGATTTGGATGATTAATTTGTATGTTAAATGTCATTGCAAGTTGTGTACAAACGGCCTCTCTGATACTGATGGATTTAGGTGGAAATATCTGCGAGACACAGGGACACTGTTTTGGCTCAATAATCAGATATGCGGTATAAATCTTATAGTATAAGCCTGTTTCAGTTTGGTTGTTTAGGTCCAAACCGACACAGAATAAACTGATTTCTATGGGGGGGTTTCAGTCAGCTCTGACTGAATCAGTTACATCTCCTGTAAATGCATTATGCTGGTGTGGCAGAGCAGTACATGGATATGATTTGCTACTGTATCTCTGATACCAACTATGAGCAGATCTGTGTGACTTTAATAACCCCAACCTGAGTTAAAAGTAAAAGGAAACAACAAATTCATCAAGGAGGTGCTGCTTTTAGTATGATTGGCATGTTTGGTTCTGCAGAAACTGCCTTTTAAGAACAGCCTCTTGGGCAGAGCGCTGTCATTACAAGGCACGCTAGCCTGTTAAGGAATGTCTAAGATTTATTAAAAGTTTGTTGGGTGTGAAAGCTGGAGATTACACAGGAAACCACTGCATGACTTCCAGCATTATGCATTAGTGAGGGATTTAATGAGGTGTGTATTCGTCAGTTGTGCTTCTCTTTTAGTCATTCTACTTCACATTCTTCCATTATTGTGAGCTCTCATTGGTAAATCTTCTTGGTCTTCAAACTCATCAAACATAACCTGCAGTCCTATATTAAAGACAGGACTGCCATAATGAGTCAATATATTGATTTATTAATATATTTAAGTTGTGACAGATACAAATTACACAAGCCACTTAGCTGGACCTTAACCACCAGTCTAAATCTTTTTTTTCCATTGTTATGTAAGTAATCCATCCAGATTAAGAATAAGGTTCTGGTCTACCTAGAGTACTCCTATGAAAGTGCAGCAGAGTAAAAGTTTAACATATTTCCTTCATATTTGCAGGTCTGTGCCAGGACGTGTGTGAAAGACGGCAGTGAGCATGTTCAGCAAACCTTCACAGGTCAATTTTTCATCCACATTACAGATGCTAAGTCCACTAGATGTCTGCAAAGTGTCTTGAGAGGACTTTGTGAGGAACTGGTGCTACACAAATAAAGTTGAATATAACTGAATTGAAGAGATTAAAAACTTACAAGCCAAAAACACATTTTGTCCCCGTGCTGAAAAAAAAAAGCACCTCACCTCCGTTCCAGGAGCCGTTGTGGGGTAATACTGTTATGGTGGCATCATGGCTGTCCAGCGGTGTGGTCCCATCAGCATCAGGCTCCTGCAGGCTGTCCTCCTCCACGATGTGTAGCTTGTCCTCATCATCAGAGTCTGAGCTGGCCTCCAAGCCATTGTTAAAGTTTGTCACTGGAGAAAAAAAAAGGTGAAGGATAAGAATGATGCAATGCATAGCACTTGAGGTGAGATCATTTTCTCAACCGCACCACTGATGAGCCGGCATGTTGTTGCTGTAATTAGGATCTGATTCAGATCTGCGATGCATAATAAAGGCAGTGAGTCTGGTTAACGCTTAAGCTGCATGTCAATAAAGCCTCTGCGTGTTTATCTGTGTCTCACAACTTCACGTCAAGCAATGACGACACATATTGAACACGTGTTGCAAGTTCATTTGCAAGGATTAAGTTAATTTGTGCTCGAATTTGAATTAAATAAAAAAAATTGATAAACTGTGATATTTGATGCTTGTTGTGTAAACTTTGCAGATAAGAAAAAAGATCTGTAGTAAATAAGCATACATGGGATCCCTTATATTTTTATGCAAATATAAAGGAGGCAAGAAACAGAAATAGAAAGAAAAACCACTTTGCTTCCAAATGGTATGCAGATAGAAGGCCTCTACACTTACTCTTTATTTTCCTTCTCTTCTGCAAACTTAAGCTTCTTGTTTCAAGCTCATCACTTAAAGCTTTTTAAGCCAAGTTAGGTTTTATGATGCTCTCAGCAAATGTATGAAATCTGAGTAATGTTTTGAGATTCAATTTGACTTTCTCTGGAGAAAATTAAAATTCACCTTTACACAGAAAACCTGCAGCAGTTGCAGCAGTGAGTTCAACTGAAGTGAAATGGCCACTAGTGTTTTGGCAAGTCAGAATTTTAAGAAAAATCGAGTTCCAGTTTCTCAAAGGTTTCTCTTTTCTTCTTTTCTTATTCTTTTTTGGCTGTTATACAGAAAAAGAAAAAGAAATCCCAGTTAGCCATCAGCTTAAACAACAATCAGTCTCTAACTTCAGGTGCAGACAAGCTCCATCTTTAAACACTTAAACAACACATAAAAAAAGGACAAACAGCAGCCAGAGAAAAATAATCACTTGTTTATCAGCCCCAGAAAGCAAATCTATTTTACACTGTGCTGCAGTCAGTGAGTTTGTCTATGGGGCGCCGCCTCTTAATGGGAGCTCAAGGTGAAAAATGGACCAAATGATCTGGTTTGATTGAGCTAAGCAGAAATGTGTGTGTTGTAAGCATTCTGCACAAAAGCTATAGATGCTAAAGAAATGAAGCTATACATGGATTTAAGTGATGAGCGCTTTCCTTTAATTACTGTTTCAGTGTCAGCAGGTGTGCATGTATGGCTGTATGAGTGTATATGAGGAAGAAAAGTGTGTGTATGTGTGTGTGTTTATGATCTCCTCAGGGAAGCTGTACATCTCAGCAGAGGTGCTGCAGACATTTAATGAGGAGAATAGCTCAGGATGTTTGTTCACAGGTGACAGGTGCACACAAACACACGGGGTCCAAACCCCAAAACAGCTCCATATATGGGAGTTTCAGGTCACACCATTAACCACACGCACCCTTCTACATGCACACGCTGCAGACCAGATCACACACACACACTTACTGTCACCCGACCATATATACTCATATACTGTAGTAACTTCAGCATCAACCCTGCAGGAGTACTGCTCCAGACAGACTGAGCGTGTGTGTGTGTGTGTGTGTGTGCTGATGTTGATGCATGTCTGGATCAATTAAAGAAGGTGCAAGTAATACAGTCAAACAGCAACAAGAGAGTATCGCTTTGGGTAAGTTTGGGTTTCTTTTTTGCTTCTTTTTATTGTTGTAATATTTAACATTAAAGACTATGGAATAAAAAACATTATTATTAAATCAAACTAAGACCAGGAGGCTTGAGGACCGATGGCTTCCCAACTTCTGTACCACAAATGTCTCATTCTATTGGACCAAAAACTTCAAAACTCAAACAAAAGGAGAAAAAAAATACAACTTCAAAACAGTTCCCATAAGCAGCAGGTAATTTCCTGGCCAGGGGGTCACAAGCATGATGATTGAAAAGGTAAATAATGAATTAAAAATAATGATATATTTAAACAGAGAAACTATATGTTTAAAACACCCTGTGTAACAACAGCATAGTTTTTCTCAGAACCATTTGATTTGCATACACACAAGTCTCTTACTGGACTTAACAAATGAAGTCATTTAGGCATTTCATGCCATGGCATCAAAGCTAGTACAGCCAGTTATGTTAGCTTTCACAGGTATAAACCGTGAAGGCTGCTTCTGAGAAAAAAAAAAAAAAAAAACATTTTTTTCCAGCGAAGGACGAAGTCAGCAGAGGGGATTCCTGGTTGAGTCACCTAAAAGTCCAACAGCAGCATCATCAACTTGACACTAGCTCCAATAAAGCACCTCAAACATCCCGTACAGTGGTGAGGATGAGGAGGACATGAACAGCAATGTATGTTTTTGATCAACTGCCAAAAATGCAATGAGTTGAAACAAGTCAGCTTTACAGCCAGCTAAAACAGACATTTAAAAAAAAGAATTAAATGCTGTGAACAGCAGCTTTTTCCTCCATGTCTCTTGCAGTTTGTTTAGCAAAGATCACTTTATCACTCGGAGATTGATACCTAAACTTTGGCTGCGTATAATACAGCATTCATTCATGTCAACAGGATGTAGACCAGCAGCAGTTTGGTAGCGAGAATCTTTGAATATTCTTTATTTATTTTATTTTATTTTATTTTTTTAATCAAATTTTGGGTTTCTTCACTTATTTCTTTTGATTAAAGCATTTCAGTTTCATTTCATCATTTCAAACTTTAGTTATAATTATTGTGCAATTTAAAAAGTGTTCTACTGTATTTAAAGCAAGTCCAAAATGTTCTCCACAAAGAAACTACTGCCATTTATATGTCACTTTTGTAACTTGCTCTTACCCCAACACTTCTAACATATTTGTTAAATTGAAAGATGCTTTCTGAAAAATACATTGTTGTCATTTAATGTCACGTAACATCAATATCTGATTAGTCAAGTAGAATCCAACCAAAAAACAAAGTTGAATCCCTGGTGAACCCCCCCTGGTTTGCCAAGATGTAGATTAATACTCTGTTTAATAACTGCAGTGCAGCCTGAACACACCTGTGCTGCAGGCACCAAGTTCCTCAAACCAACATACCGTCTCTCCTCATTCAGACACATTATTAGGCAGGCAAGCTTGTGGCAGTTCCAATAATGGAAACGTCCACTCTCTAAACAGCTTGTGTCTCCTCTACACACCAGAGGCTGCCTTTTGTAACGTAGCTGGCTTGAGGGATAAGCAAGCAGCTGAGCACCACATGAAAATAATTTCTGCTGAAGACATTCTACATAAATATTTGAGATATCCTGCACACACACACACACACAAAGGATATGCTTATCCATTTTCCTCACTGGGTTTTGGTCGGTGTGCTGCATCTAATGCAATTAATCTCAATGGTTAAAGAATGCATTGACAGATCACATGCATTTGCTGATAGTGCTGCAGTATGTTAAAATGAGTGCATGACTCTGCTCCACAAGTTAGATGCAGAACACCCCAAGCAAACTAGATACACTTATTCCCCTCTGTGCTAAAATAAAATTCAGGTATGGAGTTTCTATCAGTGTTTTTAGCCAACAGAATGTGACAGATGAGACCGAAACTGTGTAAAATTACCAGCACTCCTCCTCTCTTTCTCCTTTGGATATGGCTTATCAGGTGAGCAGATATATGTGCACTGTGTTAAGTCTTGAGGATTTCTGGAGCAAGATAGTAACCTCTCACTGCAATTTTCAGAAGTACATTGCTGTAGCTCTTACAACTCGCTTTTTCACAACTATGAGACATCTTATCGATAAATGACACACAAATAGGATGAGGGCTGCACACTGAATACAAATGATTCAAATATTCACAATTCCTCCCTTTGCTTGAGTGTAGCTGCCATGGCAACTGAAAGAGGGCAGCAGTGAGTAGAAGAGGGAAGACAAGAAGACAACAAGTAAACTGGAGTTATTGTGTAAGAGTGAGTGAGACGGGAGACCTGTCCACATCATCATGACAATACGTCAAGTCAACTGTTAATTCTCCATCTGGAGGGCCGCGAAGAGGGAGGTCGGCTAGGAGGAAGAGAGAAGTCTAGACAAAAACATTCCTCCCTTCCTGCCATCCATCTCTGATTAAGAATCTGTTTCAGAACAGGCTTCTTAATTATTACTTGCAACTTTGTGCTCTGTTTTCTCTCCCGTCTTCTTCAGTCAGAGATCTGTCACAAAACATTCCAGCCTGCATGTGGTCTCTTGTTTTCTTTACATTTTCCTTAATCACTTCATTCACAAAGTTTTTGAATGACAGAAACCCTTAAAGAAACTTTTTATTTGGTGTATTCCACTTCTCATGAACAAATCAATTTCCCATTTTGCCCATTCAAACACAACTTCCCACAAGTCTTACAGGAAATAAAATGCTGGATGGAACTATATGTCTTTTGGGTTTTATTTCTAAAACATTCATTTAGATGGTGGTAGTTACATGGCAAGGATAATTAAGACTGGTGCGCTGTAACGTGCATTTATAACAGGACTTTGCAGAAAAACAAGTGAAATCTTAGAGTGGGACCAATAAATCAGGGGTTTAGTCCATCACATCCATAGGCCGTTAATAGAGATGGAGGATAGAGGAAAGTGAAGCCAGTTGGGCGTGTCCCACCGTCACCATCTTGCCGTGTCATGTGTGTCGTCACTCCCGGAAAATACGAAGATTGATCACATCCTATCCTTTGGCTTTATTCAATCTAACTTTATTTAATTAATTGGCCCCAATGGAATAAAAGATATGAAATTAGACCCAAACAAGAAAGGAGCACAAAAGTTAGCTCAATAAACTCACTAAAATGTATATAAACTTCCAAATTTTATAGTAACTAAGAAGCTCTGCGTCTGTCTTGCGCTCTTGTACTGAGCTGCTTTTAGTTTTCAATGAAAAGGAGGTCATGAAAACTGTTCCTTGTGGAAAACAGCAGCAGCTCACAGCGACTGCTGCAAAGCATCCGACAGCCAGACCCACGAGGACACGTGATGCTGGTGAGGAAATCATGTGCCTGACGCACCACAACACAAACCTGGCTGGACCACATGGACTGGCATGTGGGTCAAAGGTCAGCCACTGTGCAGTGGAGTGTGGGGGAGGGGGAGGGGGAGTGACCGTGGGCACACTAGAAATAGACTATTATCAGTCGACATATACAGCATGTCAGGGCTACACTGGCCCTAATGAGGATAAGAGCCATGTTAGCGGCTCTGTGAGAAGATGTCGCATAACTTTGATCTACAAACCCAACATAGTAAAAAAAAACCTGCACTGACTAACAGCTAGGATAACTTTAGCTATATATATTTTGTGTCTATTGTTTCTGTAGAGATAATTCATGGAATTCATGACTGCATTAGGGAGACAGATCAAGACTCAGTGTTTTGTTGAAATATAACCCTTATCTATTATGTTACAGATTTAGTTACAGCTAATTTAACAGTTAAAAATGAGATCACAGTTAAAATCATGCGCTCTGAGATAAGCATGAGCCATTTTCAGCCAATCCCTTTATTGCAAGGATCCCTGACACCAGTCTTCAAGGCACACTGTCCTGCTGACTTTGTTTCCCCTGCTGCAACACACCTGACTCAAATGAGTGGGTCATTACCAGACTTGTGCAGGGCTTGTCAGCGTTCCACTTCATTTGAACCAGGTGTGCTGCAGCAGGGAATCATCTAATACTTGCAGGATAGTGGGCCTTGAGGACCAGGGTTGGGGATCACTGCTTTATAGAGCATCCCTCAGCATACTCCAGTCCACTAGTTGGCAGTAATGTGCCTCTAAGCTCAGCCAGGGGTGTCAAACTCATTTTAGTCCAGGGGCCACATACAGTACAGCGCGACCTTAAGCAGGCCAGATCAGTGAAACAGCATAACAACCAATAGATAACAAATACCTCCTAAATTGACCCTTCATTTTAGTGCAGAGAAGTGCAAGCACATTATTAAGACATTTATATTTAATTCAAACTATCCTTTTAGAAAAAAAATATGTATGAGCCTGAAATTTCTTGATGCACTGTAGGGATGCACGATATTGGAATCTTGGCCGATATCCGATATGCCAATATTTTAAAACTCGTGGCCAATTACCGATATCAATACCAATATTAAAGATGAAAAATAAGCAGTCATTGCAAATGGTAGTTTTGTTATTAATTTCTGACACTTTGAAAAATAGGGGTGGGAAAAATATCGATACACTGAAATATTGAGATATTTTAATTTGCCAATATCAAATCAATACTTAAAAACATGGTATCAATCTATTTTACTTACAAAATCTTGCGAGATTTTATCATTCTGTTACAAAGTCTCACAATATTTTGCAAATTCTCACGAGATTTCGAAACAGAACGATGAAATATTGCGAGATTTCGTTAGTAAAATAGATAAATACTGCGTTTTTAAATGTAAATATGATATTAGCATATGAAAATATTGCAAAGTTTTGTGAATTGTCGCGAAATTTTGTAACAGAACAATGAAATATTGCAAGATTTCATTAGTAAAATAGATTGATACCGTGTTTTTAAATGTCAATATATCAGCATATGAAAATATTGTGATATTTCAGTGTATCAATATTTCTCCCCACCCCTACTCTAAAAGTTTAAAGTCTGTAAAAGAGAAGTTTTTGAAGAAAAAAAGAAGA
Organism: Atherinomorus stipes; assembly: GCA_023101725.1. Taxonomy (NCBI): domain Eukaryota; kingdom Metazoa; phylum Chordata; class Actinopteri; order Atheriniformes; family Atherinidae; genus Atherinomorus; species Atherinomorus stipes. The sequence continues at coordinate 320,951 of JALJCO010005325.1, forward strand.
AGTTTTGGGTTTTTTTTTAGACTTTAGAAACAGCAGGCTGATCGGTTAAATATCGATTAAATATATCGTCCGTTTTCCAATATTCAGTTTTAAGGCCAATATAGGCCGATACAGATAGGGGGCCGATTATATTGTGCATCCCTAGTGCAGTGTCAGCAATATTTTGCCTCAGTTTATAAATTATATGTTTATTACAAGTTATGAATCACAATGGATCTATATTATCTCACATATAATAACTTTTCAAGAGCTATTAGTGCTGTACACTAATAGGCGAGTTGGTTCCTACACCAACTCGCCTTGTAACACAAAGTAGGGTGAGATCTATCTGGTAAGAAAGATTAAAAGATATAACAAGTGATCCTCTTGCCTTGTAAATGTTTTATATTTAAACATAAAAAGTTCAACTTCACATTAACAAATTAGAAATTGCAGTTACTTTTGTTAAAAAGTTGCAGTTAACGTGTTTATCATTTTCACATTTATCAATTTCATCCAGATTGGACCCTCTGGCGGCCAGTTTTGGCTCCAGGGTCATATGTTTGACACCCCTGCTCTAAGCTTACCACCAAGAAAATCTAAAATGTAGCAAACTAAGAAAAGAAACTGATCAAAACCAGGACAAAATCACTGAAGCCAAAGAGACTGTATCTAAACTCACACCATTTTCCCAAACTTTCTGAGTAGCTGAGCAAAAAGGCCCCACTACGTCAATAATATGGAAATAGTCTGGGTTCAGTAGAAAAGACAGAACAGATTAATAGACACAACTAACGGTTTTGATCACCTGAAAAGATATCAGCCCAGAGACAACACAGAAAGCATGACGAGACAGACATGACTCAGTGCAGCATCTAACAGAAAAGCATTACCTCCTCATTTGTGGCTGCCAGCTCATACACACACATACATGCATTTAAAATGAAGCAGCGGTTACAACAGTTGCACCATATTTCACAGCAAAAGATGTGACGTCTCTTTCTATCATTATTAGTATACTTTTGAAACTGACCCAACTTACACTGTAGTGCAGCTTGTTAGCTCCACAACTGCCCCAAATTACTCCTGCTAGGCATGTTTTGATCAGCCAAAGCCCATAAACAATCGTGTTAAATAACAATGAAGCCAAAACTGACTACTGATTGTGATTATGATTTCTGGCATAGCTGATTAACACCATTCTAGCTGGAAAAATAAACCCCAGCACAAAATTTAAACTTTCATGACAGAAAGCTACAAGAAAGGTTAGATAATCATCAAACCATCCAGTACAACTTGTCTTGACTTCCATGACTAAATTTTACGATAAGTCATTCAAAAACTGTTGATATATTTCAGCCTGGACTGAAAAGGCGATTTTGTTAGCACATCTAAAACTATCAATCAACTTACCTCATCCTATTTTAGCATGGACTGTAAAAGACAACTAAAATACAGCAAGTAACTCATTACCAGCAACAGTTAAACTAAGACTTGATGATCTCCTCCTCCAGCTGAGCAAACACTCATTACACACTACATGAATGAGAGACCTTTTTATTTATGAATCATTTCGGAGAAGTCCTCACTACAGACAGGCACGTGACAAAACAACAGCATGTATGACGAGACCACAGCTAGTTTTTTTCTTTTTTGTGAGATGTGTGTGAGTGTGTGTGTATTGACCCAGTGCAGCTGTGCAGAATGGGACCTCTGCCAAACCCCTAACAGACAATTACCCCACTATGTGTGTGTGTGTGACAGACGAGTGTACATCACCAAGGCTGCCTGTCTGCTACTAGATGTGACCAGACTTTAACATGGAGAGCAGCTGCACACAGTCGGCCCACTTAAAGGGACAGCCACACATTTTCTTCCCTGCTTACTTAACAATTAGCTAGCATGTCAACTTTATTCCAGTCATCTATATATGATGCAAAATATTTTAGATTCTAGCATAACCCTTTCAGATCGCTTCTATCCAGTTAACAATTTAAAAATGGACATAACTAATTTTTTTGTACTGAAAACTGCATAAGATAATTAACTGTTTAATGATAACCCAATCCATTCAAACTTCTGTGTTTCAGACTGGAGGATGTTATCATGTGTTTTCAAAACACATAACTAGTAATGTTTACTGATAAACACAAGGCAAATGTGACAATTTTTGATAAAAAGATAAAGGTTACACTCTAAAGGTTCTAACTTGATCATTTTTGTTGCAGAAGCAGAACAATAAGTCTGTCAACCTTTTAAATGTCAACAGAATTCTCTGTTTTATGCTGTTAAAACCGCCACACCTAATCAAGGGGGAATAATCTAGTAACAGCCTAACATATTGTGTAAAAGTCAAATAAGTTAAAGTTAATTTATCTGAGAACTTGAAGGTTTAAGACAAAAAAAAAAAGTGTCTGTTACAGAAAAAAGTACAGCCCTTGCAGCACGACTGGAAGTTGTTAACTCTGTAGCACTGAGTCATAATCCTGAGGTGTCTGTTAAAAATGGGCAACATGAGCTAAGACTGCGGCTGCGTCACCCACATGAACAGGGGGAGGTGTGGTCACTTATTTCCCTGGCACACCGCACTGCGTTTCCATGCCCACCTTACTTTAATAAAACTGACAACCTCTGGACAAGCACACACTGCAGAGCTGTAAACACACACATGCACAGGAAAGCCCCTATGCTTGGAGCCAGCAATGTAAGACACAAGCCAGGGACCAACCCCTGAAACACGAACAGCATCTGCCACGTGTGCTGTACGTTCACACGTGTGTTTTTGTTACAGCGAGGAAATGCATATGTGTGATTAATAATTTCTCAGTCGATCTCTATAATTCACCCTGGTTAGTCACAGAAGGCTAACATGTCTCAGGCTTTGTGCGTGAGGGTGTGTGTCCAGATTAATCTGACCTCTCCAGCTGCTTCCTGCTCGGCCCAGGTGCTCAATCAGACCATTTTCTTTCCCTTTCAAAGGTGGGCCCCTCAGCAACTGGAGGAACTATAGAAAAGCTAACAAGCCTCCCTCCCTCTGTATCAGACAAAAGATGGCTTAGTAGTACTAGGGGACCTGGTATGTTACTTTTTGGAAATTGTTTAACATTTCTGCATACACTTGGATTCTAGGAATGAGTCCCAAATCATACCACATAACTATGAACTATGTGCTTTGTACCACTAACTTGATAATTTTATCAGACCATCAAAGCTCTGAATGCACAAGCTTAGCACTATACTGATAAATTCCACAGTAAAATGGAAATAATTTTCCCTTCAGCAGTCTACTTTATCAAACAAAATCAGTTTATTAGGATGCCTCGACACCTGTAAAATATCAAGGAAAATGGTAAAAATCTTCTGATACCTATCAAGTAAAAGATTGACAATCTAATATCTGAGTAGGAGAAGGAATGCATGTGTAAAGAGGGAGTTATTTGGGACACAAACTGGCCATTTTCTTTTTGCTGCCTTTCCTAGGGTATCTGATAGTTACAACAAGAAAAAAAAAAATCTCAACAGTAAAAATGAGCAAAAATCTTCTGCTTCTACTGCTCTGCTGCAATACCACAGAAAAGGAACCAAAGAAAATGTATATAAGTATGAGCAACATTAGTATCAGTACTTCAAATATCTTATTTTTTTCTGTAGCAAATGTAATACAGAATATCTTATCATGAAAAACCTGATAACTGCATGAAAACCTGCAGCATATTCATCTATTTCATATATTATTTACCATTTCCAGTCTTGGCAAAGCATCAAAAAGGCTTATTTGAGAGTAACTTCATGCACTAATCACTGCAGGTCTTTCCATGTGAGAGAAAAATCCTGATTCTAGGTTACTTATACTGAGATCAAGGACCTACAACATAAAGTTCTCACACAAACAGCCACTTGCAATTAAATATCATTGTCTGAAACACTCAGAATACACAACTCGTCTACTTCCTGAACTTAAGACTTTGTTTCCTGTCTTTCATTACGAACAAACCGATCAATCCAGGTGTGTCTGACTATTGTTGTCATGGTTACTGAGGTCAAGCACACCAGGAAGTAGTGGAGTTGTACATAGAGCCTATTACTTTGTACTTATTATATTGTATTTATTCAAAATACTGAGTGGGTCTAAAAATGGTATAACAGGTCCTTCATGCATGATCAAAAATATAAGAAAGTAAAATTCCAGATATAAACACAACTTTGTCAGGAAGACGAGGGCTTGACATTATGATCCACTAGCCTCAGCTAACTAAGTATGCAAGCCCCATGACAGTAATTAAAGGGAAAACACTGAGTAACACTCAGGCATCATCTGTCAGCCAAACTACAGTATTTGTCTCCATAGAGTAGAAGCTATGGTATAAAATTCAGGTTCATATTAACATTGAATGTCCGTTTTAAACAGAAATGAAGCAAAGTGAAACCCTAGAGAAAAATCTGTATACAAGTTCCCTTTGAAGTGATACCTGTCTTTGGTAGTAATAAAATGTTAGTTTTGGTGTTTTTTTTACGAGTACATTTTAATGTTCCCAGACGTTGAATATCACATCTGGAAATTTAATCTACCCTGACAACTTTTTACATTTTTATAAGAAGGCTGAAAACCTGGAGTGGCTCTTACATCATTTACAAACTCCCCAAACGTTGCTCAGTAACATGCAGGTAATCGCTGGCTGATGCAATTGCTCCCAAAATGACCATTTACTGCAAAGTGTATCTGACTGGGCTATGACTCATGAACTGACACTTCACCTGACATCACCAGTAAAGACAGTGTGGGCAGGTGTGTTGAAGAATGGTTAAACGAAAGTAACATTTCAGAGTGAACATAATGATGAAGGCAAATAGGTCTGGATCTTATCTGTAACTGCAGAGTTGTGTACTACAGTAAAAACCCTGTACCTGAATTCACTGTATTCTCAATAGTATGACAACATTTGGCTCCAGTACTTCTATTTCAGGGTATAAATGAAGCTTAAAATTGTTTCCATTGTACATAATATTACTGTATATTCACATAGTTGACTCTTACTAAGCTCAAATCAGTTTTAAAAAAAAGGGCAAGTTTTGAAGTCTGAATGCTGGCTAATTCGGACCCTTAAATTCAAACTGTGCCACTCAAACATAAATACATACATCAATCTAACTTCTAAAGTGCTTTTGCATTTCGGATTCCCTCTCAGCAAATAAACCCCGAACTGCAGTGGCCAGCAGATCCAGGACCATGAACATGTAAAAAAACTCAGCAACAAAATGAACACAACTTGTGTGCTTTGTAAAAAATTAAATCCATTTTAAACAGGTTAATATGCATCAGGTTAATGACGTATGCGTTTTCACATGGTGAATTTCTGGGCGTGTAATGAGTCAAGCTCTACAGGGGGTGGCAGTACACTGGGGTATTACATAACATTCTCAGCTCTGATCTCAGTCCTGCTACAGCTGCCTGGAAAAAACCACCAACTTCACTGCACCTCTGCACTTCATCATCATCATCACCATCTGTCTAATCAAGTGGAGCTCATCAGTGAGTCATGTTAGCACCAATGGGTGATGAGGTATAGACTGGAGCTAGATTTTTATCTAAAGGGGGGGGATTCCAGTCTCAGTCCCCCTGAAGTGGTGTTTCAAGTAGAAGAGATGTCTGAAATGTTTATATATCACAAGTTAAATTATTCATGCAAAAACAGACTTCCATCATGCTCTGTAAGGAAATTAAAGGTCGCTCTCTTAACATGTGCATGGGCTTTATTTGCTGAAGCTAGGCAGATCAAAAGTAATCTTGCTCTGTTTCAGAGAAAGATTTACAGATCAAAATGTAGAGCATCATTAAAACCACTAAATCACATGCTCTGTTAATGCAACTCAGACTAAAATAAAGCAGTGAATGAACCACTAAATACTATTAAAGAAGGCTTTGGAAGATACAATCAGCTAGTAAACAATCTTTACAGGTCATTATAAAGGCACAAAAAGTTCAGCGACATTATTTAGTTCAGTAAAACACAAACAAAATATGAGTAAATGCATGCTGTGGAGGAGCAGCATCAGAGGAAAAGAGGCCAATAAAACTAATCAATACAACCATGAGAAGATGATTTTTACTCTATATGAATATCAGAATGTATCAAACTTTTAAAACCATCTGATTTACAGAAAAATAAAGCAGGCATGTTTCAAGTATTTAAATACTTTGGGTATACATGTTTTTGCTCAGTTGAAGCCTTTTGATTCTCTTCATACAACAAAATTTCATGTATCTCAAGAGTTTATCAGATATAAACTCCAGCAGCAGCAAAGGTTATACACCTCTTTAACTTTCCTGTATAAAAGAATTACTGACATTAAAACTGTCATTTCTGTTTAAACATATAAAACACAACTACAGTGACACAGAAGTTTCTGTTTTCTACACTTTTATAGCCTTATTAAGTCTATATGTATTTAGAAAAGGAGACTTGATCCATAGTGCTACTACTTCTGTTCTGAATTAAACAGATGCTGCACAGAACCAACCAATATTTTGGGGAAATTTACATATTTCTCAATGAGGTGCAAATTTAAAGAGTGATGTAAACATAAACCAAATTTTATAAGCCAGTAAGGTTGATTATTTCAATTGCTTTGACTGTCAAGTCCCATCAAACAATTTCTAAGGCACGATGACACCTAAACATGTCTATAAAATATCAAAATAATTTTCTTCAAGTCAAACCTTATTCTTTGAGCTAAATAACAATAAAAAAAATATCATCCAGCCTTCAGTTTTCAACTGAGATTTCTGCGTCTCCACTCTAGAGGCATTTCTCAGCATGCAACCCTCAACTTTGACCCCTGACTCTACAAAAGGGAATGCAGGACAAAAGAAACTGAGCTTTTCTGAGTGGTACTCACAGTCCAACTAATCCTGAAAGTTTGTAAAAAGTGATCCACCAATGGTGCTTCTTTGACATTTTCCTGCCATACAGGCTTATTGATGCATGGCTAACAAACACACGACCCAGTGTGTGTGTCACAAATGTATATTCAGCAGGATTTAACTCTCTCTGACAACAACTGGGTCAACCGCTAACGCGATGCTGTTAGGAATTTTCTCCCACACTTGCACTCAGATGCACAGAATAAACACAGCTTTGACCTACATATCAACATCAGTGTAACCTCGTCATGTATAATAAAACATGTCACAAATCTCTCCTCAGCAACACGTGCCTCTGCTCTCCGTCTCACGGTAACAAATGTGACCCCAACACGTTTACAGTAAGCAGCTGTACACCCACAGGAAGCGACATATTGGGAAGTGAGAGGGGGGGGGGGGGGGGGGGTGGCATGGTGAGTGGTCACTTCCTGTTTACTTTAATACCTTCCCTCCTCCTGTCTTCCCTTACAAAGTCAAACATCCTCTTTTAGCCGTGCCTTTACGTCAGGCATTAGTGATTAACAGGCATACAGACATATTTTCTGTTCTTTATTGAGTGGATGTTTTCATGCTACATAAGATAACAATGGCAAAATAGATTGAACTGAAAAGTGGTGTGTCATCACATTAGAACTGTGCAGTATATTGAATTTTGATTTTGACTGTGGCTTCTAAGAATCACAAAAGCATTGACAAAAAAGACTATTGTTAAAATAATGTTGCTGTATTATTCTTTGCTATTTTGTCACCTGTTTCAAACAATATCTGAATTTAACTTGGAGCTGGGACAAGAGGGCCCAAACACTCCTAAGCCTGGACAGCTGGGGTAAGGTCAAGAGGCTGCTGGACTGTTTGCATCATATCAAACTATGTAAGCTGATATATGAGTTTGAGAGTGACTTTGTGTAGCGAGCTGGTGGAGACCATCTGGGATAACACCGACAGATGGCAGCAATACGTCCCAGTCACGTCTCTGAAACCCAAAGAAGAAGAGGAAGATGCTGAACTGAAGGCAGAAGTAGACCCTCCACCATTTCTGCAGCACTGTTACTGACTTTGTTGGTGTATCGAGGATATATTCTGTCATGTCTTGCAGCCTTTTTTTAAAAAAAAAATTAGACTAGTCACAAAACTAACAGCTTCTTCAGGTGTTATTGGAGACTTATGGAGACTGACCGCGGAGTATGTATCATTCTTACCCTTCTAAATGAGCGGCAGCATTGCCGTGGGGCCCTCCCCCGTAACAAAGCAGTGACAGAAGGCCCGGTGTTGTGCACACCTGCTGTGAAAAGCATCATATTTTTCACGGCAGGGGGGTTTATTTCAGCTCAAGGAAGGGCTAGAGAAAGTCAGGAAGATGAGGGCAATAGTGGTGCGCATGATCTTGGAACAGTGAGGGCAGCGACCCCAACACTGGAGAAGTGGCCTTAACAGATACCTGGAGTATTTAATAAATTTTATGTCATAAATTTTAAAAAGCAGGTGTTATGCCATTATTATTTTTATTTTAAATGATTGTAAACTAAATATTTTGTGATTAGGATGTTCCCCATATTCAAGCAGCCCGACACTACATGGATGTAAACCACCTGAAAATATGAGTCAAGTGTGACGCTGTATGCGTGTATGAAGGAATTTATTAAGTACTCACTTCTTTAACCCTTCATTTATCATCTGCCATTTAAAAATGCTCCATCACAAGAGAAGCTCACTTGCAAAGTAGATGTCTGATTACACTGGAAATCTTTCAGTGGGAATTTTCTTTAAACAAATCTGCAATAACTAAAAGCAGTAATCAAAAGTCTGGAGAGATTATGAATCTCGCTGCATGTTATTAGTTTAATAGTTCAGCTTTTTAAGAATATTACAGCCTGCTTTTTCCTGTAAACAGATTCACAGAAAAATGTGACATATTGAAATAACAAAGTTAACTTAACTGCGTGAGTTGACGGCTGAATAAATGAACATGTCCATTTGTATCAGGTCCTCATACCTTGATGTGGAAGAGTGGCCTTTTCTGGCCTAATGAACTAAGTCATGTCTCATTTCTCACCTGTTCACTTCTGATTCACCTTTTAGGAAGTACATCAGCAACAGCCCAGAGCTGCTGGTGGAAATTCCCTGTTACAGGTCAAGCTCTTTTAAATGCATGAAGGGACGGGATTGCTCACTTCAAAACAACGAGCAACTAACAGACTTCAGACTGTTGCCTTGCTGTTGATCACCTAACCTGCACAGTCATACTCGCTCATAACCCCCACCCCCCACCTAATGCCCACATACTTTCTCTTTTCCTACACACACTGAAACACATAATCACTATCACACACAGGGCGTTTCCCATCTTGCTTCACCACAGTGGCTGCAGAGGATGGCTTAAATTTAATCTAATGCAACAGTACATGCATTAATCTGCTGCATCAGGAGGCGAACACACATGCACACACTAATCTTCTCTGTCAGGACATCTATACCAGCTCGACACCTGGATTAAATGGTCTCGTACAGTAATCTATCATGGATGATTTATTGCATACAGCGACTGTTTGTACACGGGACTCTCCGGGTTTTACCTCCTGCTCATCAATTAAGTCTGTGATCAGAAAAGAGCTGCAGACAAAGGCCAACCATGTCTGGATTAATGAGAAAACTGCAGACAACATCACACATTCAGGATCACTATCATATCTGTGGTGTTGTATGAAATGTTATTTGCATATGATTAAAATATCAATTATTTGTTTAGTTTAATTGTTCACCCAAGAGAATGTCAGAAAAATGCCAACAGTGCAACATCTGAAGAGGACATCTGCCTCATCAGGATGGCTCTTGATTCCATTGAGTTATTTGAACAATAACAAAATTAACACACACGTGTTGAACGGACGCTATTAAGTATCTCTTTTCTAGTCTTTTTGTTTTAAATAAGGTTGTATGTTTTAACATTAACAAATTTCAATTAATTATTTATAAATATCAATTTAGATACTATATGTTCATCTATATATACATTTATATGAATAAATCTGACTTCAAACTTCATATTTTTAATGAGTCATTAATTAATTAATGAGGTAGAGGACAGTCTTTCTGCGTTTTTTACAGTGGATATCTTCATGTTTCAAAGGCCTTTTTCACAGCAGACATTTTGACTTGTCACAGTAGGAAATGTGCTGGTGTTGATGTCTTTAACAATAGCTCTCTATATTCAAGACTAGCCATGGCAGCATGACAGTGAGCAACCACAACCTATAACTGTAGTCATTATCAACACCTGTGCTTTTCTTACTCTGACATGTCAGAATACTGAGCGAGAGAAGCGTGACACATCTAGATGGGAGCTGGTTCCTCCCAAAAAATGACATCAGGCTTTTTTGAATATCCCCAAAAAATGTTGAACACTATTTGATTTTACTCCTCATTTTTGGGTAAATGCATGTTTGTGCAAAAACAAACTTAAAAAGCAAAAAAATAATTACCTAGAAAATGTTTAAACATTTATATTCTGGAAGCTGAAAATAATCATTTTTATCTTTTCTTTTAAAGGTACAGTGTGTAAAAAGTCAAAGGTCAATGGCATAAAAATGTGATATGTTAGTCAAAACTGTGTTTCTATATATGTGTAATCACTAGGGATGCACCGATCCGATCTTCAGATCAGGATCGGTTCCGATATAGAGAAAAAATCCTAGATCGGTAAATATCGGTAAGGTTAAACATAAGCCGATCCACGGCCCGATCCGTAGGTGCAGATCTATTCAGTGTATTTCTATGCTTCCCCTTTAAGTGACATCACGCGTTGCCGACGCAGCACGTGGAGGCTGTTTGTTTACAAGGCCAGAGTCGCAGCCTGTTAGCTGCTAGCAGCTAGCAGCTGCCGTGTGTTCTGTTGCTGCTCCAACAAGAGTCCTGCGGCGGTTTGGTTTCCACCTTTCACAGGTAAAAATCCCGCGAGTGCCGACAGGTCGCAGAGAAAGTAGGAAATACTGTTAAATCTTTCTGTGCAGGACAAGTTTTATCACTACGTGTATCCACCGGCATCCGGTGCAGTGTGGGAGAGGCTTAAAAAGAAAAAAGAAAATCTCCAATCTCCCTGTTTGGAAATAAGCTCCATGTTAAAACTCTGATTAAGTGTTTGTTTATTCAGCTGCTTTTGTCACGGATCTTTCATTTTTATTTTCAAAGTACTACAAAATCATTTTTTTAAAGATAAAATGTCCAGCTAGTGGAGATATTTCTTTTTCTCAATTTCAGCTCCTTTATTATTTCTTTTAAATTCGATTTTAAATTTCTAATTGCACCGACTGAACCATTTGAAAGAAGTTTTGTTCCTTTTTGTTTTAACATGTTTGACTGAGGAGTAGGGCTGTTGTTTCCCCTCAGTTTCAGCATTTTATGATTTTACATTTATTTAACTGCACAGACTGAATCAGAACGTTTTGTTATATATTTACATATGTGAGCAAGCTTGTGAAGATTGTTAGTTTATTTAAGATTGCTGTGTGTGTGCAGTTGTTAAATAAGTAATTCAGTACATTTATCTCCTTTTTTAAAAACCAGGGAAAACAATTTTTTTTAAGCCAAGTCTGATGTTGCCTTGCACAAAAGAAAGATCCCAGTCTGTTTTCACAACGAGGTGTGCAATCAAACAATACCATGCTGTTTTGTTCCCCCATTTCTGTATCGGTATTGGATCGGTATCGGCAGATACTGAAACATCAAATATCGGATCGGATCGGAGCCCAAAAAAGGCGGATCGGTGCATCCCTAGTAATCACTGCACTAGAATAATTGTTATGTGTTTATTTTCTTCGAATAAGTCATTAATGTCTACTTGTTGGGGGGGCACATATGGAGGCTGCCATATTTATTTCACCATTTTTACTACGGTGTCCCTGAATAGACAAAACAATGTAAGTGAAGTGAGAACCCTCTGAACTCTAAAGCTGCTGTACCAGCATATTTTAATGGGAGCTAGAGACTCTTTGGAATAAGTAATGCCTTAAAAGACATAAAAAGTAGTTCCTCATAGTCCAGCTACACCTGAGACCACTGGATCCACTTACAGATAAAAAAAAACATCTTTATGTCTGAGAGAATTTTGGCCACTAATGGCCACTGTACATTCACAACAGTGCGGGAATATGAAGTCATTTGAAAGAAAACATCTTTTCTTTCAAATACCAATCTAGATGTCAGTAATTCTTACATACTGTACCTTTAAGTGATGTCAAAATAGCGATTAATTAGGTTTCAATCAATTGCACTTTAAGCTCATTAAGACCGATACAGTAATAGCAAAAATACACTGAAAGCAGAAGACGTCAAGGAATTTAGTGCAATTACAACACAACTAAGTAGACCACTGTGTCCCCCTCCGCCCCTGATGCTGTATTAAGTCCCAGGACACCTCAAAAACGTTATCAAGGACAACATTGTAAGTGATGGGCTCTCTGCTCGTGTAACATCAGTCACCCATGAGTAAAATACTAGCAGGCTAATCACAGAGATGGAGTCTGCCTGCCTGTCTGACCTGCTTCCCTGTGGTTTAACAAAAAGCCTGGGGAACAAGAGGCTGAATTCTGGTGAAATATCTTTTTAATAGCCTTCGAGTCTGAAGGCTTAGATGGAGGACAGGTTTGAGGGAAGGGCCTGAAAGTCAGGCAAAAAATAGCTCAAGGAGATATGTGTATGCACGTGTGTGTGTGTCAAGGCTGCTCTGCCAGGAATAAGCGATTAAGAGGAGTTGACCCTGTTTTTTAGTAGTCTCTGAAGCAGACCCACAGGGATAAAAGACTAGAAAGGTTACATAAGCAATACTGCCAGAGGACTCGTAGATATACAGTGTAGCATCAACTGTCACAGAGAGACTGACTCTATGGGCCAGTAACTGGAAGATGTGGTGATAAAATATGGCCCTGGGAGCTCAGCCACCAGCAGTTGGTTAGTGCTTTCATATAACTTCAACACTGCTGGATCCAGTCGACTTTTCAGATCATCCCTGAAACACCAGGCAGGAGAGAGGAGAGGACTGGGAGAGTGAAAATCAATTTAATATCTTGAGTTTCCATGCCAGGGGCCACACAAGAGCCCAACAGACTGGGGAGCAACTGATTGAATTTACCTAAGAAGCCCAGCTGTTACTGAGAGAGACAGAGAGAAAGAGATGTGTGTGTCTGTGTGTGTGTCTATAAGCCAAAAAGTGCTATTCTAGCACTTTCCTTTCTTCTCTCCTTTTTTATAATTCCACCCTATGCTGGCTTCCACTTCAGCAGACATGAGATCCGACAGTGAGACATTAAATCTTGTTGGCTAGCTAAAATACTGCATGCCTATGTGTGTGTGTGTGCACACTCCTTTTCAGTACTCAGGCTCATGGCAGGTGATATATTATCCATGCATCACCTGCACGTGACTCTGATTTCATTATGAGCACAAAGACTGCACCACATGACATGCAGAAAACAGGTTCATTGCAGAAAGCTGCAATAATAGCAGCTAAAGTTTAGCTTGTTCAAGACCATAGCACCTCATAAAAAATGTCTCATTGCAGTTATGTGGCCGAAAGCCATCTTTTCCTGCTTACTATTCACCTTGTTCTTGCTGATCTTTATTTTTGAGTGATATATGCAGTTCTGGCAGTGCTCCATCACTTACCTCATATAACAATGTACTTATCTTAGACACAAGAAAAGCTGTTTATGAAAAGGGCTGAAAATAAACAGAATGGATAATTCATGTGCTGAGACACATGTGGTGTTCACCATGTTAGCAGGTTTAGATAATTGCACTTGGTCTCAGTGTTCAGTTGCTTTCTTTAGATAATGCATATTTTACCATAATGCAACTAATTCAAATTTTCTCTTTAGTTTTGTTTGTGCATCATATTCCATTAGTGACATAAAGAACAAAGCACACAGCTGCCCCACAGGAGGGGCCACTTTACAAACCAGAGTCCACCTTCTACATGTTTACTGGAAACACTGTTTCAGAGCTGAGGCTAATTTTGATTTAAAGCTGATGAGATTTGGCACCCAGAGCAAGAGAATGCTGGCAAGTCCTCACACTGAGAAAACCTACACAGCACAAAGCTGCAGTATATTTTCTTCCAGTCTATGCTTTTAGCACCCTATTCAGATGGAATGATGCTATTAGTTAAGACAAAAAAGGATGTGGATTGAAGCAAATAAACAAATAAAATGAGTCTCAGAGTAGTTGTTTTATTTTTAGAAACAAATTCTCTCTTTTTATGAAAGCTCCAGTCCCGTCACATCGATATTTGTGTTTAATGAGGTCAGAACTGCCGATTTCCTGTCTGCCTGATGCACTCACACGACCTTCTGTGCAGGTAATGAGGTCAGTTCTTTCCCAGCACTTTGCAGTCAAAGCCTTGGTTTTCATTAGGACATAACACAGTATAAATGAGAACATTTCTCTGCATGGACATAAAATTCCTTAATTATCCTTAAAAGACAAAAAAAAAAAAAAAAAAAAAAAATGCATATACCGGTAGTCAGGTTAACAGTGCCTCATTTTCTGTTCACAGTAATAAGGGACTCTCCTGTATGAGCAAGAACTGAGGTTTAATAATAACTTGGAAGTTTTTAATATAAAAATATCCTTCAATTTCCAAAATAATCAACCATTTATGTAAGATAAACAGCAGATATGTAGGAACTGGGAACTGGAGTGTCAAAAGTGCACATTTAATCTGACTCTGCTAAACCACACCAATAGTTACCACGTGTCAGCCACCCCCCAGGAAGCAGCCTTGTTTCAATGTAAAACCAGGAGCAAAAAAAGGGAGTACAGCCAAGCTGAGGGCCACACCGCGCCAATCAGCTCTAAAGAGGTCAAAAAGGTCGCTGCTTGGCCTGACTAACACCCACTGACTGGGAACAAACGGTGACAAAGCCTGCAGAGGCCAGCTCCTGAAAGGAAGAGGCTTGAGGAGGAGGAGGCATAGAGGGGAGGCTGGACAGGTCAGTTTGCTGAGGGGAAGTGGGAGGAGACACTGAGCACATGGCCTTTTGCCACATGACCTAGCTGCTAGCCTGCGGTTGAAATCCAGGAATGCACGGCATTGGAAAGACTGCTGAATCAATTTAAATCAGTTCATCTTGCAGGAGACGCGGGTGAATCTTCCTCGGTGGCATCGACACAGACACAACTTCTACTGCGGCGTTACAAGAGGAGCTGAATTCCAGCCTCAGCAGCCGAGTCGTCTGCCAAAATTAGTTGGAAGACTCCCACATACTGTCTCAAACCTGAAATTACAATATTCTAAACAAGCTATGAAATTAAAATTTTGGTACACTAAACAGGGACCATGTGTTTTCCAGTAATACCAAATAAAAAATCCACCAATAATACCTCACAGGCCCATGCTTTATATGAGGGATGCAGCAGAGCTAATGTTTCTATATGAACTACAGCTTTTTAAAAAGGTTTCCACTTTATTGCTCTCACCACACCGACCAAAATGTGCCCAGCTGCCACCCACTGAGTCAGAGAGCACAAGTGCCTCAACAAAAGCGTGTTTTAAACTGGGACATAATTGACTAAGAAACTATTTATGCTCCATCAGATCTAGTTTGTAAGATGTGCTGTCCAACCATGTCAGAAATAAAAACAATATGCCTGATCCAGACAGCTATGCTCAAAGGAATAGCTGAGGTAGCTGGGGACGACAGAGCATCTACTGATTGTGCACAAATTGTTGTACGACAAATGTAGAGATGATGAACATTTTTTGTTGATTAAATTTTTAGGTCATTAAATTACTGCACACTGGAAAAAATCAATTTCAAAAGAATGTCAAGTGATGTATAATGACTTTTTTTTGTCTGCTAAAAAAGACTATACTAAAGCATAGATTTTACAGCGTATAAAAACAGCAAAGGAAACATTTTGTGAGTCAAAATGCACCAGCAAACCTTCAAAAATGAATAAATAAATATTGTATACTGGTCCATCCAAAGATGACCACAAATCTGCAAGTTTAGCTTGATCAGGCAGCCAATCACTGAGATGTAATCATATAAAAGTTCATATCTGCTCCCTCTTCAGCACATTTTAAGCTCTTTTAATAATGTTTTATCACTGCTATGCTAATACTATTCAATTATTTATTTCTTTTAAACCTCATAATGTTTTAGACCTTACTCAGATGCTTAGATTCTATCAGACATTGGGTGGCTGACAAATTTACTCACCTTAAAGATGAGAAAACTGAAGCCGTTGCCTGTGCCCCAGATAGATTTTTACCCAAGATAGTTGAGTTGCTTGGCCCTTTGGTCTTGCGTGTTAAACCCTCGGTTAGAAACCACAGAGAACTCTTGACTAAAGCTTGACTCTGGATGCGCATGTTAAATTACTGGTTGGATCCTGTTTTACCATTTAAAAACTCGCTGTGTCACGTTCCAAGGTGGAATGATTATACATGATTTTATTCTATCACCCTTACATTACTGTAACTTGTTGTCCACTTGTCGGGGTAAAAATATCACTGGATCGTCTGAAAGTTGAACAGAACTCTGCCGTAAATATTCTCATGTTGCCCTGTGGTTAAATCAGTTGCACTGCCTCTCCATTCACCAAAGAGTTCATTTTAAAAAGTTAAGTTTTAACAATGGTCAAGCACCAACTTAGAGTATATCAGGTAACTTTGCAGCCATATGTCCCCAGCAGGTCCCTGAGGTCATGTGATCAGGGTCTGCTGTTTGTGAAAGCCTAAAGGTGACAGAGCCTTTGCTCTGAGGCTCCCTCTCTTTGGACCTGTGATACATGGACTTGGTGATCTCTTTTTAAAAAGAAGCTGAAAAGCATCTTTTCAAACTTGCTTTTATTTAGTTTTTGTTATGTTGGATATTTTCTTTTTTTCTTGTATTTGTTTGTGAAGCACTTTGTGATTTTTATCTTAAAATGTGCTATATAAAAACAAATTTACTTACAGTAAATATTTTCTACCTATATTTCCATGCATGAGCCACAAGATTGCAGACAGCAACGATGCAACCACCAACACACTAACATATCATCCATAAGGAAGCACTTCTCTATGTAAACACATGTAGCCCACCATTTCTAACATTTTGATTCATTCTGAAACAAGCTAAGTAGATATACAGAGTCAGCAAAACTCTAATTTGTATTTGTTTAAATGTTTTCACAGATTAAAACTTCCCAGATCAATAACTGATGAGGAAAACATTGTACAAACACAAAGAATGCCTGTTTCCAGATATTGCAGGGCAGGCCACAAGCTTAAATTTAATTTTAAAGAAAATAACCAAAGCTGGACAGTTAGCACCAATCTAAATGAGGTTAGTGTCAAAAGACTGTCCATAAAGCTCAACACCAAACACTTATATTTATTTAATGTCACATAAAGTAGAATATACTCCTGTTCACTCCCAGTTTGATTGTGTTTGCATATAAAGCTTTCCTTTGGGGAGGTCCTGTAACCTGCTTTAGATCTGGAGTTGACCTATATATTTATGTTTTATGAAAATTAAATCTCTACTGTATTGAAAGAAAAGTAAAAAAAAAAAAAGTTTGCTAGTTTAAGATATCAGAAAGCGAGAAAATAGATCATAAGATTAAAATTAGCAGGTGAAAATTTTTAATATAGTCACTGCAATCAGTACTTTTTCCAGGACAGAACAAACAAGTCAGTTTTGTTCTGTTTTTCCCTCATTACACCATCCAGTTTTCTGTTTTGCTCATTTATGAACACCATTTACACCACTCTTTAAACTTCATCCAAATCAATCAGCTTATGAATGTTAGCTTAATTTGTCACCAATGAAACATTTAAGGGGACCTGGTGCACATCTGGAGGAAGTCCTCTAAACAGCTTATTATCCAGCCTCAGATCGCTGTGAAATGTGCCTACACGACACTTTCCCTGCCAAGCAGACGCTGCATGGTGCGCCTTATGATCGAAAAAACAACAAACAGGCAGACATGTAGCAGATGACATTTCCATAAAGCTCTGAAGGTACTGGGATTTTGTATTTTGTTTCTTGCCGCCCATTAGGATCCTGTGTTGTTCTGCTCGTGACACATACCGCTGAGAGCAAATCTAGGCCGTTGCTGTGTTTTGATGATTCAGAATAAGCATTTGACCTAGTAGTTTCACAGCACAGTCATTTTCTGCAAATGGTTTGAGCAAGTTTCAGTAAGGCATTTGCACTGATTGATGAATCTCGTCAAAAGAGTAAATATTTATGTGATAATAAAACATCAGAAAAAATTACAAAGCGGTGAAATGTGGGTGAGTTGTTTAAAACGGAGGAATTTCCATTCCTTAAAGAAAATACTAAATTCTCCAGGACTGTGATTGCGCTGCTCTGAATGTGTCCATCTGTGTGTATGAATGAACTGGTCAGCCAGCAGCTGCTGGACTTGTGTGTGCTGAGCAAACTTCCTCCAGATTAAAGACTCCAACAATGTGACACAGTACTTTGTTCTTGTATAATGGCATGAGAGATGAGAAAATGAAAGCTGAACCAGAATACACAGCTGGGTGGTTAATATGTGGGACATTCAACTGAGATTTAATAAAATAAATGTTGGATTTTTGCTATAAAATTGCACAGTTTGAGCAGAGTCTCAACAAACCTGCTCCAAAGCAACATGATTTTCCACTTTAGCACATACTAAAATGAGTTTCTACTGTCTATCACCCAATAGATCATCAATTGCTCCATGTTATGTTTATGAGGTCACATTTGTACTGCCAGGCAAGTCTTCAGGCACCATGTCATCTGCAATGCTCTCCAAAACAAATTACCATTCTTCTTTCTTATTCAAGTGATGAATTCTCTTCCCTCTTTTCCATTCAACAGCTAATGATGAAGCTGAAATATGACTGAGGGCTAATGCATTCAATTCCTCAGACTGTGAAGCATTATCAGCCACATGTAGATTGAACTCTATTTGATTAAAAGAAATAAATGAGAGTTTGGGGTTTTGGTTATACAAATACATCAGATAAGACATCTTATTGTAGGATTCTGAAGAACAAATGTCGACTTTTAATTAATGCTTTCTTTTTCATTCACCTGCTGCCACATATGTGATCAGACTATTTCATTTATCAGACCGCACATTTCTAAATGTCCTAAATAGCTGCAAAAAAAAATCAATCACAGTAATAATACAGACTAACACTCAGATAAAGCCAGAAAAGAATATCAAAAAAAAGTGTTGCAATCCTATACATGTATTTTCTTAATTCCACAATTATTTGCAGTATTAAACAATGGGATCAATTTATCGCAAATGTGTGAACCACAACGATAGATCAGCTCAACTTCAGCATGAAACAAAAACAAAGTTGCACGCACGTGTTGCAGCTTGTGTTGCTTTATCTTTGTTACTGTACGTGTACAGTATGTTGCAGATGAGGCTGCCTCAGTAACAGAAGTAAATCCCCTCCAAACAAACTGATTAAGACATCCTTGTCAGATCATTTTTGATTGTAGAAAAAAAAATTTGTAGAGGATGGCTCATCAGCCTGTGAAGCATTAGCCTGGCATGCCAGCCTGACAAACATCATGTACAGGACTGTATGACATACAAGACAACTCAGTCTGGGTCTGGGATCCATCCGTTGGAGATGATCTCCAATTCAGGACGAGAGGCGGGACTAATAGGAATAAATTGAACTGGAGAGAACCAATCAGTTTTCAATCAGTCTTTTTGTAAGAGGAAAGCCCTCAGAGCAGAAAGTTGTTGCAGGTTTAAAGACATGTGCAGCTCATTTAGGACATCAGAAAGGGCATTATTAAATCGTCACTCCTCTGCGGCCACCCTCCTGACTGTTATGGTCAGAGAACTAAGTCGCCAAAAAAAGACATTTCAAAGTCCCGCCTCCTGCACTGTGATTGGTTCGGTCAATTTTTTACTGAGGTGGAAATCAGTTTCCAATGGAGGGAAACCAGACTGACTTCCTGTGTATCCCATTATGGCGTTGGTCAGGCTGGCGTGCCAGGCTAGTAAAGCATGACACATGGAGTTGCAGAGGAAGGAGGAAAGACTGTACATCCAACATGTTTCACTATCTGCAGGAAAACCACCAGCTTTTCACACAAAACTAAAATGATATGCTCCATAGTTTGGTTAAATTATGTTAATGTTTATCTAACATGACACTGAAATTAAATGGTATTATGTAATCTGCAATTTTATAATTATGTATAAATCTGATTGGGTGACGAGTTTAGCAGTGTTCACTGAGCGTTGCATTATACAGATGAGGAAAAACAAATGCTTTTTTTATGGATAGTTTTGCTGTTTTTGCTGTTCAAACATAACTTACCATGCCTTTTATCAGTGGAATGAACCAAACATAATTACAGATGTACGGTGTTGTTTATTTCACTGTTCCAGTATTTATATCTTAAACAGCTACTCCGCTAAAAGCTGGAAGTCTAAATCTAGCTATACGATTTGTTTTTCCTGTGTTTCAGAATCCTCTATTCAGGTTTCAAACGCAATGTTTAAAACCATTTTTGTAATGTAGTTCACAAAAAAAGCCTCTCAAGTCCATGTAGAGGTCCTGTAGCCTTTTCCATCTGTCTCCTCTGAGAAACATTTAAAGTTAATACTGTATGTAGGATTAATTTATTGTGTACAGAACAGATTTAGTTTTAGACTTCTTAGATACTCTACTTAGTTTCTATATTACCGTATTTTCCGGACTATAAATCACACTTTTTTTCATGGTTTGGCGGCTTGTGCAACTCATATATGAAAATATATACAATTTCACATATTTTTAATTATCAATTCATATTGACTGACATGAGCCAAGGAGTAAATATTACTGTCTAATGTCAAAAGAGGGCACTCTTGGCTTGTGATAACTAAATTCTGCTCCTAGGGCAAACATCCCAAAATAGCCTTATCTCTGTGAGAGGAGTTCATTTTGGACATTTGGCTGTGTGGTAGAATAAACCCTCAAAAAATATGTTTATCCTTCTTAGTTATGATGTTTATGATCATTTACATGCATTAACTTTGGAACTGGACTTATTGGGCAATTTTTAGCAGTAACAAGCATGAAGTATGATAAAAAATCTGAAAATCACACTACCTTAAATAAATAAATACGACTTATAGTCCGGTGCGACTTATATATGTTATTTTCCTGTTCATGATGCATTTTTTGACTGATGCGACTTATACTCAGAAGCGACTTGTAGTCCGGAAAACACAGTATATTGTTATGTTGGCATCAAAAGAAATAAATAAAAAAAACTTGAAGACCTTTGTTTATGTGATTTTACACATTTTCGTGTAGTGAAATTAACACGATAACCATAATAACAATTGCATTGTGCATATTTCCTTAACAATAACTGTACCTAGAAAATCTATAATAGTGACATTCTTAACCCTTTTACACACAGACCAATATGAAGCTGATCCTGACATAAAACCTTAGTGTACAGTACAACAGCAGAGATCCTCTCACATACATCAATCACACTGTAGAATTGGCAAAATCAGAAAACAAAATGACACAAAGGTCTGGCCCAAGCTGTTCAGTGGACAGACACATGTGCCTTGTACTGCCCAAGCAGTATTGCCTTTTGACCTTTGACACAAGACCCAACCCCCTTTCTCTGTCTTCCATCTTTGCTGTCACTCTACCCTGCAAAGGGGGGAGTTGGTCAATTTCTGCTAGGTACAACAAGGTTAATATCCTCTCAGTCAAGAATCCCTTTATCTGAGGGCGACAAGAGTAAAACTTCCACATCACAGCAATGAGAGGAATGATAAAAGATATCCATATGAAGCTGTCTGGAAAAGCTAAGTCATGTGGAGAAACACTTGACTTCTGCTGGTTTCTGCTTTACAAGTTAATACTGTCTGTAATGACCTTTCCTTTCAAGAATGTGGAGGTTACTGGGAGGTATAGCCTTTAATCATCCTTTATAGCCCTCTTCTCCCTGGCTGCCACAGGCTTAAAAATATTTATAATGATTATCATAAAATTATAAAGGGTGGTTCAGAGCCACTAAAATAATTGCAGAGTAAAGGACTATGATTCAATAAATCTACATTACAAATTTGTATGATATCAAATGTAATATCCATTAGGCTTTAAGTCTTTCACTGTTCCAAACAAAGGATATCCTATAGGCAATCAGGTAATGTAGAGGCATGCAGCTAAGTCATATACCTGCTCAATAAACTACAGCTGAATAATTTGCTACCTCATCTGTCCCAACTGAGACTTTTCAATGCGAATGCTTTGGGTATAAATCCTTTTCTTGAATGTATGCCAAGCTCCATGTGATAATGCTGGAAAAAAGGTTTCTACTCCCCACAAATATTTTGTCCTGTAATAGTTTTGAAGCAGTATGTAGCTTTCACTGCGTTCTACTTGCACTTACAGAATACTTTCCTCTCTTCTTTTATTCTTGTCACAGCATCTTAAAAAAAGAGGGGAAAAACACTCTTTCAGGTTATCAATAATAATATCTGCGAACCTGATTTATGCCCCAGCAGGTACTGCAGCATTGCTGTGGTCATGATCTCATACTCTCCACCAGCTCCTCTACATTTTCCTTCGATTCCCATCTGCTCAGTATTCAAATCACACACGCGCACACACACACACCCTTGCTGGCAGAAAACTCCTTGGGAAAAAGGTCGGAAGAACTATGGACTTGTGTTGGTTACAAAAAGCTGCTTGGCGTCAGCAAAAGCTGGACATTGCAATGTGAGAAACATGTCATCTTTGTGTTTAAGTGTCTCTGTGTGAGATGGCTGCCTCTGGATTGAAAGCTAGGCTATAGTGGGGAAAGTGTATACTGCTGTGAGCAATACACACTTCAGACTATGCTTCAAGGCTACGCTTTGCAAAAGTAAGTGCTCATATTAACAGAAAACCAGGCAGGCTTCATGGGGCTTCAGCTCTGGGTTTAGAAGCAAGCACACACACATCACATGTTGTCAGCCTGCCTATGTCCAACATCAGTCAAAATAATGTTTGTATCAAGTACTTTTCTCTACAATAAATGAGCCTTGACACTAACTTGAGCATGTTTACCTTCTGGAACACATCACACAGGTTCCCTCAAGGCAAAGCAACATTTTTTCCCCCTCCTATGCTATTGCAGTAATTTACTTTTTATCTCTGGGCGTGTGTAAATACTTGTCCAAAGCATTTTGAGGACTTTACTTAAAAAATCAAACCCCTGCTCCCATAGTTCCTCGTTATCTTTGTTATTTGCAGGTGGACCATCATGACTGATGTGGTGGGAGTCTGGATATCAGTTGAACTACATTTCTAAAAGGGCAGTGTGAAATTTTTCTCCTCTTTTTTGGCTCTTGATCTAAAAAAACACATTGACATGAAGAGGGAAATTCATCCTTGCATTTCTAATCTTTACGCATCAGGACACAATAAAATCCACCCTGTACCAGTTTTAAAATTACAGAAATACCATCTCAGATGGACAACATACAGTACACTGTGCCATCAGCGAGTGAAAAACTACGTACACCCCTCGATATCTGGTAGAGCCACTAGTGATTGTGTGTCTACGTTTTTCATATTGTTGTGGATTGTTGTCAAACTCTTTACAGCATTGGTTCAGTTCAGTGAGGTTCATGTGTTTATGCGCAGGTCTTTTTAAGCTCTGCAACATCATTTGAATCATATTAAGGTCTGAAAATTGACTGGGCAACTGCGACACCTTGATTCATTCAGTTTCAGTCAAGCCTTAGCTGTCAGACAGATGGTCTCACACTTGATTTAAAAAGACTTTGGTATACAGCAGAGTTCATGGTTGACTCAAAGACTGCAAGGTGTCCAGGTGTCTGCAAAACAAGCCCTAGCCAGTATCTAAGGACGCATCTTTTGATTTGAATCCTAGTCCGTTTGCTTGGAAAGTCTGCTTTGTTTAGGAAGTTCCGAACATGCAAACATCTCTGATTTGGATCAAAGAAGTGGATCTTGGTCCGCCTATATGCAGTGAATCTCAGTCTGCTTCAAGTCGACCAAACACAGGAAGTGGACTGCAAAGCAAAGTGCACTTTGGGGGTAAACACAACCAAAACATACAAACAAGTGGGACATTTGGCAGCTCTGGATGGGAGAAATATCTCGCAGTCAGGTGTGGAAGAACTTGGTAAAAGTTATGATAGAAATATGATCAACCCAAGACCGCTAGGATCTGATGCAGCTCCATGTTTTGCTCCTATGTTGTGGAAACATAAGTAATCCTGCATTAACAAACAGATGAACAAGTTTTCTTCTTCATCAAACTTACTTTTTAAAAATCACATCTTTCCAAGTCATAATATTAATCTTTTCCACAAGAAATGTCACGTCCCAGAAGCTTAAGACTCTGTCTCTTTGACGTAGCCTCCATTCTGTTCCAGGGCCCCCTGATTGCGACCATTTTAGTTGCATATGCGACCAAAAATTTGCTCAGTGCACCTAACTTTTTTTCTTGGTTGCACCAATGCGCCTAACATTGAAGGTACAGGTGAATGACTTTCTCCAAATGTGTCTTTTCTGTGTTTATTTCCCTCCTAACAGAGCTCAGAGAATAATGCTGATAAAAGCCCACAGAAAGGGTGAGTCTTCATCTCTAACTGGCTCTGATCCACCCTCAACACGTGAACGCCGTGTTGCGCTTTAGTTTGAAATAAAGACTAGCGGGTCCACGTTAGACTGCGGTGAAGAACGACACCGACGAGACCTACGGAAACAATCAATTGTAAAACATGGAATATGGTGCGTTCTGCTCATATGTGGTTGTCATCAACCATCTTCTTAAATTAAAGAGTTTTGTTTGAGTGACATGAAGCAGAAAGCCGGATGACAGTTGATGCGCTGTGACGCTGCAGCCTCCGTCTGTGTGACATCACCTGACCGGATGGAGATCCAAAGTCCTGCTGTGGGTCCAGTTTTAGACTACTGACCCGGACTCATCCGAATCTGTTTTGATGATTACCAAACCCGACCGTTTCCACGGTTATCTGCCAGTCAAATCTGGACCCGACCCGTGGATGTAGGCTAGAACTCGCGACCTGACCTGTCTGTTAAAACATTAACTGTAAATACTCCCTGCCCCTCCTTCATTGAGTCAGATACTTTTCTTTATTTGTTCTATTATCTACTGTGTTCTAGAGGGTATTTCATAGAAATAATAACAAAGAAATCCGACTCTAATGAGCTCTGGGATCTGAAAGAGAAGCTAGGGATGTGCGATACCGAAATTTTTCAAGTCAACACAATACCAGTGGTTTATGGTACTTTTTTAATTGAAACCAATACCAAGATTATTGAAATATTTTCAGTGGAAAATGTAAAAGTAACATCATAAATTTACCAAAACATAATGTGCAATAACCTGCATGAAAGTACTGAAAGTTACCAAAACATCATCATCATCATCATCACTAACAGTAGCAGCATCATCATGACATCCGAGAGGCCACCTCCATCATGTGATACAGAAACGAGGATCTGGCTGCTTTCACATCATTTCATTTCTAAAACTCTCAGATGTGGAAACAAATTCATATTTTGTATCTGTGGTATCGGAATACTCAAAAAAGTATCGGATCAGATATTTTGTCTGGCTGGTATCGAAGTAGTGACTCCAGGGTATCGATATGCCCATCCTGAAGCTTCACAGCCTCAAGACATTTCAGTTTGATATGTTTAGTTTCATGAAGTTCAGTGAAGCTTCCCCCTAAAAATGTTTTGCTTTCTGACAACATCAAAGATAAACAGTTTTCTAAAACCTCATTATTGCTCATAATAACTTCAATAACCATCAATGTGCAACCAGTGCTGAAAGTTAGTCTGGAGCCCTGTGTTCATCTAATATGATTATTTAAAAATCCAGTTCCAGGAAAATACATAAACTACACCTTTGCTACATTAAAAACTGGATTTACTGTAACAATTGTGTTAGAAAGCACAGTACAAAAAATACTACTCCCTCTGAGAAACTCGTTGGTATCTGTATCATATGGTTTGTACTAATCCATATTAATGCATGTTCCTACTTTCCTCACAGATTAAGCCCTTATGAATGGCTCTGTGCATCCAGTCACCAGAATAATTTCATAATCAGAACACAGATGGAGAATAGACAGAGCTGTTACCTCACCCTCCCTCCTCTCTCCACTCACAATAACTCCATCTTCAACATCCAGCAGGCTACTTCACGCCATCCCACCATCTTACATCATATTTCTTAATCAGATCACTGTGTTTTTGGCACTTCCAACACAATACCTGCCATCTACTGTATGTCAGGAGCTGGCAACAACCACAGGGAGCTCTGCAGGCAGCACTTTGGCAGGTAGCCTCGGCTGGCATGGTAGTCTTGTCCTCGCTAAATGAAGACCATCCGCTGCCGTCTGGATGCCGGACGGCTAGCTAGCTCGCTTTTAACGGCTGTCAGTGGGGGGAGTGTCAAGCTGGGAGTAACTGTGTCCACATAACAGAGAGCTGCGGAGGGCTGGCTTCATATCTGAGTGGCACAACAAAACAGAGGCGGGGGCTCATCTTCATATGCTTCCAGCCGTTGGATTTAAAGTTCAACTGACTATCTGGGATGGAGGGCGGAGGCAAAACATCACAACAACAGTACAGTGTTGGAAATTCAAAAGCCTCTGTGCTTTGAGCTCCCTGGGAATGTTCGCCTAAAAGGTGTTTAAGATGTTCTTTAGTTTTTTAACTCACATCCAAACAGATCAAGCAGTCATATTAGGTGTATTAAGGAAAATGTTCTGGAAACTGCATCTCTGTAAGCTTGGCACAAGACAGGCTAGGCAGCATAAATCCTCCATGCACAAAAAAATGAAAACACTGCCCTTTTTAGAAAGCATAATGAGATGCTACCCTACTTTTCCTTCACAGGTGTGTTTAGGGAAAACATATTAAAAAAAAAAAAAAAAAAAAAAACTAAATCAGGCTGTTTTCTACATGGAAGGCAATCAAAACAAAGGCATAATCCTAAGCTTGCAGCAATACAAAGCACACTCCCCAGACGTATAGGCAGTCCATGATGATCTATGCATGAGGTGTGTGTGCAAGTACTTGTGTGTGCCTGCCTGTTTACCCAGTCGCACAATGCAGGATGGAAAGGGGGGCAGGGACAGACCCTCGGAATACAGTTTAGCAAAATGTCAAGTACATTCAGATAGCCACTTGAGTGAAATGCCATCCAGAGCGGGTAGCGTGGCTAATACTGCACAGACATATCTGCACAAATTGAATTTCAAACTGAAATTATGATTACATCATGCCATGTCTGCTAATGTAGTCCATCTGCTTTAATACTTAAGGGATACAAAGATATTTAAATCCAGCACACCTAGGCCTGATTGATGTGGGTTTTTCCATTAAGAACCATTAGACTGGATGCACACTTAATGCCTCTGAAAAAATTGTATTAAGGTGACTGTGTGTATTTCGGACAAGGTCGCAAATGAGCATGTGTGGCACTAGACAACATATCCGTGGAAGAGGATTAAGATTTTGCAAAAATAACTAAAAAGAAGCCAAGTAAAATCAAATTGAGTCAAATTAAAACACAAAGTGATTCATAAGAAAACATAGTTGATACAAAGTTATTAAGCTGGGAAATAAAAGTAGCTAAAACCTGATGTCTGGAAACATCCAGGATGTCAGATTAAAAAAAAAAAAAAAGCGTGCTCAGAGCAGTCAAGTCTGTTAAGAGGGGCTGGGCAGGGCTGTAGCTTTCCTCTCCTTAAGTGTAGTATAATATAATTGAGCTGAAGGGCTGCACGCTGCAGGAAGAGAGTTTTATATCGAAGCCTGCCTGCTGTAACGGTGTCAGGTGGTATTTATGAGACTTGTAATGGCACTGAAGCTCGGGCACACCTGCTATGCTGGAAAAGGGTGCACACACACATACACACACATGCACACACACAAATACAAATGTACTCACAGCAAATCCATCAGGTTGCTTGTTTCAGCTTTTAGCTCTTGCTGTTTCAAAGTCCATGTGATGACTGTAGGTGCATAAATAAACAGCACTTTCCATCCCATCAAAACCCAACATGCATCATTTTATACTAACTCATCTCATTTCATTTTATTTCAAATTCATATTTACACATTATTCAAATCAGGGCTTTAAGTAATTATTCTCATAATTGGTTAATCTCCAATACTGAAAAAGTAATTAAGATTTTAATGCTATGCTGTTATGAAATGTCATTGATGTTGATATGAAAAATAATGTTATCAAGCATATTTAAACTGACATTAAGTTGCCAGCTGCATAAGGATGTGCTTCTGAGCCTCTGAGCTCCACCTTTGCCAGTTTTCTCACTCTCATAACCCAAAAAAGAAAAGCGGCAGCTCAGGCAGAAGCCTGCTTAGGTTTCATCCTCCATGAGGGCAGGAAATTAAACGTTCTGTCCATCTACTGCACTGTTTCCATAAGTCATCAACTAATCTGGGGTAAATGACTTTGAGACTTCAGGACAAGATAAAAAAATCTTTCAAATTTAACACATAAATGTAGAAAAAATGAACTACTGGCTTCGGAAATGTCAATTTAAGACACTTATGGGAACAAATACCAAAACATATCATCAAGTTTGCTTGACATCACATTTATTTAAGCTTTTTGAATAAACTTGAAGCAATTATGGTTGAAATTGTGTATCAACACCAAATCAAACAATGTGTATCTTAATGACACCACAGCAACATCAGTCTTCTTTTTCTTTTCCTTGGGAATGTTTAACATCACAACATCATGCGACTGCTCAATCACTGCTGCAACCTTTTATAGGAACACCCAGAGGGACACTCAAAGCCTCACTCACATCAAGCCATATAAGCATTTATGGTTGATAACACCACTCTTCATACAGACACAGACTGACGGTCTGTTTGAACTGATGGTGCTCTGGCATTCAGCAGGGGACTCCGTCAGTGATGGCAGTGTGAGCCTAAATCACATGAATAGCATCAACACAAACAAAAAGATGAGAAAGCCTGCACAGTCGTTGCCCCACATACAGTATCGTGTATACCGAACAGCTGACGCCTCAGTAGTCACGCTGCAGCAGCAACACGGATGCTAAAACCGCTTTGATCAACAAAGGTGGGAGAGCACGGTGGCATTCTGAGTGGCAGCGGAGGAGCCTGTGTGTCCTACTTCCTGGATGCTTAACAGTATGAAGGAAAAGCAAACTGACAGAAATAACAAAAGGAGAAATGTGAGAATGGAATGAAATAAGTAGTATTAAGTATACGGTAATATATTAAACATCATCTCAGCATAAATGAAGCTCAAATCTCTGTTACTCTCAATTTATTCTGATGTCTACTGCAGCTAGTTCTTTTTCCATCTTCTAGTCCTATAATGCACAATCCTGGCTCCGAAGTGCTCAGTGGTTGCATATTTTCCAGATTCCCACTCCAACAGCACCTTTGTTGGATCAGGTGTGTTCAGCCAATCACAAGCAAATCTGTTGTGGGCAGACGGTAGATGTTTCAATCATCTAATTGCTTCAGCACAACTTGCCATCATGTGCCTTTATTAAAGTCCAAACTGCTGCAGTAGGATACAGGAATTGTCCCGAACATTTGATGCCAAGCATCATGTTTTTTTTTATTTCATGCCTCTGCTATACGCTCTGACACAGTAAAATAACATGTTATTCAGATAAAAAGCCTGTTGAGTGTGACTGCTGACACCCTGCCATGAACCACAGTGGACTGCTAATGTGGTTATCGCCACAGCTTCAGCACAAACGTGTTGCTTCATGCCTGCAGCACATCCAACTCCAAGCACTCTTCACACACAGCGAGCTGCCTCAATTACAGCAGCATCACCCTGGGCCCCATGGTCCCTCCATCCATCCAGTCTGGGTGTAATTCATCAGACCTGGGTGGCCTCCATTAGTGCTCCTCCTTGGGGACAGGACAGCCTCTAAAGCACAGCACTCAGGCCCTGCTCTTTACCCTAACAGCTTCATCAAGTCTGCATCCCCTGAGCCTAACACACACTCACACCGAACACATGCACAAAGGATCTCTGGAGGGCCCAATTAGCAGCCATCACCTGTAATTCAATAACACCCCCTTTCCTCCAGCTCTCTCTTTCACTCCATTGTGAATTTGCCTGAAAGATTTAGGAAGAACAAATCTCAGAAATTAAACAAATCTAAATCTGCACTGACAGTTTACAAGATTTGAATAGACCTGTTTGCTAGTTAGGTGTTTTTCACATCCTCATCCTTCTTTATTCAGGTGCCATACATCACTTGCTGATAACATGGACTGCAAACCAAGCCCAGAGGGCAGAGGATGGATGAGAGATGAAGAAGATCCTCACTGATCATCTACTCAGCTTCTAATCAAATCCTCAGTTCCCTCTCAACATATTCTGTCTCAATCCATCCTGCATGGTGGAAGCTGACAGAAGAGGCAACACCTCTGTCTGTATTACAGAGAGGAAAATCATTTCTTTATTGTTTAAGCAGAAATGACAAAGCTGAGATCTTATCGGAAAGTTCTGGAAGCTTACGATGTCCGGCAATCACCACGAGGTTACAAATCAACGTCAAACACATCCAAATATGGAATGATTATAAAAGATGTGAGAGCCATCTCATTTTACTTCATTGAGTCACAAAGAGAGGATGTGGTGAAATTCAACTGCATCCACCTGTATCAGCTTTAGTGAGAGAAATGTTGCTGTCAACCTAACCAGAGTCTGAACATGCCACATTTATTTCTGTTAAGCCTGCTGCTCCAAACAGTTGTTGCGTCTCATGCCTTTTTTGTCTGTGATCAAACTCAGATGGACTGCATAATGATTCAGTTCGTCATCTGCAGATTATTAATTAACGTGCACCAAAAACAGGAGAAAAAAAACAAACTACCCAGTGTTGTTCACGTTTTGTCATCTGCAACTGTGTTTTTTGTGATGCTTTGTCTTACCATCATCTAGGTTTCTATTAACATTATTTTGTGTTTAATTTTTTTGAAAGCCTCTTATCCTTGCATGTTTTAGTTTTCTTTCCAGGTCTCTGTTTTGCTCAGCATTAAAGTGTTATTTCTTGTGTATCGTGTAAGGTTGATTCACTCTGTTCTTACCTGCCACTGTCCCTCAATGTCTTAATCTACTTTCACCCTGTCCCTAAATAACTGTTACCACCAGCTCCATCTAGACAAGTTTCACGGCCGAAACCATGGGAGCCGCCATGTCTGCTCGTTTCTGCCAAGGGCTTCCGGTTACCACGGTTACAGGATATTTTACACTGAGGACATAAACAAATCAACAACACACATAGGAAGAGTTCCCGAACTCGATGACTGAAAAGTGGATATTGTTAAACCCCAAAAGCGGTCTTGGACATTTTGTGCCGTACGTTGCTGCAGAAGCTGGTAAAAAAACAATTAAATATGAACCTTGTAAACTGAGCGAACTCACCATAGGACGGCAGCCACGCAGCTACGTGACCGACCAACAGGTGCAGCCCAAAAGTCTCAAACTCCCCATTCTCATTCACTCAAAAGAAAAAATAAATAAAAAATCCACCGTAACCACCACTCAAGCCTTCTGACAGGAATCATCCAGACACTGGCTCGGTGTTGAACATTTGTCTTCGTGGACACTAAACTGCCGTGTGTGTGTCGCTATCAACACACAGCCGACTGCGTCACTATGTAAGTCTATGGCGTTCCTGTTTATCACCATAGGACTCAACAAAGCACAAAAATATATTGCTAGTTGTAACATCAGGTCATTTCATCATATTATCCTCCCAGTTCAGTGTCATAGCAGGTGAGGAAGTAATAAAACATGTTCTTTTATAAGAAATAAAGAGAATGTTACCATTTTAGAGACATCGCTATTCAGAGTAAATGAATGCAGATATTATCGACCGGAAGCGCTTGGCAGAAATCGATTGACTGCGGAAGTAAAACGGAAATGTCCGGGAAACTTGTCTATACATTTCTGGAAAAAAAACAACAATAAAAGACCACTGCAAAATCATCATTTTTTTCAGGTTTGATCTTTTATAGGTGCAAGTTTTAATTAATTTCCTATTAGATATTTTTTCATTTTTATTTGGCTAATATTCTAATTTGCTTCATTGTTTTCTCCAGCCAGCAGTGACAATATATGACAAGATTAATGCCCTTAGCTAGCCTTTGGTGACTAGCCTGGTCAAGTGAAAAACATCACCTCATGTTTTGTGACATGCTGACAATATTTCTCTTAATTTCCAAATAAAATATTGCTCCTTTAAGCACAACTTTTAAGGTAATGACATTGTATGATTCCAGCTTTGCTGAAGCACCCACTGATCCTCCATCTCTTAAAATGGGCTTTATGCACAACTCCACTACTTCCTGAATTTAAGCCAGCTCCTTTTGTTTCCTGTCTTTCATTACAAACTGATTAATCCAGGTGGGTCTGGCCATTGTCATTGTGGTAACCAGGCACACCTGTATTAATCAATCTGTCCAGTAATGAAAGACAGGAAACAAAGGAGCTGCCTTGAGTTCAGGAATCAGTGGAGTTGTGCATAAAGCCCATTGATGTGAGACTGCGAGCTGTAGGTTTTTATCTAACCATAGGTGTTGGGCAAAGTTGAAAACTGGACTCATCAGAGTTCAGTTCTTGCGGTCTTTCTTCTAACGTCAGCCTGACTCTTCTTTGCTTCTCATTGATGATGTTTCTTCTAACTTTCTGTGACAACAGGCCTATAGGAGCCTGTTTCCAGCTCTTCTTCCTGTGCTCTTCACCCCAGTGTCAGTTTGCTACTCTGAAGGTCACTTGATGTCAGCCTACGGTTCTTGAATGATGACTGACTGTGCAGTCATCCCTTTCAGCCCAAAACTGGTTTTGCCCTCTGCCACACCATCGCTTTTTTCCCTAATAAAATGAAATAAGATGCTGATTTATGAATGACCTCACTTGCAGTGGAACAGCTGTACATTAAACACATGAAGCTCAAGTGTTCAGAGCAGTCAAACAACAAGCTGTAACACCTGCAGCTCCAAACCTGACTTCCTTTACCAATAATCTAAACAAAGAAGCGCCACTTGGTGGTGAGATCAGCAGATAAACTAGCAAAATTTATTTAAAAAAGAATAAGAAATGGCTCCTATACTGTCCGCTAAAATTTTCTGCATCAATAACAAAAAATGACCCAAATGGATGGGCGAGTAAAACAGGAAAATAAATCACTCTGCTGTGTTTCTAATCTAATTCGCCTCCACTCCCACCTGTCCTGCTGCTGCTGTTCTCTCTGCAGTCTCAGGAGTGTCTTTAGTGAGTCAGGCCCCTCCTAACCCACCTGTCCATCGCTCATGATTTATATCTCCTGAGAACACTGAGGCTGCAAGGAAGTCTCCTCCCCATCCTACTGCAGATTTACATTTAACTTTTGTTTTTAACCTTTTCTCAGTGACAAACCAACTGGAATCTACACATTACATCATCTGGGTTAAAGTTTTATTCAGCTTTCATTTGTCACAGTAGCAAAATATGTTTGAATAAACAATTTCTACAAGGCATTTCAACACATAATGTTCCAATGAAAAGAATCTTGCTCCTGTGAAAAGCAATTGAGCATGGTGCCACCGGAAAAAAAAAAGATATGCCATAGTACAAACCTAAAGAAACATTCTCCAGCTTTATAGAGTGTGAAAAGCTATCTGAAAAAAAGGGAAGGGGTGGGGGTCCTCTCTGAAAATGTCATGGTCAAGAAAGCATGGATGATTTACACTTAAAGTTCATCCAGCAAAGCAAAATTCATTTGCATGATATCAATGTTTGCACTCACACAGTCCTCCTCTGGCCACTTTTTGATGCAGATTAATTCAACTTATTTTAAAAATCACAAGCATTACAGATAACGTCTCTTATCCTTAAATTTTAAACATTTCTTTGCTCTGTTCTGTGCTAGTGTCAGTACTAATTTGTTTTATCTCAAGAAATAAGCCCTGATAAATAATTAAAAATTAGTTAAAAACATTTAATTTTTCCAAAAGACTGAAATAAAATCCTTAGGTTAGATGTTTTAATTTTCCTAAAACTCCAAAGTTTTTTGTATACTTTCACAAAAGACAAGAAGCAGCAATAAAGCTGCATTCGCAAGAAACCAAAGTGTGAGTAATGTTTCAGTTTTGCTTTAATACAATTCTTTTCTTTCTACCACCCTTCTGTGTTGTAACATATGCATAGATGAGAATCTAGTGTTTTGGTTTCAGCATGCAGTTCTCACTTTGCTTATGGTTTCTTGAGTCTGTTTTCCTTTCTCTCTACCTTTGAGATGTGTCCCAATTCTAAATGCAAGTGAATCTAAGTGAGTAGCCTATCACAGGAAGGCTGCATTCCACTTCAGTGACCAACACGCATGGGACTAAACAGAACTCTGTTGTACAGCGCCCTCAGCTGTGGCTCAGTGATGTGCCCGGAGGCAGGCAGCAGCTTTAGGCTGAGTTTTCACTCATTCTCTCAGCCTCTCCTCAGCCTTTTAGGCTGCGGAAGAGAGAAAAGAGAAAAGATCTGGGTAGGGTATGCAAATCGTACCACCACCAAAGGGCAGGGAGAGGAGTTTCCCACTGGCTGAGTGTGAAAGAGTTCTGGCCCTCTCCCACTTAACTAGAATGAGACTCTTTCTTTTGACACACACTGGCCTGTGAGCACAGAAATCCCACACAAGCACACAAATGAGTTAATGCATGTGTTTATGTCCAATCACCTGCAGAATTTCCTTGTGCGTTTATAAATACAAGATTTAAAACGCACATCATTTATCTGAAGCAGACCCTTCACCACAAGGTGGCTTCACAGATCAACATCTCAACCAAAGTGTGGGTGAAAGTTTTAGCTTTTAGCTGCTTCGGGAGCTGAAAACATGAATATTCAGACGATTGAAAGAGATGCAGATTAACTGTGTAAACAGGTTAGGCCACTTTTTAGTGTACACATGTTTGGCAGTTCCTCTGAGACTTCATGCACCGGTGGTGCTCGAGGTAAATTTCAGTTCTGGTTCCACATTTAGTTTTATTTACGGTGTAGGTGTTTGACGATTTTTAATGGCTTTGAAAGCTTGGAGGAGGATTTGGATTGACTATAAGCTTATTTTAATTTCACATGGCATTCTATACAGTACAGAAATGAATAAATGCCTTGTAAGCTCTTAAATTTAGCGCAACACTTTGATGCATCACATTTTGGTGCACTTAATTCTTTAACTCCCTTTTAAAAAAAAACGTCTGCTGTCTGGATCCAAAATGAGACCATTTATCTCGGCTAAAGTACAATAACTACTTTTAACTTTGTTCTCACAATCAACTCGTACTTTACCACATGTCTAGTTTTTCACACCTAGTAAATTTAAGGTGGTATTTACTTCTCAGTCAATTCTGGGAATGAAATTGGCACTAATGATGAACCTTAATCAAGACAAGTTTTACTTTATTTAGACGATTCAGTGCAGAGCAGCCTGAGTGACATAATTAGTTAGTTGCTCTTGGTTTCATTTTAAATCATAGCGTAGCAACCATTTCCCTTTCACCTTGGCTAAAAATAAGCCTCACATTGAGTGCTCATGAGCTGCAAAGGCAAATCACACCTGCAGGGCAGCGACCATGTCTGAACTGGGAGTGTTTTTAGTCATCTGTCATCCGATCAAGGCAACTTTAAAAGACAGTTAACAAAGTAATTGTATCTGCCTTCTTCAGCAAAGGGGCTTCTATTATTTGAACCTGATGTATGTGAATTTATAAAGCCAAACTAAGTCATTTGCTTTTACTTTCCATTCCTGATTTGTTCAGGTGCTTTTATCATCTGAAGTTATCTAATTGAAACACAAGAGCAAAAGTACAAAACTGCTGATTTTCCCCTCACAGCGCCATGTTAATGCATGTAAATCCAAACAAGCAGGCCGGTGTTGTTATGCAAAGCCTAGAGGAAAGTAGCTGTTTCCCACCTTCATGCTAACATCCACACAACACACACACACACGCTCACACTGCTCAATTAGTCACAGCAGCAGCATCAGTAGCCCTGACGCACCTCCCCCTCTGGACCATAAAAGGCGATGGGGAGGGGTTAATGCTGGCTTGCTAAAGACATCCTGTTGTGCTTTGTCATTCCATGGGCCTATTTGTGCAAGGGAAACATGCACGAACACAAAGATGCTGCATGAGGCTCCTAATAGGAAGAAAGTCACATGAAAGATCACTGGTTATTGATCAATTAACAGCTACTGCAGACCACAACTACCTCTGACACCAGATCATTATCTACCCTGAAACGGCGATTTCCCTTACAAGAAAAAGACATGGCTGTGTTAATGGACACTAATGTAACATTCAAGTAATATACAAAAAACTACAGGTAACACTTACAAAACATGTCCTCCACATAGAAACATTTGTGGACGAAGCAGAACCGTAGAAAAATCCAGGATAACACTAGAATAACAAGTTGGATTTGTGTAATTGCATTTGCTAATGAGTGTACTTAGGTGAACCCAGTCTATGCCAAATCATGTTAGCTGCAGAAATATGCTTAGTATTACCTTGGAGGCAGGACACTCACATGACTCCTCTTCAGTCTAAGACAGCTGTAAGTGGAGAACCCAAGGCTGAGTGTGGTTTATTCATACATAAAGACAAAACAGGCCTTAAAAAAGGGCCAGTTATTTGGTATTTAACTCTTTCCTTTTTGAAAATGTGATAGGAAGGGACTCTGCGTGCAGTTGCTGACAGCATTAAACAGTTAAGAGCTGAGCCAAATGAAATGGCCCTAAATGATGGTGGAAAGCTTGTAGTTTGGAGAGCTGAATGAAGACCAGACACTAGGAAAATGCTCCTCATCAACCCATTAAACGGCAAGCTCATCAGACAGCCTGCCACCAAAGCTAGTATTTCTTTAAAGCAGTACAAATCACTTCTGCTTTGACCTGACAGCAGGGACTGAAAATAGACCCTGAAAATGCTGCAAAAGGCTGCAAAACACCATCATTTCTAAAACAAAAACACCCCATTTGATTTAGTCATATACACAACTATGTGAATGACTAAACAACATTCAACACAGTCAACTAGAACCATAACTGGGACCAAAAAGGGAACTATAGAAAAAACAACACCTATTCCGAGTAAATTTTTCACTTCCTGTGGAGAGACGGTTGTGAGGGCAAAGTTTTGGCTGGCTTCTAGGTATGAGTGGTCCAAGCCTGGGAGTAGGCCGCTGTGTTTATCCTGTAAAGGTATGTTAACACCAGGCTGCATTCCTGTTGTCCCTAAATTGCAGTGTAAGATTACAGCACAGCTGAGAGTCCATCGGTACACATACAAACATGGAGCACTTTGAAGGCACTGAATGACGAAGCCTTGACCGCGGCGGCAGCACAGAGGCCGACACCTGCCATTTACAGGAGAACCGCACGTCATTAACATGCAGATGATCCGGCAGAAGCAACTTTATACTGTCCTCAGCTCGGTTCATTGTAAATAATACCTAAAATAGTTCAAATCAAAGTACTATAGAGGGTAGAGTGTGGGTAAACATGCTTTCTGTAAAGCATGGGCAGCTCTCTGCTAACTACAATAAACACCAGGCAACTGCCATGCAGGTCAGGGTTAGCTAGTCAAGCAAGAACAATGTTATTTGAAGATAGGTGCCACTACAGATGAGCCCAAGTCCTCTTATAAACTGGATTATCCTAAATGAGGACACCCCTTCAGGAAGTTACTTTATAAGAAAGCATGGATCATGCATAACAAAATAAGCAGGGACAAACCAAACAATGATGCCTAGCTCACATCAGTGCTTCTCTTGCATTCGGTGCTGGTTTAAATTTCAAAGGAGGCAAAGCAGAGAAGTCAATGATTAGCTTAATTACAACATTTGGAAGCAGTTTTGTGATCACCACCAACTCTGCCTCTAACCAGCAACAATGACAGATAACAGCTCCATCTGATAACAATCTACTAATGTTTTCGTTAACAGTCACGGTTCGCTAAAGCATAACTGTGAAATGTCAAGGTTTTCCCTACACGTAGGGATTCAACGCCCCCACCCCCTCCACCTTGTCAAAAGAGGGTTGAGTCAGCAAAACCACCAGCCTCCAAACACCACTGCACTAACATTATCTTTAATTTACTCTGCATGATGCACCTTTTTGTTTAGCTAATGCTCAGAAATAACAATGGAGGCTAAGCTGATGGAAAAGCTAACAGCCATATATTTATTTTGCATTACATTAAAAAGAATCACAAATCAGATTTACATTTTTACTCTGAAGTGTACGGCTAGAAATCCTATAAATGAATAATAAAGCTGTACTTAAGCTCATATTCTGTTTAAAAAAGAGAAAAACTGTGAGCCATACTGGAGGGGAAAAAAACATTATACCAGGTCATGCTGGTTTAATTTAATATCAAACTAGTAACAGTATGGTGGACGGTGAGTCTTACATTAGTCTCAGTGCATATAATATCCCAAGCTGTAATTTAGAATTACTTCCCAACAACATAACTGATGGTCCTGATATTACTCCTCACCAAACATAGTTTACCAACATTTTGCACTCACTGGGGGATAATTTTGGACCTAACAGTAAAATAAGAAAACACAGATTAAGGTCAGGGACTGACCACAATTACTGTTGTGGTTTGCATCCCTTTAATTCTGGCCTATCCTAAAAAAGAAACCCATGATACTGAAACACAAAAAAGACTCCTAAGTCTGGGCTAAAGGTATCAAAGAATACAGCTGTCATTTTTAGATATACTTCTTATGCATTAGCATCAGGTGTTACAATTTAAATGAAATGACTTAAAGGCAATCTAAACAAAAAATACAGTTAACTGAGGATTATCTTCATTAGAAGAGCTGACACATGTGAGACATTAGAGCAGAGTTAAAAAAGTGGATGAGTCAGCTGATAGTAAATTAATTAGCCAACCATTCAAACAATATATTTTCTTCAAGTCATTTATAAGCTAAAACAAAAGCTTCATCTGGATCCAGTTCCTCACTTGAGATTATTTGCATCACTTCTTTAGCTTATAGAGTCTCTTAGATAGATGATAGATTTTTCTTTTGACTGACAACCAAGAAAGTAATATTCTGTCTGTCAAATGCAGCATAAATAATTAGCACCCACAGCAAAAAAATGTCTTTACAGCTTAGCACAGCACCAATCTGATCCACCTTTATGTGTGCCTACAGAATAATAATAATGGTTTATATAGCTCAAAGTTAATAATGTCAAGTGATGGGAGCACGTGAACCTGTAAGGAGATTACAAGCTCAAAATTAAAGCTTCTGTGACAGTATAGTTGGTATCTGCAGCTGTTTGCCTCATCATGATGATGACTGGCAAGGGGTCATGGTACATTAGCACAGGCTAATGTTTGGCACAGCAGCTCTTTTGATATTCAAAGAGGTGGCTGTGAACAAGCTGTCTGCGCCTTGTGAAATAAAAATAATAAAGATGCGGGTCTGAAATGAAGCTGTATGAAAGTGAAAGGAGAGAGAGGGCGGATGAAAGCGCTGCGCGCTAAATCACACCTTTTGCCATCTTGATTGTGCGCCTACTCACGGTCCAGGATGCGCTCGTTTCCTATTAAAGGCTCATTTAACGTTATATATAAAGAAATTAAACGAAAAGAGCGAGTTGAAACATTTATATTAAGAAACAGTGTCCTTTACAATGAGAATATCACGTGAATAAGGCTAAAACATACACCTTTATAGGTGTTGCATCACCTTGCGTACCTGGCTGTCTCCGGTCCAGAAAAAAGCAGCAACCCCGCCTTCACTGCAGTAATGGTACTGACCGCCATTCCCTTCCGCTCAGCAAATTGCATAACGAATCATCGCAACACAATAGATGGACACTAAAAGCTTTATTGTTGAGACCTTTAAGAGGTGTTTCTGCACACGGTGAGGAATAACGGAGGTATAACCACCTTGTGGACCGCACAACACACACACACACACACACGGGGAGCAGCGGGGTGCACTCGACAAAACGAGGCAGCCAGTCCACAAAAAGAAAAAAAAACATAAAAGGAAGGATAAAGCATGCACAAGTGGGTCAGAAATGCGTCTCGATTAGATAAATCCCGCGAGAATGAAGGGTGGCGAGCATCCATGCGAAGCTGGCATGGCACACGGTGAAAAAAATAAATAATCTACCTGCACAAGTTGACATTTGAAGCGGTTTTCCTGGCTCCTCACGACACACAGAGCCTTTAGGAAACTGCTAGAGGATCCTGTTCCGTCAACGCTCAAGAGCCGCAGGTGTTATTTGTGTTTATTTCTAGGCCATTTGTCCGCCCCGTTATCCGCGTTCAGGTAAACATGATGATGATGATGATGATGATGGCTCCTGTACAGACGCACAGAGTCACCGTCGTGGCGTCAGCAGGAGAAAAAAAGGTGCTTTCCAGCCCCTCGGCTCGCACACTTCATAACCGTGTCCGAATATATATATATATATGGGTTTACTTTTTTATTGGTTGATGCAATATATTAGGGGGAGGACAGGTAAGACGCCATCCAATAAGGGAATTTGGCTCAAAAAGATGCATAGATTTGAAGTTCTTACACCTTTTTAGCGTTTTATTCTATTTATATACTTATAATTTAATGACAAAAAAATAATCCAGCCTGCAAACACCTATTCTGAAACCATTCCAGTGTTTCAGTAGTGACATCACAATAAAAAAAAAATCCCCTGGTGATTTTAGAGGATTACTTAAAAGTATTATGCATGGACGGCGAATATGACCATAACCGGAGCGTTATTAAAGTAGGTTGTTTTGTTTTGTTTTTTAAATAAAGTAACTCAAAACTTAAACTAAATGCTTCATAGTGGTCAAAATGCAGCATAATGTGGTGCTAACGGTTTAAAAACGCAAAATTACAGGTGCGCAAAGCCACAGTAGAAAATGTGAAACTGGGAGTTTGGTTAAAAAGGGGGGAAAGAAAAAGAAAAAGAATGAAAAGTATTGTAATTTCCAGTCTTACCTCAACTAAGTGAACAAGTGTTGCTGCAGTCGTAACACAGCAGTGTGAAGTGAAGATAAAATAAACATCCCATCTCTTTGCTATTGCAGGAGCAGCACCAAACAGCATCAAAGCCCATGCCAAAAAAAAAGACCCATGCGTTCACAACAACACTGCGATAAACCATCCGGCCATAAAAGCAACATGTAAAGTTGGATCATTTTAAACCACAGCCAGGAAAACCTACGTCCGGGCCGAGTGAGCAGCAAGTTAGCATGCAACAAACCCCCGCAACAACCTCGCCCTAAAATTCACATTGACTAAACTGCAAGCTACGTTCAACGAGCCACGTTGTTATGCGAAAGCCCCGCAACCTGCCGCCAAGTGCTGCTCTCGGTGAGAAAGTGGCAAAAAAGTACAGAAACAAAGATGCGGAAAGTGAAAGAAAGTGCGAAATACATACGAGTATGGAGCGCTCCTCGGGTTATTATAACAGACGGATAACGGTTCACTCAGTCAGGCGGCCCCATGCACCGCTAGGCGGAGGGAGAGCAGCCAGCCAGGTATAACGGTACACCACCACACTGGGATATGAGCACACTCACACGCCCCAAAAACTCCCCGAAATGTGGTTCAACTCACTCCCAAAAGTCTAAAGAAGGACTTTATCGAGTCAAAAGCTCTGCGACAACCCGCCGGGCTCACTCAGAGGCGGTTAGAGGGGAGTTTGGACTTACCGCTGCTCCTCCTCGGGTTCGCCTGTTTTCTGCGCTTACACCTGGGGCCATCCGCCATGATCCTCTCGCTGAGTCTGAAACACAGCCGTTCGCGAGTTACCTCCTCCCTCCCTCCTCCTCCTCCTGTCTCTCCCTCCTCCTCACCCTTCCTCACCCCTCCCATCCCTGCCCCCTTTACGACATCACCTTCCCCCAGCAAAACACCTGGTTTGCGACACACTGGCTGCTTTTACGGCTCCTCAAACACCTCAGCACGGCCCCTCCTACTGGCCGCACATGGCTGGGTGTTCTCTGGAAAGCTCTGCCACTGTGCCAGGGTCAGCCCGGTACCAACAACCTGCATGTGCTCCTCATGAGTGTTGGAGATAAATAAATTAAGTAAAAAGGGCCTAGGTGTTTCTGCTCAGGTGGATACATATGAAGCTGTAATAGGACAGCTAGAGGAAAGACAGAATCAGTAATGAGAGGTGGAGAGAACAGACTAATAGTAGGCTAATTAATATTTTAAAAAGAGAGTAACTACCACAACTTTTAAAAGAAAGTGTTAGGTAAAAGGTAATGATTGAGAAAGTAGTCATACATGTTGAAGTTGTTTTGTAAATGTGCTAAATTTGCTATCAAAATAGCCTCTGAAAAGGCAAAAAAAAGCTATAAAGCTTAACAAAGACACATTAAATTAGCAATAAATGGATTATTTTCATTGTAATTACGTAAATATTTATATGGCCACTCTATAAACAGAAACTTTGATTATTATGAAATTATAACAGTCACTAATAATGTGTAATGTTGGATTTTTAGTAGCATGGTGGATTTCTGTGGAAGCAGCATTATGTATTAGTAATTTATATGTAACTGTGCTGAAAAGTTTTATCTGCAACAATTCACATTTCTATATTAAGGTAAGAAATCTTTTGGTATATGGTCTAGTGTTATATTTAGGTGTCCAAATCAGTAACATTTTTAGATGCAAACAGTTGTTTACATAGAATTTCTACATTATTAATACACTTGGAAGGAAAAAAATATGAATCTTTTCTCAGTGTACAGCTTCCGCGCACAGTTGATTTTCTGTTTTTTTTTTTTATATATGTGCCAAACCAAGTAAATCACTGACAGAAACCTGCAATTTCTTGGCCAGGTGTTACTTTCAGCATGAATTGTTCACACACAAAAGGGCAGCGAGTGTCTAGCCTTAATTCCAACTCTTGAGATCACAACTGGAGCCTGATGTACACCAACATGAAGATCGCTGGAGAAAAACAGCTGTAACCGGAGAAATCAAACCTGCAGGTAACATGCAATCAGACAAACCTGAAAAATTTTCTCCATATTGAGGAAAAAACTTGCATTCAAATTATCAACTTTATTTTGTACTTTACAGTTTTTTACAAATCATAGAAGTTGTTCTTCTATTTCTTCCGCTGTACGTTCAGATTGACAAAATCCTATATAAACATCAAGCAGGAGAGTCAGAACTAATAACATAAATGTAAAAATGTGGCTGGCAAGGCACATGTACATAGAGCGTTGCTGCATACAGGCAGGTTACCAACATAAACCCACCTCTGGGCAGAGCGATGCTGCAGAGGGATTAAGCTGAAGTAGGTTGATGTGCAAGACGCCACTCTGCTACTGCATTTCTACATAGCCCCACTAACTGCAAGAGAAAGAAACAGGGTAAGGTGATTCCTTTATTTATTTAGTAAAATAAAAACTCCATTATAAAGTACCTTATGAAGCGGGTGAACACAACAAAAAGCATGGTCAAAATTGTAAATCAATGTAAAAATATGAAAACAGAGAAAAATACGGGTAAAAAAAAATAAAAGAAGAAGAAGCAGATTAAGTTCAGCCCAGGTCTCATACATCAGCCTGTTTTGTCTCAATTTAATCAATAAATCCAATATTTAAGCTGCTGCAGCCTTTGTTGCAGCCTCCTCAGGAAGCTTTTCAGCTCATCTTTGCATC
This sequence comes from Atherinomorus stipes, assembly GCA_023101725.1. Classification (NCBI taxonomy): domain Eukaryota; kingdom Metazoa; phylum Chordata; class Actinopteri; order Atheriniformes; family Atherinidae; genus Atherinomorus; species Atherinomorus stipes. Next base: position 364,588 of record JALJCO010005325.1, read on the forward strand.
AGCATCTCTTTTATAAACTGCATCTGACTTAATCAGTGACATATCTGTCATTGATGGGGTTGTATCCATACTCTGAAGGGATTGCCTACAACAAATACAAATTACTATAATTCTATTATGTTATAATCATGAATAACATAGTGTAAGTTACATTTTCTGTAATTCTTGTAATACTGAAGCTTTCACGCAAAGCAGCCGTTTGTCACAAATCAATGATGCATTTCTAAGATTACTAATTCAGTGACATTGATTTACCTGCGTGGTTATTTTCCTCCTTTCAGTCTGTTGACAAAGTGCAAAAAGAGAGTCATAAAGTTCCTCTCAAATAAATCATTGCTTATAACGTGACTCTTTTACATTAGTCTTACTTGTCTAAAATAAATTAAACTCATTGATGAAGAAAAAAAAGTAAAATACACTCCAGAAACATGGTGTCCTGTTGTGACCTTGTTAATTCGTTGTAATATCTAATCTAACAATTAGGTTTATCTTGTTTGATAGAAACCTACTGAGTGACAGAAACTCTGTGATGGCTTATGGAAAGTCATGGGAGGGGCTTACAGGGTAGAGTCGAAATATTCTTGTACCTCATGGTGATCAGTGAAGGTGCTCCTGATTTCATGGCACCATATGGTGACAGGCAGAGAAAATCAGACTGCAGAGGCTTAACAGGAGAACAAAAAAACTGAGATTATAGCCATTGTTCAAGGGTGCTTCATGGTTGGTGTGCTGCACTTGGCTGCACGAGACAACGGGGAAACACAAACTGGATTATGTGGGTTTTTGTGCAGGAGGACAACTCATGCAGCTAAAAATGCTTCATCCTTGATGCTGCAGCAGTGGGTTTCTTTTACCTGTGAGCCTTTCACATTCTCATCTTTAAAGTAAAATGAGACATTTTCTGCAAAGTGTTGAAATATTTCTTGTTTTATTTGTTTTTCTAAGTTTTTTTGTTTTTTTTAGAAGCTGCAAAATCATAAAGACACATTTTAATTTGGCCATTTGTTAGGAAAACATTTGCTGGCTTACAGATAATTTCAGATATATTTCCATCTGAAGTGGCTCGCAAGTGCAGTTAACTCTGCAAATAGTTAATTTTCTTACATTTCTTAAAACTAAAATCATAGAATTTTGTAGTTTCAGTTTTCAAATCCTTATTTTCCCTGCACCTCTGTGATATTAAAATATAAAGATAAATAGATACATAACTCTCATTTAATTTAGCTACACTGAAAAAAATATTCTTTGGATCAACTTCAGAAAATTACTGTAATTTGTTACATCTAAAGTTATTAGTTTTTCTCAAACTAAATTTATGATTTGGTTGAAACCATAAATTTTGATTTACTGGAAATCTGTTTTTTACATTAAAACAAAGAGATTGCTTTGATACAAAGTAAAAATATAATTTATAACAAAGACGGTAAGCAATTTTTAAAAAATTGTTACAACTTAGTTTTTTCATTTTAGAATCAACTAATTGAATTACTGTAATTCTTTTGCATGCATTTTTTGCAATTTTTTTATGTAAAATTTCTGAACTAAGACAAAGCTAAATTTTAATTGTAGCTTACTCAATACATTGTATTTACAGGTAGTACCAAGTTAAAGTGACTTGAGTCTGTGGCTGAACAGCAACATAAACAATAAACATGTCCTGTTGGATATAGTTGGGACTTTATCTCCTTATAATGTCTTTCACACCCATGGTGCAACTTTAAGGTCCAAACTGAACAGAATTTCTCAACAGCTTCCTCTGACAGTGAACATAAAGCAAGTTAAAGCAAGTTAAAGAACACAACTTAAATTTATAGGATAACAATCATAAAAAGTCAAATTCCTGCTGAATTTGTATATCCCATGAGCCTTTGTGGTCCGGATATGTTGAGTTTTGAAAATAGCTCTGCCCCCTTTGTTGCTCATGCACTCTGAAGCTGAAACAACTCAATAAATTTACTTTGAGTGAAAGTTAAAAAAAAAAATTCAGACTAGAGAGTATGATTTTTTAAGTTGATTTAACCAAAAAACATAAAGTTGATTTAACCAAAAAACATTAGATTTCATCACTAATCCAAAGTAATTAAGTTAGATCAATGTAAAAAAAAGTCTCATATTAACTACAGCCTAGATTCTCTTTTTACAGTGTAACTACATAAGTCAGTGTCTTCTTATATTTAATTATCACTCTGCACTTGTAAAAAAAAAAGAAAAGTGATGTAAATCAACTGTGTAGCGGTACATCACCTAAATATATTTGAGTTTAAAAATGATCAATGATCTGCACTTGGTTGGGATGTTGACAGAGCCAACCCATCTGTTTGGGCTTATTATGTCAGGCAGAATTTCTGCGTTCTATTTTTCACTTAAAGTTGTACTTCCGTGGTTATTTCATTAATATTTCTGTGTTCTCCATTATTATTGAATGCATTCTGCATCGTTTCTGTTTAAAAAAAAAACCTTCTGGTTGCTTTGTATCCAGCTGTATTTGTATACTAGAAGAGAGGCTTGTGGTCCAACGGCAGGCTTTTCCGGGTCCTTCTCATGAATTTCCGTCTGATTGGCTGCCTCCCATCAGTGTATGAAGGAAGCTCCGCCCTCCGCTCTTATTTCGCTACAGACAGGAAATAGAGCCGACAAACAAGTTTGTTCTGCTATGCTAACAAACAGTTAGCTAATTAGCTTCTCAACTCCGAAGCTACAGTCGTGCTGTCTTCACTACTAGTGTGTAGTGGAGGGTTACCTGCCTTCCAATGGACAGATAGAAACCCCACGTGGGATACGCTATTTGCAATGTTACGTAGAAGTGCGAGGCTGTTCCCGATTCGCTCTTCTCTTCGTATTGTTTCTGTGATGAGGAAGCACAGCCGACTGGGGGGAACGCAACGCTAGCAAGTCAGCATGTGTAAGTAAACAAGGGGAAACCCTCCGTATTTCAGAAGGAGCAAGTTGAACGGGTTTTCAGTGGAAGGAGGCCTTTAAATAAATGAATCCTTGACTTACATAATTTTTTTATGCCAACAGGTTCCACATAATTGTAATATGTTACTTCAAATTAAAAGAAACAAGGTAATCTTTGTTGTTCACGGTACTTAAATGAATTATGTTCATGCAACACATATATGTAAGGATAACATAGGACAAAATCACATTAAGATATTGTTAGATAATGATTTAACCCAACAAAAACCTATTCTATATGCTAACTGAAAAAAAATTGTTTATATAAAGTCAACAACTGTTCTAATTAACTTTTTCAGTGTTGTTGCCCCCATTTTCCCAGGCTAAAAATTAAGATGTTCAAAATAAGATGTTTGTGACAGATGTTGCTTTTTTCTTTTAATTGCATGGTAAATGAAGTATGCTGCAAGGTGCATATGATGGCTGCATATCGGTTTATATGGGCCAACTGTGTGGATTGTGCTCTGTGGTGAAGTATTGAGTCAATCCCCAGCATCTCCACCTGTTGAGTTGTCATGGTGCTGGACGGGAAAGCCCCGGCTGTTTTTGGTGGCAGGTTAGCTCTTGCCTTGCAGCTTTGATACCAAGTGTGAGTGTGACTTTTAATGCTGCAGGTAAACAATATTTGCACATCAGCTAAGTCAGGGGTAGGCAACTCCGGTCCTTGAAAGCCGGCATCCTGCAGGTATTGGGAGTTTCCCAATACCCGAAACACACAATGGGTAAGTCACAAGATATGTTGCCAAAGGAAAACTCCCAATACCTGCAGGATGCCGGCCCTTGAGCTAAGTAACTGGACAATGTAGTGGATGGACCCTCTTTTGCCTTCTGAACTGCCTTAAAGGAGTGATGACATAGCAGTAAAAACTAGTTCATGTTGTTGGCATCGCTGCATATGTCAAATCTCCAAAGAAAAAACTTTTTTACAGCAGGGGATTGTTTTGAAACGCCAGACCTCCTTTCCTCAGTAAGATAGTTGGGTGTGGTAATGATATGCAGCTTTACCTGGAGACCAAGTTGACTTAATTTTGATTGGCTACACCTTATTTGGCTATAACCTTATTTAGAGAAAGTAGGTCAAGCTGCAGTCTGAGTTTGCTAAAGGCTATCTGTTAGCAACATGTGCATTTCAGACAGTGAGCTACGTTTATCAGACAAGACAGCATTTAGAAAATAAATAAACTTACAGGTAATGACAAGGTTGTGGTCGCCTCCCGCAATGTTGCTGCAGAAGTTCTCTTTTAAATCCATTTGTTTGAAAACCCAGACCTGACTGCTTAGCAGTCACTCAGCTACACTAACACAGTTGAATCAGGAGGGGGGGGGGGGGGGGGGTCTGTTTGCTTGATAGTGTGCTCTAATTGGAGCAAATGAATTACGTACAATGACAGAACTACGTAGAATGATAAGCTGCTGTCAGATTTAACCGTTTTTGAACAGAGAGACAAAGCTGACAGACCATAAACAGGAACTTTGATACTCACTCTGGACATTCACATGGCCTCATCAGTGCACAACAGATCATATTATACCCCCAAAACCAAAAGTGAAATTCGATGTCATGGCACCTTTAATCCTTAGTGGTATAGATTCAAAAAGGTACTGGCTGGAAACATTCCTCAGAGATTTTGCTCCATATTGACATGACAGCATCAGATTGCTGCAGATTTGTCTGCTGCACATCCATGATGCGATTCTCCCGTTCCACCACATCCCAAATCTGCTCTGTTGGATTGAGATCTAGTGACTGTGGAGACCATTGAAGTACAGTGAACTCATTGTCATGTTCAAAAAACCAGTCTGAGATGGTTTGTGCTTTATGACATGGCGCGTTATCCTGCTGGAAGTACCCATCAGAAGATGGGTATACTGTGGTCATAAAGGGATGGACATGGTCAGCAACAATACTCAGGTAGGCTGTGGTGTTTACACGATGCTCAATAGGTACTAAGGGGCCCAAAGTGTGCCAAGAAAACATTCCTCACACCATTACGCTACCACCACCAGCTTGAACCGTTGATAAAAGGCAGAATGGATCCATGCTTTTGTGTTGTTTACACTAACTTCTGAACCTACCATCCAAATGTTGCAGCAGAAATCGAGATTCATCAAACCAGGCAACATTTCTCCATTTTCTGTTGTCCAGTTTTGGGGAGCCTGTGCGAATTGCAGCCACAGGTTCCTGTTCTTAGCTGACAGGAGTGGGACCTGGTGTGGTCTTCTGCTGCTGTAGCCCATCTACTGCGAAAAGATCGCAGTCGATCAGCAGTTTCTGAAATACTCAGACCAGTCCATCTGGCACCAACAACCACGCCAAGTTCCAATTCACTTAAATTACCTTTCTTCCTGATTCTGATGTTCGGTTTGAACTGCAGCAGATCGTCTTGACCCTGTCTGCATGCTTAAATGCATTGAGTTGCTGTCATGTGATTGGCTGACAAAAAATTTGCGTTAATGTGCAAATGGACAGGTGTACCTAATAAAGTGGCCAGTGAGTGTGTGCCAGTTGTTTTTTTTTTTTTTTTCTTTTTATTGTTTGTTTTGTTTTTTTGTTTTTTCACTTTCTTTTGTGAGTCTCAGATTTATTTATTTATTTATTTTTTATATACTGTTGAGATCCCCAAGGGGAAATTAGGGGTCTGCATTTCACCCATCTCTGTACTGTAAGCATGAGAGAGCAGTGGGCTACTACTTAAAGCCCGCGGGGAGCAGTTGGTGGGGGTTAAGGACCTCAGGGGTCCACAGTAAGGTCCTTATTTTGCAAAAGCAAAATACTAGTAAGTTGTGGATAAATGTTCCTCTATCTCTATAAATGAAGGCAAAGCTACATTAATGTCACGCTCCACAGCAAATACCACACATACAAAACAATTCTTACATAAACAACACAAAATATAGTTGCTGTATCATTAAGGTTATTACCTTTGAACAGATGGAAAAATCATTTCAGTTATTTCCTTTGCTCCTACAACCTAATTTTGTGGCAAGCTGACCTACCCATCACTTCGAAGCCCCCATACAAGCACATGCCCCCCCTTCACCATCAGTAATGCTTTAATTGAATCTCCCACTGGCAGGATATGAAGGGCTATAGAGTCCTCTCCTATCAGGGGAGTCCTGCTCTGCTACATCACAACGTCTCTCCAGGCTGCTGCTGTCCTGCTGCCTGTGAAGTGAAAGGGGAAACGGATGCCATTATTCAATGCTAATTTGGTATTGACATGAATAGCTACTAGGCTCAAAGGGCTTTGGGGCTTTTATCCTCTTTTTAGTGAATTCATTTGTATTTATGCTGGAAAATCCTTCTCAATGAGAAGTCAGCCAGTAGACTACAGTATGAGTATTGTTCTTTGAGGAAGACTCGAGCCTGCAGGCTAAATGCCTCCTAACAGTTTCCTTTGTTGTACGCCAGGTAGGGGTTTACGAAGCTATGGTCTTTACGAAGTTATCTGACTGAGACATCCAGGGACATCAGCTCATAAACCTGTGAGTGCCTTGTCCTAAATATTTATTGATGTAGCAGAGCAGCTCTCTGCAAAGTATATTGATTAAAGAATGGATAGACTGTGCCCAAACACGGAAACTATGACCTTAACTGTTGATGTAGATACAAGCTAAATTATGAGCCTCATAAAAATATTCAGATACAATAATGGGAGCGTATAAGGAACAGAACTGAGTTGCTAAAAGATGGATGTAGCCTCTGGGCAAGAGATGTGAAGCCTAACAGAAAGCACCTTAAAGTGTGACACTGCTGAGGGCAGCTTGGGGCTCTTTTCTCCAGCTTCAATCAGCAACTTGATCTCGTGATGCTTCACAGAAAAAAATGCAGCAGTATAAAAGTAAAAAGAAAGTATAATAGATATATTTTGCATCCTAAGATCTCTGCTTTGCTGCTGATTCACCATTAATAAACTTTCCACCAACTGCAACCCAGTGACCTGGATTAGGACATAAATGACGTGTTAGGAGGAAGGCGGGGGTCGGTCAGTGGTCTCAAATCCCTGACCTTCAACTGAGAGACACCTTTTCTGTTTTTTATTTAGCTACTACCTGCAAGTGGTTACAATAAGGAGTAAAAAGTACATGGTTGTAGGTAGAATTGATGTACATGGATAGATTTAGAGTATTTCTTTTAAAAAATAAACAAAAATTAGGGCATGAAACATTGTATTGTCACAGACTACACAATGAGAGGCTATTTCAACTAAGTGACACCTGACAAAAGACACCTGTCTACCATCACAATTCTTATAGCTGGACTGTAGAAATATTGTGTAAACATATGGACAAGCATCCCCTTTTCATAATCACTGGTGAGACTGGACTGTCAACAAAAAGCATTATCGCCAAATGGAATACCATTTGGCTGGATGTCATTCTTCTGGTCAGTGTGCTATGACTTTTTTTTTTTCTAATAATTCCCAATTTAGATAAATCAAATACATGCAAGGGCCTCCAACTAGGTTTTAAATAACACTTTCTAGGGGGGTTCGGTATCAGCTTTTTTACCAGTATCCGATACCTGATATTGTCCAACTCTTAACTTCCGATATCCAATACCAATATATGCAGACAACTGTAAGGTTGTGTCTCTCATATTTTGAGAAATAAAACTATGTGCTGTTCCGTGAGCAAAGATTCCAAAATATCCTTAACTCAGCCAGAGGAGTTCATTTTGGACATCTGGCTGCCATATATCAGATACTAGCAGGTATTAACCAACATGTGGATAACTATGATGTTTCTGACAACTTGGTAACTTAACCAGCAACTTAAAACCAGACATATTATAAGCAGCTTCAAAGCAAGTCAGTCTGTAGCAGCAGCAGCTGCACCGTAGTCACATGATTCTGAAAGGAATGCTGGGATATGAAGTTCTTCCAAGATATCAGGGGCTTTTAGAAATGCTGCGGTGATGCTAATGGAAAGAAATCTTGTGAGATCTCATTGCTCCGTCGCAAAATCTTGCGAGATTTTGCTAATAAAAATATCGATCCAAAAAAAAATTATACTGATATTTTACAATATCACATTTTGATGCCAGTATCAGCCAATAATATCGGCCATCCTTGTCTAGCTCCATCTTTTCATCCAAAAATGGTAAAATTTGGAGAAAAAAAAAACTTCAACTAGGGGCTGGATGTTTAATTTATTAATTATTTTACAATGAAAAGAGAACTGCATGGTCCATCAGGTGTTTCTACACATTTCTGCACAAAAATTGGAATGAATCGACTGTATGGTGTTAAAAAAGCTCAGTTTCTGGTTCATAGCAGAGGTCCACCCACACAGAGCTCTCCAAAAACAGAAATCATTCACTTAATGTGTTTAATGCCTCTATTCCTGTTATACAACAGCTATTGAACAACACAGCATATTAAAGTCTACCATGAATACTTTGATGTGTCTGTAACTTGTTTCTTGTCTAAAATTTGGGTGTTTGCAGATACGTGGCTGCTGTTTCTGAGTGATGTAACCTACATTATGCGGAGGACTCATCAACAGCCACAGAAGAAAGATGTAGAGACACATTCCTGCTGTAAATGCTGCAGAAGTCTCAGTTAACTTGTGTTTTTTAGTACCTTCATGGTGACAGTTAAGGTGAAAAATGTCAAAACATCAGGTAAGAGCAAGAGTTACAAGGTACCTTTGAAATGCTAATAAGGAGCTAATACTAAATGCTGACCCCAACAGAAGCAGTGGTAAAACTATAATAACCTACTGTGGTGCCTTTGATGCTTCTCTACTCTAACGTGTTACTGTTCTCACTTTAATGTCACCTGTTTGTCTTAATAGGTTCAGCCTTTGAAGCAGGTCCATGCTTTCATTCTAAAGACCTGTTGGTGTTGTATTTTGATGTGTGTCAGGTGGTATATAAGTCAGTGTGTGTGCTTTTTTTTTTTTTCCTTAGAGGAAAATGAGGCCAAAGGTACAGAATAGCTTAGTCTTTGATATGTTAATCTCCCAAACATGTACCATTTCCTCTGGAAAAATCAATTAACTTCCACTCTACTGTCCTCCTGTGATCCAGTATTTAGGAACATTGTGACCAAAATATGAATATTTTAACCTTGTGTCAAGATGAATGATGTGGGTAGAAATCACTTGTCGGGATGAGTGGTTGGGGAGATGACAATGGTGAGACCTCACACTGAGTTTATATGGCAGGAGGAGAGAAAGATCACTCATTCTCTCTGTCTGCAGCTCGCTCCATTAAAGATCTCTGCGTTACATTATGCATGAAGAGTCAGTATGAACCTGAAATAAAGGAAACTGAGAATCATGAACTTCATAGCAAGTTGATTAAAGGATTCGTTTTAAAGCTTCGGTTTAAAATTTGCATGATGATGACTGTAAACAACGATTCATTAAACTGGGAACTAAAGTGAAGAGAACTCTGAGTGCAACTAAACTTTGTTGCTGAGTGTCTTATCGGACAAAATTATATTGATGTCTTATTGACTTGTTCGTTTCTATCTCAGCTGCTGAAAGTGTTTTGTTTTTTTCATTTCAGGTTGCAGCATGTTACCTGAGATAAGAGCTGTGTTTGACAGGCCAAAGTCTGAGGGGTGTTCTGGCTGTCGACAGGTAAACTAGGGTCAGTTTGCACACTCTATTCCCAGGTGTATGTGTGTATGAAGCATTATGCCACCCTTCGTATTTTGCTACTAATGAACTAGATTTTGATGTAATCTTTTTAAGTTGTCTCGAGCAAATTTCCCCTCTGGCTTTTTTTTTTTTTTTTTTTTTTTTTTTAGTAGCCTCATCATTTATTATCAGTTCTTTAGTTGCAACTATGAAAAATGCCAAAAATAACACAAGCATGGTATAATACTTTTTCCAATACAAGGTGATTCCCCCAAGAGCTATAAGCTGAAAACTTGGTATGCACTCTGCAGTATGTCCTTGAACCAGTTTGAGGAAACCAAGCAAGTGGAGGACGAAAGAGGAAATAGCAGTCCTTAAAAATGGAACATTATCTGAAATGGATATCCTTTGGGAATAGGGGGAAAAAATCCCCTTAAGACTGAGATGCGCTGATGTCTGGACCTTCAGTTGATCCATTTAATGATGACTAAAGCCTCCTCAGAAATGGTCGCCATGGAGGGGTGGGCTGTCAAGAAGCCATTCTTAGGGAAGGGAACAAGTAAGAAAAGGCTGAGGTAGAGTATGTGAATGGCACAAGAACTGAGCTGAAAATCAGTGGCAACAGGTTTGATGGAAAGATGAATCCTCCTCAAAGCATGGACCCCAACATTTCTGGACAGAGGATGGAACAAAAAGCAGCCAACATGGTCCACATCCAGAGCTATGATGACTTAAATGAATAACAACAAAGCCAAAGACAAAAAAAAAAATGAACGTAGTATCCGGTCACATCTGTAGAGGGAAAAGTGAAACTAGTTGGGCATTTCCTACCATCACCATCTTGCTGTGTCGCGTGCGTCGTCACTCCCGGAAAATACTAAAATGGGCAAAGGCAAGGCCTCTCCTAGCCACAGGGCAAATGATTGACAGCCAAGCTAATGCTAACCAAGCTAACCAGAAGTGAACAGGAATGAACGAAGATAGGCGGTGTAAAGGTAAGACATGCTCAGACTTTACTACAGGTTGAGGCCTTCCTGGGAGCAAGTAGGGAGCTATTAGCCTCCACCGCTAAAACTCAGTACCCGGTCTGACACCTGTCAATCAAAAAGTCATGTGTAATTTCAAGATAAAATACCATTTAAATGGATGAGGTATAAAAAAAAAAAAAAAACATTCACCCCCTTTACAGCTGACATGAAGGTAAACTTGACCCATTAAACCAAATGATCTTTTGGACCAGGCTGTACACATGTTTAGTTCTGCTGTGGAGTCTATGAGTTGCTCTGATTTGGAGCCAGCCCCAGCGGATGAAGAAAGAACGTAACTTCTGGGCTTCACTCTTTTCCAGCAGAGTTTGCCCCTTGGCTAAAGCATCTGAAATGTCACACTGTGCTGTGTATGGGAGTTTCATCCTGTAAAGGATGTTCTTTCTGTTTACGATCATTGTTGCTTGGTTGAATACATTTAACAGGGTGTTCTGTTTATGGAGTTTATTTGTTTATTGAATTTTATAAGTGATGATAAAGGTGTTTTTGTGGTGAAACTCATTAGAAATACATTTTCTTAACATGCAGTGGGCATGTTTCACATTATTTAGCCTGTAAGGATTAGATTTTAGGACAGATATCATTTACAGTCTGATTATACAGTCTGAGCTCAAAAGTAGTCAAAATTCACACTTGTACAGTAGAAAACTCCTTCAGAGCAAGCAAGAACGCAATATAGGAAGTTTGAAGCAGATTTTGGAAACAAAGAATCACTGATAATTCCCCTCGCCTGGTGTAAAGCAAACAAACAAAGCTGTTTGGTTGTAATAACAAGATGGGGGTTGGAGTCTCTCCCAGCTGTCACCAAGTGAGAGTCTGGCCCAGTCCACTGCTGGGGTTAACACGGACTTCACTTTTGGGGTTGATGCATGTTTTGTTTAGTGTCTTTTTTATTCTGGGAGGAAGCTAGAGCACCAAAAAACAAACCTACACATGCATTAAAACACACGTACTCCACACAGAGTTTCAACCTGGGAATCGTAGCACAATATATGTGTTTCAGAAAACGAAAAAACATGCTCATGTTTGCATATTTTCATCTCTAATTTACTTGTTCCCATCATTCTTTTTTTCTAATTTAGATCAAAAACAGTTTGTAGAAACTTCACTTTTACATCTGTAAAATGTATTGTTGAATGTGTGATGACAGCAGGAACTGATTTGGGAATTTAGCAGAGGGAATGCTTCTGCTGAAGTTTCTCCTATACTATTGGCATAAAACTATAATAATACTAACCTCCAGTGATCAGAAGAACTGGAGAAGAAACAGCAACAGAAATGCCCTAACAACAAATTAAACACTGGTTATTTGGCTGCAGAATGTTTTTGGATCATGGAGACATTACCATAAGCCACCACACTTAGCCTTAACCAAACTGAATATTTCCAGTCTTGATGAAAAGTTTGAACATCTTGTTGTGTGCTAATGATTCAGTCTCAGCCATTTTCATTAGTTATTTTTATCAAAATCAATTGAAAAATTCATGCCATGCAAATTTACGGAAAAAGAATGCAAATAATTAAATAATAATTTAACTGCACAATTGTTTTCCAAATTAGGCTTGAAGTCAATTCCCATCATTTTGAAATACACAAGGGTTTTATTTCATTTTAAGTTTTGAAAATAGCAACCTATTTCAGTATGTCAGGAAGAGGTCTTGAACGGGTCACGTTTCCATCCAGCTGTTCACATGATCAACATTGGGTGGAAAACCTCATAATTTATGATGACATTAAGAAGAATTTTCTTTGCATTTAGACAAAAATGTGCAAATACGATAAAAACCTGTGATTTCTTAATCAATTACAAACAACTACCTTCAAAAAGGACAATGTCTCCAAACAGATGCAAAATGACAACAAAGAGATGCAAAAGGCCCATTACATGATTCAAAACTATCACAAAAAATTACACATAAAAGCAAACTTCAAGATGAAAACAAATAGTTGCAAAATTACTGCAAAATAGATGCACATTATGCCCTTGTTTTTAATTGCCTTTTTGTATCTCTGTCAGTCTTGGTGTCTTCTATTTATGTAAGGGAGGAGGGCTCTCTTCAAATGCCTGCTGTGACATGATCACATGTAAAGTACCTGCCCAACCACCAACACTGTTCACAAAAACTTAAACATCATCATCCAGCTGGAGAGCTGCAGACACGCTGGTAATTTTCTCAGGGGTTAGTGAACAAATACCTAAATAAACATTAATGTTATATAAGAACTGTTCATATTTGTGGTTGTTTGGGTTTGTGTGTTGCAGCTGTGGGGACACAAAGCTACTCAAACACACATAATAGATCAACACCTCTCTTGTGCAACATTCATTTCCTGTGCAGTGACCAGAACCCTCGGCACAACACGCCGGGGATCAATAGGCACATGTGCACTTCAGGTGATGAGTGCAGTGATAACCTGGCCTGTTTGCTCTCTCTCAGCAGAGATAATGGCGAGTCTTCAGCAGCCAGTGTAATGAGTCACATGCAGAAACAGCAGCGACTGATGTCATTATGCATCACTTCATCTTCAGTGGGGCCAGAAACTCAGTGTTGGTGTGCATGCATCATGTGTGTCTATGGGAGTGTGCTCTACAGTGTAAGCTTTAATATGTGCATGGATGTGTGTAATAATGTGCTTTCATTGCATGTCTATATATGTGTGTGTGTGTAAAGCAGTGCTCATCCTGAGGCACCGCCTGCTGTTCAACCCCATACCTGGAGGCTGACCTCATTTGTTGCACCATTGCTGCTCAGGACACATGGAAGTCACATGACCAGGCCCTACCGACTCCATATGGCGCATGCGCCGCCTTCTGCAGACCCCGCTGACCTTATTATCAAAATGGCCTTTTTCCAGTTTTATGCAAGGAAACTTTACTTCCTCTGAACTTCAAATCATTACACAATTTCTTCTCTTTCTTTATTTGGCATGTACGAGTGCCTCTTAACATTTTTAGAATGTTATATTTTAAGATTTGCAAGCTATGGAGGGCTTTTTGTACTAAATCAACTAAATTTAGATTATTTTTTCAATTTATTCCATTAAAATGTACCACTAACAAACACATTCAAATGTACAAATTGTACATGGGGTTTTAAATAAGTTATGTAAAGCTGTTTATGTTTTCATTTATTTTTCATGATGGTGGTGCATATATTATCAAACAGCACACAGACACTGATCATAAGGAGAATGAGCAAATTCACCCGAGAGACTAAATGCATGTGAAAGCTAAATGAATTGTTTCTTTGTTTCTATTACTACACTCATGCACTGTTGCCTTTGACCCTTAGATGCATTCAGTGTTACTGCACAACCAAGTCAAATAGGAAAAATGTGATGGAGGCATCAAAGAAAATCACCATTATTTGTTTCCATGAACATAAATTTCATTTTTAACTTTTCTGTCTTGTAGCTGTTAGCTACCCTGATATCATCTAGCGTGTGGATTTTGGTGACATCTGGTGGTGTAATCTGCAAATTACAGCCAACTGGTTTGTCTTTTTCTGGGATGCCATGAATACATAGCAATAAAACATGTTGGACTGCAGCATTTCTGAACAATTGTCATTTTCTTGTAGTTCTACTTTAATGAAAACGTGATTTATGAATACAATACAAATACAAAATATTGAGTTTAGGTTGAGAAATCAGGACGTCCACGTCAAGTGTTTTCACACATCACTGCTCCCATACTCCCACGTATCCTTTACGTTGGCATGATTGTTAGGTCATACATCAAACTAGAGCAGTGGTTCCCAAACTGGGGGCCGGGGCCCACATTGGAGTTGAAGGATAATTTCAGGGGGTCGCCAGATCATTGTAAAAAATAAAAATACAGTCTACATTTATTAAATAAATTTGGGGTTTTGTGGGCTATGGAAATTAACAAAAAAAGGGATTGATGTGTGAAATTGAAACGATGTTTTTTTAAACAAAATTTTTTGCTAATACTAATACATATTAAAAATCCAAATTTGGCAAACTCAGCCGGAAAGCTGATTTGGAGCATGTAAGTCCTTATCACAACAGTGAACCAAATCCACAAAAAAAAAAAAAAAAAAAGTATTATCCTTATTTATGAAGTTTTCAAGCCTTACATGTAGAATTTTTTATCATCAGGCGTCCAGAAATGAAGTTATAACAAGTGCTATATTAAAAATCCAAATTTGGCCTCATCTCAGTGAGAAAAGCTGAATTTGGGAATTGGTTTTTCACAGCTGTTATGCTAATCCACTAAAATCGACTTTGTCCTCCTTATTTATGTAGATCCTGACCGTTTCCAAGCCTCAAATTAAGAAGATGGCCACAGGATGACCCATTAGATACAGTATATAGCACACAATTATCCAGTCATAGCAAACATAGCAACAGAGGCGATTATGTCAATGTACATTCTCAGAAAAAGACATCAAGTCCCAATGCAGTGGACAGTTACAGTCTGTGCAGTTATAAAATACATTGCGCCTCCTTCTTTGCTATTTTCTCTATTCGCATGCAAGCTTTAATGCTCAAGAATGTCCCCATGGTTTCTGCTAGTTCTGCTCCGTTTGCCCACATTTGCCAGAACCCTGGAAACGGAGCAAATTAAACATAAGGATGCGGGAAACAGACAGAAGCCGTCTTTATCGAAGAGCATTAATGAGCCTTTTGACACTGGCCACCTCTCAAAGATAAACATCCTTATTTTATTTAATTTATTTCATTAAGACACCAAAAAATATGATTTTGATCATGTATGACTTTGAGTGTTTGCCAGCATGCCACATATGGGCAAAATCAAACCATTCTGCTCCTCTTTAGTACAGAGCTGTTTTCATTCCCACAGGATTTGAATCGTTGGCTGTGTTTACCAACCATATTGTAAAAACTCTTTATCAAGTACAAATGCATGGAGTGAAATTTCCACGGGCATACACAGACACCTGTGCCAGCTTTTTAATCGTACCCTGCATTGGACCCTCTGCTGCAGATTCATGACAGCAGTTTGTGTTACCTTGGAGTATAACCTCAGTGGGCACAAGCGTGGGAAGACAAAATATTCTTTGCACACAGGCATGCAAATTCTATCAAATTAAACCACCTGCTATGGCAGAATGTACTCGCATCCATGAAATTTCCATGCATATGAGTGGAGATTTATGTAACAAGCAGTACTGCAAAGGAATTGTGTCTTTATAACTTACAGCTGGGACATATTTACTGCTGATGCTCTGTGAATGATGCACTGGCTTCGGCACTTCATATTTCAAATATGCATAAAACCGATTTTTATTCTTTATGAGGTGTTGTATTCCAACCAATATGAAGTCTCTTTCCTCTTTTAATTCCCGGATTCAGCGGGGATAACATGATATTTTCTTAACCCATCCCCTAAGGTCCCAGCCATGATCTCACCCTGCTTCAGCCCGTGTATGATGGGATAGGGAGCTGTGCTTGGTGTGAGGAGTGTAAGTCATTGCTAAGACGTCCTCATGACTCATCCTAGTTGACATTATTTAAGATGAAAGTCAGACTTAGTGCTTGTCACAGAAATAACTGGAGGCAAAAGAAAGGAAAGACTTCAAAGAAAGGAATGAAAATCCTAATATATTATTTATGCAGCTGGGAGTGAGTAGAATTACTGTCTGACTTCAGGGATGTAAACTCACTTGTAGTAAGATTAATGAATATCGTGTACAATTTTGCACAAATCATTCTTTCAATTCAATAAAAAAATGACATCATTCCAACATGAAAAGTTTGATTTTTGATAGTTTAATCTCTCTAGATATTGTCAGACGTATGCTTATGGTTTATTTCACAATAAGTATTTATCAATTAATCTTATTCTTTTAATTCATTTAATTCAAAAGCACTATCTGCTTACAGCAAACAAAGACTAAATTTCACACTAAGGGGGAGAATGTCTTGTTTATTAACCTCAAGTTCACATCAGAAACCCACTCAGTTGTAAATATAGCTTATTCACAGACTTGCCAGAGGACTCCCTTAGGGAGCAGAGTTGCTGTATTTATAGACAACATGATATACATGGAAACAACGGAAACTGGTCTCTCACCAGCTATTGTGACAACTTCAAGCATTATTTATTATTGTGTAGCAGAAATTAAATGTTACATAGTAGACATGGACCAATACAGATATTTTAGGGCAGATACCAATACTGATATTTTCTTATCAGCCTCAGCAGATAGCCGATACAACCTGCTGATGTTTGGTGCTGATACTGCATTTGACTCTCAAATTAATATAATGAAGGATACAATGAAAATTAATTTTACAACTCTTTTAATTTAATAAAAACAAAAAAAAAACAAAAACTTCAAATAAATATATAAAGAAACACAGAATCGTTAAACTTGTTTATATATACATAAATACAGAAGAGGAGTTGGGTTGCGAAAGAAAAAAAAATCAGATAAAAAAATCTGAATTCCGAATTCTTTCCCAGAATTTGACTGTTTTAGAAATTAAACAAAAAAATGTCCCAATCTTTTTGAAAAACTCAGAATTCAGAATTTTTACAGAAATTGAAAGAGAAATCTACAGCATTGTTTTTTCTGGAAAAAAGCCTGAATTCTGACTTTTTTATTCTGAAATTTTCATTTCTCTAGAAACTGAAAAGAAAAAACAAAAAAACAAAAAAGAACTAAAAACTCTCCAAACTTCTTTTTTTTAATGTTCTGGGAAATAGTCAGAATTCTGACTTTTTTCAGAAATTAATAAAAAAAAAAAAAAAAAATCTCCCGACAAATAAATATTTTTTGTTTTTCTGGAAAAACGTGAGAATTTTGACTTTTTTCAGATATTGAAAAAAAAACTTTTTATTTTTTTTATGTTCTAGACAAAAAGTCAGAATTCTGAAATTAAAGTAAAAATTCTGACTTTTTTTCTCAGAATCTTTCTTTTTTTTTTCTTCAGTGACCTTAATCCTCTTCTGTACAGATGCGAGCATGAAAAAGTTCCGCCTTTTTATGTCAGAAGTGGTGCAGTAATAGTGCACTGGCTAAACGATTTGTCCTGCAAATACGTCATCACGCACGGTGTCCAAACTTGGTGTGTGGAGAAGTCCTTGGTCCGGGCATTCATTTATGCATTGAAATCATTTCCCCTGGGCACACAGGTGTTTCTGTGCGATTGAATTAGCAGACAAGTTGATGGTAATAACGTCCACGTTTCATACTTGTGCACAGCTAAATAACATTTTCTATCATAACCGGTAGTTTACCGTAACTACAGTTACGTACACAGATGCACAGTTATGATGAGTTATGATGTTATAAGCGACATTACAACATGACAGCCTGATAAAGTTTCTAACCGGCCACTTCGAGAAGCAGTGATGTAAAGCTTCATCATGTTACGGTGTAAATATCACTATGTATTATATACGGTAGACCAGCAGAGGAAGCGCCAGCACCCGAGGACATATAACATGTTACTAAGAAGAAAGTTATTGAAAAAATACCTCGAGGCTGCTCAGCTCTACCTTCAGTACAATCCGACGGGATTTACACAAACTTTATTCCTTCTTTGGTTTCTCCTGCGTTTCAACTCTCTCTCCTCCTCAGTTTTTATGCTTTCAGGCTGTTTTTCTGCGGTATCACGACTTTCCCTTTGGTAGACGCCATGCGGTTCTGTTTACAAGTGCTGCCGTGCACGCGAGAGGGGAGGGCGCTACTCGTTAGAAAACGCTGTGAGTAGCTGATTGGAAACCGAAACTTATGTAGAACGAACCGCATTGGCATGAAGAGAGCGTCACGACAGCCTTAGAAACCTAAACTAAAAAGGCCTGGATTCATGCATATATGCAATCAATGAGTGATTTATTTTCATGAAATTACCTCTTTTAACACACATTATACCATGTAGAAAGCATTTCTCTGAAAGAGATTAAAATAAAATCAGGTAAAGGGCCTTCAATGGACAGTTAAGTGGAAGGAGGAAGTTTTGAGGAAAACGGTGTACAAGCCGGAGGGGTGACAGCAGGCAGCCTGGAGAAGATGGTCAGGAAAAGGCCATTCAAAAGTGTGGAGGACTTCATAAGGAATGGACCTGTGAGCTTCATTAAGTCCAGCATAAATGCTGCCGTCTACCAGGACATTTTGGAGCACTTCGTGCTTGCTTCAGCAGACCAGCTGTATGAGGATGCAGACTTCATCTTCCAGCAGGACTTGGCACCTGCCCACATTGCCAAAAGTACAAAATCTTGGTTCAACAACCATGCTTGATTGGCCTGCAAACTCACCTGGCCTGAACCCCATTGAAAACATGTGGGGCATTGTCAAGAGAAAGCTGAACGGGAAGAGACCAAACAATAAAGAAGAGCTCAAGGCTGTGATGGAAGGATTTTCCATCTTCTCTGTGCTTTTATTCACAGAAGTCCAAACCACCGCTTCCAAACCACTTCCCCTTCTTATTTTAGACACCAGCTACCCGCTGCAGTTGAATTTTTTGATCAGATGTGCAGAAGTTATGAACTCCGCTTTTCAGCAGTGCTTGGGCAGATATTTATCCAGTTTGCAGGCGACCATGCTGGGCAAGGATGTGCCAAGTTACACCATGTTACGGTGTATGAGGGGAAAGTGGGGCTGTGTTGACTTATCCAGAACATTTCCTGATGTCTGAATGTGGCCAGGATGCAATAAGTCCGCGGGGAAGCAACAGGTTTGAAAAGACGAGTCCTGTTAAAGAGCGAATGGCCCACTTATGTTCCGCAATGCAAGTCTGAAAGCAGCTTTAATTGTATAATTTTTTGTGATTAATCACATCTTTTTTAAACAAATCAGCTGCTTTATAACAGCAGTGTTCACATAACAGCAGCAGTTAAATATTTCTTGTAAACATCAATTTAAATATCAAAATAATAAAACATATCAAAGCTGACTTTTTGTACTTTACACGTCATACTGATGAAATCACATCATGCCGGTTTCATCAGGCCCTGCTGTCTCTGCCATATGTTTCATAGAGGTTTTTTGCTCAGTAGAGCCTTATAAAACAAATGTATCAAACTCAAACTCAAAGTGTGCCAAATTTTTTTCAAAAAAAAGGTTCAAGACACCACCTGGACTGGGTCAGTGCTTTTTGAAAACTGAGTAAAAAGGACCTTGTTGCAGACTTTGAACCCAAAACTAACACAGCCCATGAGTCACTGCCTATAAGACATTTCTCGGTAAATAAATGAAAAATCAGCTGAATTTGTTTCTGTTTTATTATGAAATGAAATTAATGAAATGAGAAATACTTCACTTATCCTATGGAGAAATTTTAATTTTTCAATTTCAGTTTGGCTTTATCGGCAGCTTCCTTTTGTAATTTCTAATAAAAGCATTTCTCACTAGAACCTGGAGCTAACACTGCTTATCAGACCATTTTTATCTATAAAGACCTTAAACAATAAATTAATTAAATAGGAGAACATCCCATCATATCGCACTTTAACATATAAATACTTTTTACAGTCAAAATCATGTCTCCGGTTTTACTCAGTCCATCGACGTCAGACAAAAACTGTGAGTTTAAATCTCTATTTTGTAATCAAGTTAACAGCAGCCGCTATGTGACCTAGTTTTTTTTTTTTTTTTTTTTTTTTTTTTGTCACAGCACTTTGAAAACAAGGTGTAATTTGATGGATTTGCTTGGGTTAACTCCTGCCCAAACTTTAAGTGGTAGTGAGGTCACCAGACTTAAACTTTTTTGTCATCTTTTATTTATAGAGGCGGTCCTATTAGGGACAAGCATGACTTTGGATGGTGGGAGGAAGCCAGAGTACCTGGTAAGAACATATAAACTCTTCATAGAAACCGTTGAACCCCTCCCCAGCTGAGGCATGAACCAGCAACCTTCTTGCTGCAAGGTTGCGGTGCTACCACACCACCTTCTAGCCCACTTTAAGGTCCTAAAGTTAACTCCTCGTGTTCTGGTGCTCATTTTCAGATTCCATTTTCAAGGCTTTGCCACACAGTGATTCCTGGTGGATGATTCAGTTAGAAGTTTGTCAGCTCACCTGCATCGTTTTCCTCCTGTATCTTTAGGGTGCTCAGCTTACATGAGCACTGCAGTGACTCTGGCCCCGGGGGTTTGATTGACATTGTCAGTTGTGTGCATTGGGGGGCTTTTAGAAGTAATGGTGCGTGTATAGCACCGGTGGGTCAGCTCACTGGAGGTGACAGCCTTCTTTTAGAGTTTGCAATGCCATGCAGAATGACCCACATCCCACCTGGATACAACAATTTTTTCTTGATTGACTGTTTGTTATAAGCTTCTATTTTTTATTTGCTAGTTTAAGGCACGTTCCAACTCCCCAGAAAAATTTTTTAGTTTATAAACGTCAGTGCCGGACTTTTTGGCATTGACCTATGGTATGTCAGCATGAGAAATACTAGCCCTAATGCAGCGTGTGAACAAACCGAAATATGTTGGGAGCCCTGGCTAACACCAACTGAAAAGTGGATTTTTGCAGGAGAAAGAACAACTTGGTGTTAGTTCAGATTATCTATTTGCAAGTAACAATGTCCTTTTAATCTTAGACTGAGTCAGTAGAAAATTCTCTTTTTCCAAAACCTATAAGTCATACCCATCTGCCTTAACCATGAAATTCTATTTGTCTTCAAAAAAAAAAAAAAAAAAGGCCAATAAAGAAAACATTAAAGTTTTGGATTAACTGTTACTGGTTCACTAAGTAAGTATGCACATCGTTCGATAAGCAAGTTTGCTTTTGCTATCGGGGTGAAGATCATCAATCTTCTAAGAACGCTCTTATCTAGACCCTGCAGACAGCAGAGCACGGTGAGGATCGTTCATTTTTCCTTTAAATTTAACATGAGTCAGACTGAACTGCTGTGTGAGAAGCTCCAGCAAACGCGAGTGGAGACATCCACCTGCCACCTGGGTCGCCGTCTACTTCACTGACGGCTCGGGAGACCAGAGGATTGTGGTCAGCAGCACAAGAACACATCAGACTTCCAGTAAAACTCCACACAGCAATGATGGAAAAGATGCTGAGTACAGGGAACAGGTTGGCATTTTCTGGTATGGTGTGAAAACAACAACTTCACCTTCGATGCGAACGAGACAAAGGAGATTGTTGTGGATTTCAGGACAGGAAATAAATAGGATTTCATTAAATCCTACTGGTGGAAGTGGTTATAGGGCAACAGATACTTGAGTGTGTACCTTAACAACAGACTAAACTGGAAATATATCACTAAAACTGTCTACATGGGAGCTGGGTGCAATGTAGTTCACTTTGAAGCTGAAACATACCCCATCACAAAAAATACTTAATTGGTGAAGTGATCCTGAAAGTCTGATGAGATCAAAACCGGCATCATGGAATCATGTGAGAGAGAGGTAGGATCACTCTAGTTTGTGATGTGTATTAAATCATCTGATCATCTTATATAACTTCAATATAACTCCAGACATGCATCACAGATGATTGGCAAATGTCCATGCACTCACAACAGAAGCAAGAAGTGAGTCATTATATGGTTCTTTGCAAATAACAGGAAGATGCTGGTTCTGTTATATTTTTAGTAGTGACTCAGAATATGCTGATGTCCATGATGTTAATTTACTGCAAATGCAGCTACACACACTTTTCTCTTCCCGTAGGCTCTTTTTAAATGGTGGAAAATGAGTTTACAAAGTAACTTCCAGGGATTTGGTCACATCGCTTTGATTTGTTTTGTTAATTACGGACGTTAGAAGTAAATACTTTTTTTTTTATCAGAAATGCAATGCTTTAAAAGTAGAAAATAGTCATAAGGTGAGGGGGGGGGGGGGGGGAGGACATAGAAGGACAAATGCATCAAGATGCATTTATAATTAGGTTATCATCACATTGCAGCTCTCATAATTGAGTGAAATCTAATTTAGCCATGAAGTGCTGAGATGTTTCCATCCGTAAAAATTTGCAATGAAAATGGGAAAATTTAAGCTGGAAGAAGATCCGAACTGATATGTCAGGAGACATGTAGGCCAGCTTACATCCTAAGCCCATCGCAGCTGCTATCAGGGGCAGGTTAACCCTGGACAACTCACTGAAATATATTTATTTCAAGTCAAGAGGAGCCAAGTGGAGGAGTTCAAGTATCGCAGGGTCTTATTCATGAGTGAGGAGAGAATGGAACAGGTGATCGACAGGTGAATCGGACTGGCGTCTGCAAGGATGTAGGTTCTACATTCATGTGTTGTGGCAAAGAAGAAGCTGAGCCAAAAGGTGAAGGTCCCCATTTACCGATTGATCCACATTCCTACCTTTGCCTATGGTCATGAGCGGTGGGGTAGTGGCTGAAAGAATAAGATCCCAGACACACAAGGCTGAAAAAAAAACCTATAAAAAGTAGTTTCCTCCAGGGTGTGTGGGCTCTCCTTTGGAGATGGTAAAAAATTTGGTCAGAGAAGAACTGCTGCTTCTCCACATCAAGAAGAGCCAGATGAGGTGGATCATGCATCTAAGGAGGGTCTCTGGACTTCTCCCTGGTGAAGTATTCCAGCTGAGGATGGATGGATGGATGGATGGGTGATTTTTACATCAATAAATATAGTTGAGAATCTTATCAAAAGGCCCATTTATGCTCGACACAGAAGACGGATACGCAGACAGATGGACAGTTTCGTCCGTCGTCTTAGGTCTGTTATGCACGTAATTTTGTGCATTGTGGAGGAGATTGTTGGTCTGTCACTCGACGCAGAAGATGGAGCAATACCACCAGAAACCGCGGTGTCAGTGTTGAGCTGTGGAGCTGATATGCAGCCATCGAAAAGGACAAACCAGAGAAGAAGAACAGGAACCCGGGGAAAAAAACAACACGAAAACCACCAGAGCCAAATAGCCCAATAAAAGCACCTGAGAAGGACGACGGCAAACAAACAGAGAGCATCTGTAGACATGGCTGGAGCTTTTGGATTTTCTGAAAATATACTCAAATCTACGACATCACATTGCCAGGGCACAGGGACAGGTAGTACTGCCCCCTAGTGGACAAACTGATTTATGAACCATGGGAACACAGAGAACGCTTGGATGCTTGGAAGCTTGGAAGTATGAAAGCAGCCATTTCCGTTGCCATTTCCGTATATAAGGGAGCATAAATGAGCCTTGAGAGGAATTCCAATCCCCCCTTAGCCCTGTCTTTGGCCTTCAGCATTCATGTGAAGGGGGAGTGGTGTCCCAATTCTGGTTCAGACTGAGGGAAAGGGGCTATCTGGCCCTCAAAACAGAGATTTTCCAGGGACACACTACAAAACAAGTGGTATGATATTACCCACAATTTCATGCAAAATATGGGCAAAATAGCTGAAAAATGTCAGCTTGCAAGGAGGAAGCTGTATAAGGACTAAAATAAATAAGAATATGAGTTAAGAATTTGAGTTAGTTTCACCAGTCTTTTTCTGTATTTCTTGCAAGTCTGAAATAAATATTTCTTTTTAAAAAAAGGAAATTGACAGCAGCAGCCAAAGTTAAAGTAAACTGCTCATGTCTGTAATGTAACATTAACCTTAAGCTTGAGTCGAAGGCATCTTCTTTTTCTTTCTTCCTTAGGTTTTTCGTCCCAAAGCCAAATTAATGATCCACTCATCCAGGAAAGGGAGATTATTGCTGCTGCAGACAGCATTGCGAACTCTTCTGGAAACAGCCGTGATGCAAGTTTACTGTGCTGTGGTCGACCATTTGTGACGGGTGAGGATTTCGAAGGGTTGTCCCATTTCTTAATGGAATAAATAGGACTTGAAACTTTGTTTCAAGTCCTATTTGAAACTTTATTTCAAGTCTTGAAACTTTATTTCAAGTGCAAGGACCAAGGGTTAGGGGTAGGGATGAAAACAGGAATTGCATTTGGGCCTAATATTATCTTAAACAGTGTATTTCCAGATTTCCCAGAATTTAGTATTTAGGACTGAAAGCTAAAATTCAACCTGAGGGGAACATTAATGTCACAACAATCTATTCAACAGGCTACACTCTTGATGCAGTTCATTTAACCACAACTGTCAACCTCATGTGGTGGAAGGAAAAATATAAAAAAGTCACAGAATGAATCATCAGGGAATAATGAGTCCATCTCATGGTTCCTCACTTATTCATGACTGGGCTTGATCAGATTTTTTTTTATCCACAGATGAGCAGTTAACATGGCAAGAAATATGGTTTTAATTAGTCTTGAATACATATTTCTGTAAGAATAATGTTTGATTTTGTGTCTATTAACAGACAAATCAAGAATGACTTTAATAATATGCTTTCACCACAAGAGAGAAAGGGGGGGGGGATCTTCTTCCTACCCTTTAGCTACCCATACAGCAAATACCTGTTTCTAAGCACAAATACACTTTAAATAGCTGCATTTCAATCCTATAAGCACCAGTTCTCACCATGCAGCTACGACCCCCTCTCCACCTCATCCTGTCATCATCCTCAGATCAGCAGAAACCGTCTGCCCTCCACTCCTCTCTGTTTTGACACTAATTGCACTTTGTCGAGATCAAACTGCCTCGCAGAGTTTTACCTCACTAAAATTCACTCTGACACTTGACAGTCACTAAAAGGAGCTTCATATCTCACACTTCAGACAGGGATGTAGTTCTGTGTGATAAAAGACAAATTTAATATTCAAACCTACTTTTTTTCAAACCCCCCATCCTCAGCTTCTCCCATGCTTCTCTCAACTTCAGAATCACACTTCTTCAAGGTTTTGTTCAAAGTGGAGAGTCGGGGAGAGATGCTGTCTGCACTGTTTGATGTATTCTAACTGCTGTGGCATGTTGTGCATGATTGCTAATGAAGGCTTCCCCTCCAAAAACCAATCTGCGAAAAAGGTTGGCAAGTCTCTCAGTTTCCTCAGTTTGTGATTTGTGGATGTTTCTATTCAAAGTCGTGACAGCTAAGTACTTCAGAGGCTTGGTTTTTGAAGCTGGAAGTCATTCAAACAAAGTACACGCTGTAAAACCTGTTCAACCAATGACTGGTTGTAATAAACTTATAAGTAAGTAAGTAAACAATAAGTAATTAAATTTAAATTATTTCTTTATTTAGACAATGCTTTGGTACACTCTAAGAATAGATTGGTTGAATTCAACCAATCTGGTTGTTATTTGTCCAACCAATCTTTTGGTTGTTTGGCAAAATACAGTATTTTGGTCAAAGTGACCAATACTAGTCACTTTGACCAAAATATTGACAAAAATTGTGGTTAATCTAACCAATCTTTTGGTTAAAACAACCAAAAGATTGGTTACACACATAACTACCAATCAGATTGGTCAAATTCAAAACTGTTTTTAGGATGCACTTAATCGTATACCATTGGAAACCTTGTTTATTTATCTTTTCAATTTGGAAATTTGTAATAAAAATTTGTGGGATGAGCAGCAGAGGTGCACACATTCGTTTGGCCGATTTAAAACTTACCAAATTTCCTCTACTACTTACAGATTATTCTACAACTGGCTCTTGTTGTCATTTATTGGACTGGATGATTGAAGTCTGAAGAAATGGGAGAGGACTGAAGTCAGTCCTCCCAGATGACATTTTCACCCACAGAGCAGGCTTTATCAGAGACTACCTCCAGAATTTGGGAGTGGAGAGGAAGGAATACCCTTGCACTTTGAAAATGGATTGGTTGAATTTGACCTATGTGGTAGGCAGTTATGTGTCCGACGAAAAAGTTTGGTTAGATTAGCCAATATTTTGGTCTTAAAGACATACAAATTGGTCACTTTGACCAAAATACTGATTTAGCTTTTGGTTGTTTTAACCAAAAGATTGGTCAGACACATAACTACCAATCAGACTGGTCAAATTCAACCAATCTGTTTTTAGGGTGTATGTTTAGTCCTTGTGAGATCTTGGGCAAGCTGTGCCAAAGTGACCAACACAGAGTCAGCTGGCAGAGGAATGGGATGACCAAGCTGGAGACTAGCATGAGGAGGCTGGTCCACATGCTACTTTAGTCCCTGTTTGTTTAATATTTTAAAAAAAAAGTTGTCACTGTGTCTTCATTCTATAGATGTCAATCATCCAATCCAGTAAATGACCCCCAACAAGAATCAGTAGCAGAATGATCTGTTTGGCATTGCTAGAGAAGATTTGGTAGGTTTTTAGTGGGTGCAAGCCACTAACTTCTGCTGCTCATCTCACAAATGCATCTTATAACAAATGTTGTACTATTTAAAAGAGAAGTGATCAGACTTTGTAATTAAAAAGATTAAGAAGATTAGAAGCATCGTTACAACAAAGAAATAATCTATCTTACACCAATTTCCTTGCTTTTTGCCCCAAGTTAATATCTGTAAAAACCCTCCGGTTGTTTTCAAAGATCATCTGTAGATGTGAAATAGCAACAATAAGACATTAAAACACCTTTAATCAGGAGCTCGGAGATCTCTTCCATGTTTGCAGTGCAGTTAGTCCAGCAGTGAAATGAACTTGACTGGTTCGAAGAGTAAATGTTGATCCTACAGGTTGAGCACTTTGGCTCTGTTTATGTCTTTGATCTGATTTGGAAAGTCAAGAGTGGACAGAGATGAGAGCTGCAAGTGTGATGTCGAAATTTAAAAAAGACATCTATGTGAAAACTTGTTTTCTTGTCTGCTTTTCACACTGTGAGTTTTTCTATGTATTTCAGTCAACTCCTTTGTGTTTCGGTCTTTATGCTGAACTTTTTCTTGTATCCTCTGTGTTTCGGTCTTTATGCTGAACTTTTTCTTGTATCCTCTGTACTTCCTCAGCTGACTTCCTCTCATCAACTTTTGCGTTATTTGTCTCTTTGTCAAAGTTACTTCCTGTTTCATTTGTCCAGTTACTTTGTAAGTTACTGGTTTTGTTTTTCCCACCTTTGTTGTTTCTCTTGATTCTAACCAAATCCTCATCACATAACATATAAAAACTAATGCAATGCTTAACTGAACATGGAAATCTGTTCATGACAAAGATTCTGAATATCTTTCTATTGGCTTTGTTTGCATGGCCCCTGCATGCAAATACCATCACCATCTAATTATGTAAAGAAATTGTGTTTATATCAAACCGTGTTTTTAAATAAAATACTGAAATGCCGTCTTTCCTCCTATCTCCTCTCCTATTGTGGCATGTTATTAGATCTGGTTTTGCCTTTCCATCTTCTTTACCCACTAAAACAAGAAAACTAAAACACTAGATCAACAGCAAGCACTAACTGATGCTGTAATTTACCTAGAACAAGGCCAGCCACCCATCTCTGCGGCTGCAGGATGTCTTCTGCCTGTTTCTGTCAGCCTACCTTGCCAGGAGCACTGGCAACACTTGCAACATGGGAAGTGCATAAAGGATTAAATTATGAATGGAGGTGCAGAAATGCAGAAGAAATTGCTGTGATAATAGCATGACAGCATATTTAATTTGCAGATAATTGCACTTTGGATGCTTTTAAGGCTCATCCCACACAGGCATATTCAATGAAATTGACAGATAGTGGTTGTTTTCACCTTAGAGAACCCCAAAACCCAGTTTGAAAAAAAAAAAAAAGGAACATGAATTAAAACTGACTGAAGAGACTGAAATGTCATTTTAAAAACTCAGGCTTTTCATCTGAAAGTGGTAACTAGATCTTTAATCAGACATATGTAATAGAGTCCAACATTTTGAGGGGTGTAGGTGCATACTAACTAAATACTTATGTCACATTTTGATTTTTTTTTTTTTAAATGAACTCTGCCCCTAAAATCTAAAATCTGCTTTTCTGTCTTAACTGTTATTTAGGCAAGCTAAGTGTTTTTACGTATGATTTTATTTATTAATGAGGAGGATGCAGGGCAGCAGCGAGACAAAGAGAAAAGCCGAGAAAATTCAAAACATTTCTTCCAGCTATTCTAAGGGGAAACATAAGATTGTTAACTAATAAAATGGAAAAGCTCAAACCAAGCCAACTTGGCTTCAATGGCTATTGAACAAAGTCCTGAACATAAAATAACTAAAGCATAAAACATCTGAGGGCATAAAGACACAAAATCAGATAGAAATTAAACAAAAAGAAAAGAAAAAAAAAGAAATATTTTAAAATACAAAGCAAAAAATCTATAAAATAATTTTTTTAAAAAAAAGCAATAAAAGCAGCTCACACTGTGTTAAACATCAATGAAAAGTGGTGTGTTTTAAAAAGAGATGCCACCTGCAGTGGCAGCAAGTTCCACAGAAAAAGCTCTGCCCCCTCTGAGCCTCAACCGTGTCCTGCATGCACCCCCAGGAGCAGCTGACCAGCTGACCTGAGGGACTGGGAGGGGGAGTGCATGTGTAACAACTCAGAGAGGTAGGGGGTGCGGTCAACAGGCGTGACCCCAAGGGGCAAACTCCACTGGGAAAGAGTGAAGCATGGAAGTTAAGTTTAATAATTGTAGTTCTTTCTTCACTAGGGACTGGCTCCAAATCAGAGCCAGTCCCCATAGACTCCCCATGTTAAAAACACCAGCTTCACAGCAGAAATAAACATGTTTACAGCCTGGTTCAAAGAATCATTTTAGATTTATTAGGTCAAGTTTACCTTCATGTCAACTGAGAGGGGGGTGTATTTCTTTATAACTCATGATTAAATGTTATTTAATCTTGAAATTACACATAATTAGCGGCGTGACCGGCTGGTGGCTAACAGTTAGCTCCTTGTTTGCTCTTTGTAAGGTCTCAGTCTGCAGCAGAGTAGCAAAAAGATGGTTTTTAGCAGCTAACAGCAATTCCAAGCATGCCTTACATTTAGCCCGCCACTTAGGAGGCTAATCTTTGTTACTGTAGCTCCTGTTAGTTTCAAGTTAGCTCGGTTAGCATTTAGCATAGAGTAGGTCAGTCATTTGCCCCAAAGCTGCCCATTTTAGTATTTTCTGGGAGTGACGACACACACGACACGGCAAGATGACGACGGTGGGAAACGTCCAACTGGCTTCACTTTCCCCCGTTCAGACGTGACTGGATATGTCCTTTTTTTTTTACAGTCTTTGCGTGATTCCGTATTTTACACAGGCTGCAGGACAAAGATAGAGACAACAAAATACGATGCATTATAATCTGTGTTGTAATAAAAGAAAGAATCACTGTCTCAAAGTCTGGTTTTAAAGTGTTTTGTATGAGTATGAAATGATGAGTTGCTTATTTAAGGAGGAGACTTATGTTTTAGTTAGATTTACTGAAAAAATAACTGGACATTAAGGCAGAAAATACAGTAGGCTATATCCTAAATACAGATTCTTACTGTTTGGTTTTAACTCTTCAGATGGAGAGCAAATGTGACCCGGACAATCTTTAACATCTCTGTGGCTCATAGGGAGTCAGCAGATCAGATGCGCTGCATATTTGTATATCTAAGCTGTATGTTAGTAGTAGTATTGTGTAGTTAAAGGAGGGGATGGGGATAGGTGAGAGGTGGCGATAAAGAAATGAAAAAAAAACCGAAAAAAAAGATTTGGATATATTATTATAGGGGGAAAAAAAAAATAAAAGGGGGGTTGGAAATACAATACTAAATCATAAAAAAGCAAGGAGATGTATGTTTGAGAATGGAAAAGATGGAAATTAGCTCATATAAAACTAGAGAGGGCACGAAATTAATAGGGGCAATATGGAATAGTAATAGTAAGGAAGAAATAAATAGGGGTTAAAAAAATGAGAGAAAATAAAGAAAAAATCGAGAAAAATAGAACTATTTAAATAAAAATAGTTCAAAGATTATTCATTTATCTCTGCAATCGTTTCTAGCAGTTAAATTTTTGTTCCAAGTCCATCAACTTTTTTCTGTGTGGTGCCAAAAACTTTGCAAAGGGGATCTAAGTGGACATGATGGCAATAAAGCTTTTGTGGATTTAAAGTACCCCTTGATGCTTCAGTGTTGTGCTTTATTTTGACCATTGCTAAGTTACGTGTGTATGCTGGACCTGAAAAGGGGAAACAAAAGAAGGGGGGGAGTGTGAGGAGAAGAGAGAGGGAGAGAGAAGGAAAAGGATGCAAGGATACAAGAGAAAACAACAGCAACAACTGCACAACCAAAACAAAGGAAAACCAGACAACCACCTGCTGCAACTGTGAAGAAACTTAACAGCAATAGTCTATGGCCTGACATAAAGCTGACAATCATCAGGAGCAGCTATAAAAACATCCGTGCAACTCCAAGCTTGGACTGCTAGCAAACCAAACTGAGGGCACAGAAAGCATCATAAGTATATTAAAAACAGGTTAAAATCTTCTGTATTTTTAAGAAACAGTGCAGTATAATCAAAACTCAGATGCACATAGAAATAAATTTCAGTGGAGAAAAGCAAATGTTAAATAAACTGGTAAATAATGTAAGAATTGGAGAAGGAACAACAATCAGGAATGTGCGGCCACTTCAGGAGTCATGATCACATGACATCTGCATCTTCAAAGGATTTAAATCCGCAGGTTCTGAATGAAAGAGTCTGAAAAGGTTAACGAAAAGCTACAGATTGAAAACTCAAAAACCCAATACAATCTGCTCCACATTAGTGGAAGAACCCCGGTCTGCCCACTAAAGTGTCCAGGCGTATTTCAACGAAAGGTAAACAAGGCGTTAGTAGGGCAGCTTTCCAACGGGGAGGGCTGTTCCGTTACGTGATACAAATGACTGTGATGATGGAAAGCTGTTAAGCTAGCTTTTATAATAGCTTTGAACAAAAGAGATGAGAAAACTGAGTTTTTATTTAGATCTGCTGGGGCATAAATTTGTCACTGTTGCAGACGTTTATGTCAAACATGGTTCTCATTAGGGATGGGCAATACCAAAATTTTTCATGTTAATACGATACCAGTAGTTTATGGTACTTTTTTAGGAATACCAATACTTTTTGTCCTTTAAAAGAAAATCACATGATTGTACATTTTGCATTAATACCTTGAATACAAGGGTATTAGATATAAGTAAAAGCTGACAACAGTGGTACGTACTGGAAAGAAATGCTTTTTAAAATAATAGTAATCTATAGTGATGATAAAATTAAACAAAAATAGATTAAAAACGTCTTTCAATTATGAAATAACACAATATATGCTAACTAAAATAATCAAATTTATCAATAAAATGTTATGTAATAGTAATATTACAAATTTACCAAAACATAATGTAGAATAATCTGCACTGAACCACTGAAAGACAACAAAACTTCATCATCATCATCACTAACAGTAGCAACATCATCATGCCATCTGATAGGCTACCACCATCATGTGATAAGGAAGCTAGAATCTGGCTGCTTTCATCATTTCACTGCCTAAAACTCTCAGAAGTAGAAATAAATTGCATGTTTTGTATCTGTACAGTGGTATCACAATACTCAAAAAAGTATCGATTCCGATATTTTGTCTGGCTGGTATCAAAGTACCGACTCCAAGTTATCGATATGCCCATCCAGAGTCCTTATCAAGGTCCTCCCTCATGTGCGAGCGCAAACTGATGGGGAAGGGTAGTAACTAAACTCTGGACGGGTAGTTATAGGAACTGTGCTCCTAGATCCTCTCTGTCCGGATGCACCTATCGCTGCATGACTGAGCACTGGACCATCTCTCCTGTGGCAAACAAATCTCTCTGTAGCTTCTCTGCAGTGTTGCAGCTTTGTTTCCTCTTTTCTCTCTGCAAAGCAGTAGTTTGGTCTTCTATATCTTCATAAAGTTGACTTCCAAAGCTCTTATAAAATGTTTCTTGGTATCTCCTTGCTGGAATAGCTTTGGTAGCTTTTTATTACATTTCTTACAGACATCCGTCTATGTCACCGAGTGGAGTATATAATGGTTGTTCATGATCTTAAAGCTACTGTAATATTTTACCTACCTGCACGGTAAAAATCCAAACAACAAATCTGTCATTTGTAACATTTCTTATGAACTTATGAGTAAATAGTTTGAAATAAAAGCTTTGCTAGCTTATATTGCAAGTATGCTATTTAGCTGTGTAATAAAATGAAAATTCTTAAGTGGAGACAACTTCAGGTAATAACTTGTGCCTCCCTAAATGCAACAAAAGGCACAATGCAGGTAAAATGGTTGTTCAAGTCTTGGGAATAGTTTCATCTCACCATGACAGTAGTATGAATAGATTAGTGGCTTGTACCAAATAAAAGTATGTAGATTAGTGTGTATGGTTCATATACTGTAAAGTATATTTTCTTTACTGGATATGAAACATTCAGGTTCTGGGAAGGTATGTCATTCTTGGAACTTCAGTACGAAAAATGTTGAATGGAAATGTTTTATTTTTCTTCATTAATAAGATGATTTTAAGGGATTATTGAAGTCTTGAATACAGGCATCCTGGGCAGCAGGATGGTGCGGTGTTTAGTGTTGTCTCCTCACAGAAGTCCCTGGTTCAAGTCCAAGTATGAGGAGTACGGAGTTTACTTGTTCTAAGTTCTTTCAGTTTTTTTTTCTTTTTTTATCATAGTGTGACAAACCTTCAGTTTGGCAACATAACTTAATAAATTCCTGAGGGATCATGATGGATTCTGTAAAGAAATGCAAGAAAATATCGGAGGAAGAGAGGAAAAGAAAGAGAAAGAAACGGAACAAGAGATAAGACAACAGTCAAGATAAGACTGTCTTTTACTGGCTGGAGGGAGCTCACAGTACAGGTAGGATGCAAGATGGATGCCAGTTTAGTCGTCGTAAGGGGCGCCTCACTGAGAAAATTGTAATATGTTCTGCAGTGCATCTTTAACTTCCTCTTATTAGTTTTAGAAGTTAGCAACATCTTAACATGTTAATATTAGCATATTGAAATCAGTATGAATTCATGGCACTTCTGTTTTCTTTATTTGACAGTAAAAAAAAAAAAAAAGACTTCTTGTACATACACTCACAGAAACAACCTCAGATTATAAACTTTTATAAACTAGAAACTTGTCAAATACAGTAAAATCCTGTCCTACAAAGCTGCTTTTCTGTACATCATAAAACCTGTAATGGTTAAGGGGTCCTGTCACTATGCCTTCAACTCACCATCCGCCCTGGCTACCTGGCTGCTGGGATGGGAGACTGGGATTCATAACCCACCCCGGCCCTCCCTCATCCTGCCCTTAAATGCATCTGTCACCAGAACAATCGTCCTGCTGACCTCAGGGCAAAACTGGCCCATGTTAATTTATATTTTGAACAAAGGAAATATGTGTCATATGTATCTTTTGGTGAATTTCTGCAATGATTGTTGCAAACGTGCTTCACCAAGTCACCTCTGTTTTATAAATCTGAACTTTAAACCACTGCTCATTCATCTGATATCATCTATGTGGACACCAGCAGATAGAGATGCACCAAATACCTTAAAATATCATCTCTGTAATGTCATACATGACAATGGTGCAACGCTAGGAACCAGTATGCCCTGAAAATAGATGTAACATAATATTTGTGCATCACTGCACTCAGAGATGAAACCCAACACTCCTCTTCCCTCTGCCTCAGTTGTCATCAGTAGACGTCTGTAACATCCTCTGCTTCTGAGCTTTTGGTTGCTTATCAGTGTGCTGCTTTGAAGTACACGAACACAGAAGTGGAAAAAAAATGTGACAAACAAATGCACACCCTGACAGTTCCCGAGAGTTAAAACAAACTGGAAGTGGAAATTCCCATTCTGCTGATTAATGAGGTGATTCATTCACAATGGTTCAGTTTCTAATTAGCACACTGTAATGAAAAGAGCTGCTTGCTTCACCCTTCATCAGCAGTGCAATGCGCCGCCATTTGCTGGCAAATTAATACAAAGAGACAGCCGTGACCTCCCGAAGAGGGTGTGTGTGTGTGTTCACCAGCTGTTTCATTCAGCCATCTGTGGCTTCAGGTGCTTAGAAGTATGCTGGAAATTTCACAACCTGGTGTGTCGAACATTAGTGTCCCTTTTTCACATTATTTCCCATTTTGCCTTCAGAGCCACCTTCATTTCTCATGGCAAAGATTCAACAAGGTGTTGGAAACATCGCTTAGAGGTTTTGCTCCATGTTGACATGATAGCGTCACACAGTTGCTGCAGATATGTCGACTGCACATCCATGATGACAATCTCCCGTTCACCACATCCCAAAGATGCTCTGTTGGACTGAGATCTGGTGACTGTGGAGGCCATTGGAGAATGGTGAACTCATTCTCACGTTCAAGAGAGCAGGCGGAGATGATCTGAGTGTAACCTGGCCAGCCCTGGTACTGGCAGGTTCAATTCGTCTTCTCTGGCGTTGCTCTACGTTGTGTTAATGACAAAGGTCGAAACAGTGGTCTGGTCTGGCACAAACAGGCCGTTTATTCTGTGAATTAACAAGAGTGCTGGTCAGGCCTGCTGGCTCGAAGTCGGATCACAAACACGCTCTGCACAGAAATGGAAAGGCGCAGTATCAGGAACACATCAGCTCGATAAGCCAAGGTGCCAACAGAACAATTAAAACCACTCTGGATATATCCTAACAGTGGCCATAAAAAGTCCTCACACGTATAGCTTCCAAATTAGTCCATAACTGCAGAAATGGTCCCATGTGCAGAGCACTAACTAGACCCGACTTACCTCGGACGCCTCCACCCAACACTGGTGAATATCAGACGCAGCTGATGACGTAAGTGCGCCAGCACAAGGGAGGAGGTGCCCGTAAGCTCACAGACCACACAATGAAATAACACCCGTAACCATGGCAAGTGGAATGACAGTATTAACTCTGTTACATGAGCTTTGTGCTTATTTGAGTTGCTATTGCCCTTCTATCATCTCCAGTCTGCACATTCATGCTTTACTTTTTGATCATTTACACACTTTTCCATAAAGTAGCCAACCTTTAAAGGAGTACAGTGCAAGTTCCAGCTTTTTTTCGGAAGTTCGCCCCCTCTGGCGACAAGTGGAAGTGACGCTAATGTCCTGCTCACGCACTGCGTTGGTCTTTATTAGTTTAACCCACATTACACTCAGTCTGAGCCCAGAGTTAGAGTCACGATGTCTGCTGAAGTAATAAAGTTATAAATCTGCAAGTTGTTTGCGATTTGATCGTTGAGTAAACTGATGGACTGTATGCTAACAGTAACAACAGGCTAACGTTGGCTTGTAGTTTAAATATCCAAATTCAGAGGCTGAGACCACGATTACCTTATAAAATAACCTCATCATCTAAATTTAGCAAGTGGCTAGAGTGTTTATCTTCCCCAGAACAGTCATATGGCTGTCATACTGCTGCATTTACATGCTAAAACTTAGCATTGCAATATTATGCATCCTTATTTCTGTCATTCAGCACATTTACCTTGTTAGCGAGAAGCCAACTGAGGGTTCCGTTTTATTCCCAGACTGGATCAGAGTTCCCTGCAATTTAAAAAAGGAAAGAATAAAAAAGCTGCTCAGTTGTTTACTCCCGTCTCACTGCGGTGCTGGTGTTGTGCCGAAAAATGCCCCCTTGCCGTGGGGACGGGTCAGACTCCAGTTTGGTTTTCTTTCTCAGTCTCACAAGACAAAAATTTTCGTCTTTGTCTTACTGGAGTCTGAGTTGGGGTTTGAGAGGCACCTCTCTCCATCTTTTAGCAGCAGTTAGTGTTGTCTCAACATGCGCGGACCTGCGGTGGCGGATACCAGCACAGCCAGATGAACAAAAACGCACAGCTCGTGTCCCCCACAAGCGCCCCCTAGAGGCCTCCTACCCAAAACACTTGCATTGAGCATGCAGAAACAGCACTATAGAGACAACTGCAGAGAAGAAAGATCAGCTCATTCTACACATCAGGCAATTGTAAGAGCATGTGGAGGAAAGAAAAGAATAGCATCTTACATTTAAACTTGCACATTGTACCTTTAATAAAATGTCATAAGTTTTACAGATTTCAGCTCTAACAATAAAGGTAAATTTCCAGCAGCTATGCAAAACCACCTGCTCTCATACTGTAAACCTCCATCTTCTAGATTATTACGACATGTCTTTCTTGAGTTATATCGTTTTTCTCTCTTTTTGTCTCTTCGCGTGAAATGGGTCTTGCTATGATATGACTAAATAAATTGTTTCCGATTTACATTTAAACCACAAAGGAATGTGTCAGTGTGTTATTTTGAATCTTTACACATGAAAATAGGCCTTTTAAAAAGTCACGGAGAGCAACAAGAAGAGTAGGTTAAATTGTTTAAGTGGTGTGGAGTGTGGGGGGAGGGGGGGGGGGGGGGGGGGGGGGGGGGGGTTTTGTTAGCCGTTTAAATAAGGGGGGGGGAATATGGTTAGGTGTATAGGTGGGCCCGCTAGAACATTATTGTAAATTGAAGCCTATTGGTATTTGGGGGGGGGGGGGGGTGGGGGGGGGGGGGGGGGGGGGGGGTGGGGAGGGGGGGGGGGGGGGGGGTGGGGGGGGGGGGGGCAATTTTTTTGTTTATATTTTAATATTGGGGTATTGTTGTGAGAAATTGTAAGTTATGGCGGAATTTGGTTGTTTAGGCGGAGTAGAAAGCGTGTGGTGGTGTGCAAAATTAGAAGAAGAATGGTAAGGTGTATTTTGGAGCTATTTTGTTTGGTTTATGTGTCACGGTTGTTAGGAATGAGAGGTATAACGTGAGGGTAGACTCTGAATTTACAGCCTGTCACTCCATTTGCGGTGGTGCTGCATGCAGGTGGCCAGCCTGAATGACAGACACGGCGTGTGCAGAATGGGTAGAGGGGCAGAAGGGTTGGTCACTCCCTAAGGGAGGAACTGTCAAGGATGCTGGCTATCACAGGTAAGACGTGAAGACCAGCGTTGAGGTATGTGCTGTGGTGGAAAGCTGCTGAGTTAAATGGAGTGATGGGCTGTCTGCTAGATGATATGAGATGTGCCACTGGGAGCGGT
Source organism: Atherinomorus stipes (assembly GCA_023101725.1). NCBI lineage: Eukaryota > Metazoa > Chordata > Actinopteri > Atheriniformes > Atherinidae > Atherinomorus > Atherinomorus stipes. Next base: position 401,989 of record JALJCO010005325.1, read on the forward strand.
GATTACCCCTGGTCCTGCTCCTTGCCATAAATTCCTCACTGCGGTCACCGACACTGCAGAGTGCACTGGAATTAGGCGTGTGGCACTGTGTCTTCGTTGTAGTGCCCTATTGTCACTAAATGCTGACCCAAACAGAGCACTGCACTTACAGGAAGTGACGGACTAGCATTGCCCGCTAACATGAGCTATTCTACTGAGCCGGTATAACGCGGCCTCAAACAAATGACCCGATCATAACTGTCATAGGGAGTGAACAGCTTGGAAGCTGCCACATTATACATTAGTAATTTGTCTGAATAATTTAGCGTTCTTAAATCAGTCAATCTGCGCATGATAGGGGTGGCCCTGCTCGTTCCTCATTTTCAGCAGCAGTTAGAAAGTCCGCCTCTATGTAGCAAGATGGCGTCTGTTTAGTGCGAGTAGTGTGCTTCGTTTTGCTCTTCGTTTTTGGCCATTAGTAGGGAAACATCCTGGGACTTTCAATGCAATGTATTTTTGATTAAATGAAGATGCGCCTCCCTAAAAGAGTGTTTTTGAAGTGCTAAGGCAGTTTGAGCCGGCCACTGTCTGTGACCTTTCAGACATGGGTTAGAAGTTCCGGAGCCAGAAGGGTTGGTCACTACCACCTGGGGGAGGAACTGTACCAATGACCAAATTTACGGTTGGCTATGGATGAGGTGGTTTAGCTATAACTTTAGGTTAATTTTGAATTTTTAGTCTCACAAAGCTGATTCACTTCTGAAGTAGTCACCAGACAATTTATGAACTTTACCTGCTCTGGATTGAGTTGGATAAGAGTGGCAGGTTAAATTTCCAGCAGTCAATCAATTTCTTTAAAGGGATATTGTGTAAGTTCTCCTGTGTTTATTCACAAAAACTGATTATTTGGTTCAAAAGTGTTTTTTCATTAATCAGTATCCTCCCTCAAAAACTGAAGTGCTCCTTGTTTAAATTTGCGTTTGTTTTATTTAATGGGGGTGGCTGGTGGAGGCTGCAGGGGTGGGGGAGAAGCGGACGGTAGGAAAACAAGAAACTCCGGACACCGGAGTTTTGCTAGTTGAGGTAATGCTTTGAAAAGTACGGGAGAGGGGAGAGACTGGTTGATGTGGGTAGGAGTGGGAGACGGCGGTAAACAGATGTTTTTTAATAATAAAGGGAAAGGGTAAAATGGGAGGGACGAAGCAGGGTGTGGTGGTGTTGTGGCGATGGGTGGTGTTTGTGGTGTGTGGTGGGTGGAGGATGAAAGTGGGGTGATTGTGTTAAGAATAGGAATAATGATGATGATAAAATAACAATTATTTGAAAATTGCCTTCTAAAAGTATCCAAAGACACTGTGAAAGCAGATACAACATTAAAAACAGTAAGCTTAAATGGTAAAGACACAAGCATGTTTGCACAGTGAGAGATTCTCTTAGATTGTGACTTTGACTTAATTCAGAAGCATCCTGGTGACCAGCCACAAAAAATACTTAACTTAAAATGGACTAATTACACTAAAACATCTTACTTTTAAAGATTTCATTCATTCATTCATTTTCTGTACCGCTTATCCAATTCAGGGTCGCGGGGGTTGCTGGAGCCTATCTCAGCTATTATCAGGCGAGAGGCGGGGTACACCCTGGATAGGTTGCCAGTCTGTTGCAGGGCCAACAAGCTTTGAGGAAAGATTTTAAACTCATAATTTATTATCGATACCAGGAATAATTTATTATCTTTTTTTTTCACTATGAGTGTGCAGCAAACTTTCCAAATATCTGTGGTGAGTTTATTCACATCTACGTATTGTTCATCCATCTTATAAAATGCTTTAAGACTTATTCAAATCACTGGACATTAAAACACATTTTATTATATCATTTCAAAGCCTGGATGACAGAAGATTAATTTAGACATTTACAGTAATCCCAGTGACTGCTTGTGGCTGGTTTTGGTGTTTGATCTTTATTTGGAATAAACAGTCAACTCTAATGCGCCTGTCAGAATAAACCTGAATGCTCCACATGTAGAATGCACCTGCAGCGCATTCATACCATAAAACACTGAAACATAAATCAGATCTGGAGGAGCTTGCTTTAAGATGGGGCAGTAATATCGATTTGATTAATCTAAAGATTGATATATTTGGCATTATTTTCCATATTTTTACCTTTCCTTCATGATTTGACTTCAGAAACTGTTTTTTTTTTTTAAACGCTTTAGATATTTACAGGAGTTGAGTTTTCTGTGAGACCCTCAGAAGAGACTGAGATAAGAGTCAGACAGTTTTCCATGTCATCAATGACATAATTTTTTTTTTCCAAACTGATGTTATTATGCATTTCAGCCTGCTGCTAAGAGAGAACAACCAGTTCATGTCTGTTTTAAGACACCGTTCAGTCTTTTGTACACAAACACAGCTTTTTCTCCACAGCTACTGCATTTAAAGTCAGTGCTGCAGTTTTCCAATCTGCCTAGGTTTAGATTTACAACTCTGTGAGCTGAATCAGTCCGAACAATGAATGGAAAAGTCATGCTCTAACCCCCAACTGCTTCAGTAACAGGGCAGCAGAAGATTATATGTTTTACTGGCATACAGGGATCGGGATGAATGGGAAACAGCATAAGTGTCAGTGAACTGCCAAGATAAATACAGATTTAAAAAATAAAAAAAGATTCTGCATTGCCTCTCAGCTGGACTTCATCTCATCTTCTCAAAAACGACTCCATAGAGCAAGCTGTTTTCCTTCAGCTGATCATCCAGATGATCCAAGCAACTGCCAGAGCGTTGTAAAGAATCACAGAGCCGACGTCTGTACGGGACGACAGAGCAGAGAGCCGGTGAGATCCTTCCATGTACCTGTCAGCCTGAAATGATGGCTGACTTCCTGTGGGCTGGAGAAACACTAATCGTCTCCAGCTGGACAGAGAGAAATCTTCCCTGTGTGTTTGCTTCTAACAGCAGGAAACTTTACACCTATGTTAGGTCAGAGGATGACTTAAACACATGTGAATTTCCATGTTCACCTGGTGTGGTGCTTTCTCGGCGGAAGAAAGAGATCGGTTAAACTCTCTGAGAATCAAACCAGAGATGACTTCATGGACGCTGTATTTTTCTTGCAAAACCTGGAAATCCATCTTGTGCTGTCACATAAATGGTACAAAGGATGGTTGGCAGGACTTCATCTCATTCTGAAGAGGCTGCCAGCACTGTCCGCAGCAGTTATAGAGCAAGATATCACATGTGCAAATAATAGATAGATTTACTGTTAACAACCAGTCCAGACTTTACAAGATTCCTGAAAAGGTGTGTTTAGCTGGAGTCTAACAGGCAGGGAAGGTTTAACTTTGTTGTTTCTCTTACAAAATACTAGATACAGTAAATGCAGCACGAAATGAGGAATGGTCAACTTTCAGGCTAAGGTATAAACTCTTAAGTAGGATGACCACAAATCCATGTTAAACTCTATCATTCTTGTTAGATTAAGTGTCATCTGTGTTTTCTTCCTTTTTTTTTTTTAGTTGAACAACATAATACATTTGACATTGAGATTTTAAGGCCCCACATCTAATTCAGCATCATTATGCATCCTGTCTCTTCTCTGAGCTCTCTCCTGCCAGCAGAAGTCAGTCCAGTGTTGACTCATCTCTTATCCATAGCTCTGTCTTTCTCTCTTTCTTCTCCATTCATCCTCTGATAATGTCCTTTAGGTTTCATCTGAATGTATGGTGATGTCCAAAATGCCAGTGTGTTGATGAGGTCCCGAAGCAGAACACAGCTGTTATGGGATGCTCCATGTTGCAAACAGCAAGGAAGTGTTGTTTCTCAGCCTCAGGATAATGTTAGCTCCAAGAATGTGCATAATGAATGTAAGAGTGGCATCAAAATGGGTCAGAATATCAGAGTTTTAAGTTCTGAAAGTTATCTTGTGTTGCTTAAAGTTCAAGGATTTGCACAGAAATATGTTATATATCTTAAAAAAGAAAAAAAAAAACTTGTGAAAAGACTTGCCTGTAATGCAGCAAAAACTTTAAATATTGAATGGAAGCAAACTCCAACCCTGCCCCCCAACGCTTAAATCTTAAAAGCCTAAAAAGCCGGCAATTTAGCTGTGTATTTGACAACTAGCTAGCTAGCTGCTCTGCCTTCATCGGAGAAATGCGAAGCCGGAAACCAAGTTAACAATATTGTTCCATGATGTTTCAAAGCTGGATGAATTTTGTGAGATGCTAGAAGCATCCTGTAGAGGTAGAAGAGACAAAGTTTCAGGACTAACTGCAGGGCCACAGTGGCTGAGAGCTGAGGTTTTTTTCTAAAACCTGCTACATCTTTTATCAAGTGGTTTTGCAAACTTCTTCCAGAGATCATTGAGATTAACAAATATTGCTACATAAATATGGTACAAGAAGCAGTTTCTGTGCATTAAACACAGTTAAATGCTTTACTGTTTTCCTCTCAGGTTGCTCTGAGAGGGAAGAACAATCTTGATCTCATCAAAATTACAAGCAACTACTTTCTCTTGTAATCCTGTCATGTATGTTTCATGCTGGAGACATCCACTCAGTCTTGTCAAATCTCAAACTGAGCCCAGTTGCTTTGATCTGACAAGAAAAAAGTGCAGCGTCTCTCTGGGGAATGAGAGAAGCATTTCTTCCTAGTTACCTCCATAGACACACAACTACTTCAAAGAACATTTGGAAACAGTGAGTTATTTATTCTCAAGGGTATACTGTATTTGTAACGAGTTTATGTGTAAGCATCCTCTGATTTTCTGTCTATTACCTTCCTTTAGTTTGAATTTCAGACCCCAAAAGGTGTGCTAAAACAACTGAACCCAGGTCAGAGTGAAGCCATATTGAAAACATTACCGAACCTGAATACTTTTGGCCGCATTTCTCAGCCTCTCTTTGGTAAAAGCTGAAGTCAAACCACAGCGCATACTTGAGATATCAGGCCAGAGGAATGTGTGTGTGCCACGCTGCTTTCCATCCAGAGGTGTGTTTTCAAGGTCTCAAGGATGCATGGAGGTCCTGCCTGCAGGTCTGCTTTACATTAAAGCCACATGTCTGTGTTTTTCTTTCTTGCAGGCAAGTCATACCTGCAGCTCCACACCGGCTCACATACTGCACCAAGTAAGGTGAAGAAAAAGAATCGTAGCTCCACACTCATCGTTGTGCTTTCACTCAGTCTGAAAGATTAATTGGCTCACAAAAGCTTTATAAACATTTATATGAGCAAGAAACCTCTTTGAAACATATATGATTACTCAAAATGAGGTAACCAGAAAATTGTGGAAAAAAATGACTGGATACAGTAGATTACATTTCATGTATTTTACTGGAGAATGTGCCATGAAACACCTGGCAGTAAAAGTCTGCAGCAGGGCCAAGAAAATACTCACAGCTGAAAATTTTGCAGCAGAATTTCAGAATCTGTAATATTAGGATATTTTCATCCTGATGAACCCGTCATGCATAAAAAAGAATGCATAAATGTGCTCTGTTGAAATGCGAGAGGCAGTAGAACAACAAAATAATTAAAAGTCCACTTGTTGAGGTAATCCACATCAAGCGGACAAGCTCAGAGTTAGGCAATATTATGTATTTATTTTAGTGTTTGTTTATTTACTTACTTTTGCTTTGACTTGGTGTCCAACAAATGATATATTTTTGTTTGTTTAGATCTCTGCTGATGATAAACTTTCCTGCTTGGCAGGGTCTAATGCTTTTTTTAATAGGCAGTTGTTGCCCTTACACATTTACTTTATAAAGATAATGGATGGACAACCTGTATACTGCTGCTTTATGACTCTTTTGAAGTTTTTATTTAACAATTTGGACCGACACACCGCACAGCTACTTAAAAAATGTCAAGTAACACCTTAAAGCATAAATCTGCCACTTTGTTACAAGCTTTAGCTGTGCTGTGTTCTCTGACACTGGCATGATGGTGATTGAAGATTGAATTATATTTTTCACCCAGCATCAATATTATTTATAAATTAATTCTTTCCATGCAAAACTGTGTATTTAAAGGGACAGTGTGTGAGAACTGCTGACATCTAAGATGGGCATAGAAATTACTTGAACTGCAAGGCACGGTTATGAAGGGACGGTGGACGTCAGTGGACAAAATTCTCCCAGACATAACCGTGTTTTTATCTGAGTGGATCCAGAGGTCTCAGAAGCAGCCATGCATAGGCAACTACTTTAACACTTTATGTGTCCTGTCTTCTGCTATGGTTCTTTTAAGGCGTTACTTATCCTAAACAGTGCCTTAGCATCTATCAAACAAAGCTACTTCAAACAAATGCTGTAAAACAAGGTTCTCAGTTCAAACAAAGTTGTGTGTCCATTCAGAGACACCGTAGTAAAAATGGGAGAAGAAATATGGCAGCTGACAGGTTGTTATATATGGCTCATTCTAAGAGAAAAAAAAAAAACACAACGGTTACCTTAGTAAGTGATTAAATACATAGTCGTTTTAATCTATTAAATACTAATATCATTGACCTTTGATTTTGTTTTAAGGAAAAAAAGTTAACAAACACTTCCAAGAGAGAGGTTTGGATTTTACCCCGATACATGTTTTTACCATTTACTATATGATTATAATGAAGCACTTTATATTTTTAATAAAGTTCTGTATGAATAACTTTTCACCTTTACTTACTGTTTTGTTCTGCTTCTCCTCACAACATCCCTCTGCTTTATCCATCCATCCATTTGCTATGTGTGCCTAGTCTTCGTACAGGGTTGCAGGAAGCCTATCCCAGCTGCTATCAGACACGAGGCAGGGTACACCCGGGACAGGTTGCCAGTCCCAATACAGAAAGACAACAATTCACACTCATCCTCATTTTTAGAGAGAATACAAACACAGAAATGAACAGATACAGGTAATTCATTGCTTTAAAACTCTTGTTAGTACTCTCTTTAATCATCAGCAATTAGTTCAAATGGCTTTAACTTCCATCACATGGTGTTTAACTTTAAAATATCACTCATCATTTTAGCTTCAAGTGCTCAGTTTCGTTCTTAATGGTTTTAATTAATCTATTTATTCATCCCAGCAGTTATAGGGGTGGTGCCTTTTTACTGAATCAAGTGTCAAATACTATTAATGCAAATTTGGTTGTCCATTTTTACCAAGCTAAGCAGCAGAAGTCTTCATCAGTACCATACGGCTTCACATCTGTACAGTACACTCACACACAATTACACATACACATGATGATTCCATCTCCCACACTGGCACACACACTTGTAGCCGGACAGGAAGGGGTTGAGTTTCATGTTTCCTGCGCTGCCTTCCTCTAGCTGTAGGCGGACGTCTTGATGTGAAATGTTCCCAGTTTCCTGCAGCTCCCAGGTGAGTGTGTGGCTGCAAAACTATGTTTTTGGGGGGAAATGAGAAGTCTCCTCTCTTTAGTCACACACACAGGTAGGTGCTTTTTGATGAATTATGGTGGGTTTTTGAAACCAGGGCACATACTGTGTATAAAAGAAACACGAGTTAATGACTAAAAGCATCATTTCGTGCACATTTACAGCTTGAATGTCACATCTAATTATTAAAAGAGCCTTTTAGAGCAAATTATACTGATATTATTCAGAAATTTAGCACATTAGCAACTTGTTTGCCTGTATCTCCTTAAGCAATCCATCAGCAGCTGCAGTACAATGATTGGAGTCCTAAATAAAGAAAGCTTCCTTGAAAAAAAATCCAAAAAATATATACATAAATGTAATCCATTATTGATATTTGTGTACAAAAAAAGTGGCATAAATCAGCACCAGACTTATTCAATGCATACTGCTGCAAGGGTAATGGATAGTTATAGACATTGATACAGGTAATTTACATGAGAGTTGGGTTTTTTTGTTGTTTTTTCACATTCATCTCTTAGTTGTACTGGAAAGGAAACAATTTTCTTTCTTAAGAGTAGAAAAAAAACACTGATAAATAATAAATGCATACTTAAGAGATGCAATTTGTCTGCAATTCTTTCCACAAAAACTGCTTTTATCTCAGTTTCTCTTTTTCTTTCTTAACTGTATCTCTTCTCTCCCAAGTCCTGGTTATCTGGTTCCTCCATCTCCTTCTCACCTTTCAATTTCTTTAAAGTTGAATTTTAGTGCTATTGAGTTGGAGACCTCAGTCTTTACGATATGCCAGTTACGATGCCTCGTGGCACACCATTTCAGTGATGAGGCTTTCCTCAAAACAGACTCATATTTGCTTGACTGGGCACAATATTTAATGACACTTAGGAAAAATCAAGGCAAATAACTGCCCTAGTGCTGTGAATACCTTTATTATCACTGGATCTACCCCCAGCAAATGCACAGTTGAGTAGATAATTTCCACTCCTGTAATTTTCATGTCACTCTGCTTTCTTCATTCATTTTTGCAGTGAAAGTGTTGAATCATCTCAGGTATAGTTGCTGAAACACTTTTTATACCTTCCTGTAGCAACAGAGGAAGTGACCTGCATCTGAATACCTCCAGCTAAATATAGCAACGACATGCATGTCTGTGAACCTCCCCCAACCCTCCACCTTTCCCTCAAGCCCTTATCTTAATCATTTCCAGACCGCTCAGCCCACATCCAAACACAAATACACACAAAAACAACACACACAGCTGATAAAAAAGACCAGAGTTGTGTTTACTTCCCTTCCTGCTGATCTCAAAGCCTGCCAGAGGAGTGTGTTTGTGCATGCAGGCCCTCAGTGGACTGACATGCATGGGAGTTTGTTTGAATGCATGTAAAGTTTTATAACTATAACTCATGCTTTCACAATTTGTGGTGTTTTATATATTTAGATGAAAGTGTATTTTACCTATTGAGGCATATTACCCTAACGTATATTTCTATGAGTGTGAAACGTATTAATATCTGCTTTCAGGAGCTGGTGTGAACATCCTGTGCAGCAACAGTTGTAACTTAGCATTTCTGTTCACTGTTATCAGTTCTGCACATCAGCTTGGAGGAAATTTAGCTTGTTCCATTCGCAGAATGGCTTCATCTCTGGTATGTTGGTGGGTTTTCTTCAATAAGTTTTTCTCTTCCATGCTGTCTACATCAGGGGAGGCCAAGTCCCATCCTCAAGAATTACTATCCTGCAACTTTCAGATGCATACCTTCTCCAACACACCGTAATGGGGTTTATGCACATCACCAGTACTTCCTGAACTTAATACTGCACCTTTGTTTCCTGTCTTACATGATTGGATGAACTGATTAATCCAGGTGTGTCTGATCATTTGCTGAGGTCAGACACACCTGGATTAATCAGTTCATCCAATCATGTAAGACAGGAAATAAAGGTACAGTATTAAGTTCAAGAAGTACTGGAGATGTGCATAAAGCCTATTTCCTCATACACGTCATTCAGTTCTGCAGAGGCCTGTTAACGAGCCGTTGATTTGATTCTGGTGTGTTGGAGCTGAGGACTGGACTATGTCCCTGCTCTACATCATTTCTATTGGACTGAGGTAAGACGACTCTATATAAATGACTTTTTTTGCTTTGGGTTGTCGTTTTTCTCTCTGATCTGTGTAAAATCACTTTTCCTGATGTTCTTATTATTTAGAATTGGGGCCCAGATGTTCTAATACATGTTTAAGCCATGATAACACCATGTTTTATGATCTGAAATTCAAATCTGGAAATTTGACTTTCACCCCTCATCCTCTAGGGGCTGGGTGCAAAAAGGAGTCAATCCTAGACTCCCATGTTAAAAAGGACATCTTCACTGCAGAAATAAACATGTTTAGCCTGGTTCAAAACATCATTTTAGGTTTAATAGGTCAAGTTTACCTTCATGTCAACTGTGAGAGGGGTGAATTTTTCATGACTCCATTAAGATGTTATTTTAACTTGAAATTACACATAATTAGGGGTGTGTCCTTTAGACAGGTGGTAGACTGGCTGCTGTGTTAGCACTAGTGGCTAGTGGCTAGCTTGCTCCCTGCTTGCTCCGCAGAAGGTCTCAGCCTGTAGCAGAGTAGCACAGCGCACTGTTGCCATCTTTTCAGCGAGAGAAGTTGCTATTGGTTGACCCAAGAAGTCACGAAATTACGTCACCGAAAATAAATTTTCAATTTTGCGCACGTGCAGTACTATTTAGTGGCAACATACATTTATTGCTGATATGCTACAATGTTCATTAATAAGGGTACTGAAGTGGTGACATACACATTTGAGTCATGGTGCAAAGAAGAAAGAAGACCCAGGTGTGCCACTAGGCATCATGGGAAACAATCTGGACGAGGAGGTGTGGTCATCTCACAGCAGCTCAGAAGGGCTGCTGTCTGCAAAGGGACAGCGGGAGCAGTGAGTGAGTGCCGGGAAACAGGGAGGGAGGGGCTGATGGCAGGCAGCTCCCGATGAAAGGGTGGAATGATATAAACTTTATCTGTCTCCATGATCACCAGGAAAAGTCACTAGATTTGTCGCTAGGCACTTTTTTTGAAAATAAGTCGCAAGAGGGGTCTGAAAAGTCACTAAATATAGCGACAAAGTCGCTAAGTTGGCAACAATGGCATAGCGCTGTCCTTAGCCGGCTAACAGCTGGTCCAAGTGTGTTATATTTTTAGCCCACCTATCTTTGCTAGCTCCTGTTTACTCTGGGTTAGCTCAGTTAGCTCTGAGCACGTTGACTGTCAATCATTTGCCCCAAAGCCGAGAAGGGTCTATCTGCGGCTCGCAAGACAGAGGCATGTCGTAGACTGGGCGTGTCGTCGAGTGACGTCACTCAACAACACGCCCACCAGGCCTATGAGAGCACAGTAAAATCTAGCCCTGCCCCTGACCCTTCCCCTAAACCTAAAAAGACCCACCCACTATGCGACACGCCTACTATAGGACACGCCCACTATGGGACACGCCCCCTGAGTTGCAAGCCGCAGATAGATACACTTGCCAAAGCCTCTCTTTGTTCATTTTTGTATTTTCTGAAAGTGACGACACGCCACAAGATGGCGATGGTCGGAACGCCCAACTGGCTTACTTTAGCTCTTCAGAAACCAATGGCTGATGTGAGCTGAAGGTTCCTCCAGCATTTACAGTCTTTGTGAGAATCACAAGTGATACAATCGGTTGTAATCACTGGATGGACTGATTATACGTTCATAATGCTTTTCATATGCGCAGAGGCTCCCAGTTCAAAAGAAGAGAGGTTTTCTTTTTTCCTTATGTATAATCTTTTGACCATTGAAATGCTCAATAATCCTTAACTCTTCAAGTTTCTAACATAACTGTTTTGCTTTTGCCGTCCTCCCTGGATCTGCTATGTCACGCAACCCCCACATGGTTCAAACATGCACAGAGACAACGTGCAGGAATGAATGTTTACATGGTCATTTTTTCCTGCTGATCGGATCTTAGAAAGGTTTAAACCAACTCTCTTGATCAGACTGAAAATTCTTTCCGATTGAGGCCGTTCAGATCAGCTGACATGTTTACATGATGCATTTTTACTCTGATTGGCATTCCATCGCATTCAAACTGCTCCACGTACTGTAAATGCAGCTAGTGTGTGAGAGGCCTGTAGCTGTTTAGAAATTACATACTTTTCCTTTGTGACCTTGCAACCGTCCTGTTGGAATGGTCTTTGATAGTTACGCTTATGGGAAGGGAAACAATGGTCTTAAATTTTCCCAAATTTATACAGAACACATCTTTAATATGAATTTTCAGATTGTGAACTCTCCCTAGCTCTTCTACTCTCAAATGAAGTGAAGATGAGACTTCAATAAATCCCCATTCCTAAAATAAAACCGACTTCCACCCACATCACTTATAAAAACCTGTCTGTTGTTTATTTCAAATTAATCTCCTCCAAATGTGGAACATTCACTCATTTTCCTCAATGAATAAATCATCATGTGCAATGTTCTTTTCTCATTTGTTAAATTATTAATCTCCTTTAAGGAGCTTTGTGATATTTGATGATGTTTTAAGTTATATCGATGCAGAAATCAAGAAACTTTGGAGTCTCACACACCTTGACACATGTTTTGTTCTCTTTGTGGTTCCAACTTCACAGTTTTGTATCATACACATCTCATGCACAACACACTCAGGCATAAGTGCCAATCAAGCTGCAGTCAAAGCTACCAGCCTTGTATTGAGTTCACCTGCCCAAGTGCACTTTACTCTGTGGAGAGGCCGAAGATCCATCTGCCTGCCATGCACTCAACCATCTGAGCTACAACTGCCCATTTAGAGCACTGTGCTGTGGACAGGGAAAAGAGTCAAAGCATCATGAATACAAAGATGAATTTTTTATTTCCAAACATATTGCATATCACCCATAACACAACTCGACTGACGTATGTTTCAATTCTTGTTCCTTTTATCTTCTTTTTCACATCTCTTTGTTGTCAGAAATGCTTCATATCAAAGCTGATCTTAATGTATGGAGGGAATCTGATATCCGAAGACACCAAAAAATATCACGTTGATTTGAGGAAATGTGCAGAAACTCTCCAGTTTAAGTTTCAAGGTTTAAAAGAAACACGAATAAAGCATTTGTCCAGCATTTGGTTTGGTTTTCTGTGGCTGCAGTGTAACCAGAGAGGGTGTGAAGGTGGTCATGTGACAGCTGGAATTACATTATGTTCATCCTCTGTGACGCCCCAGAGCTTGGTTACTCAACCTGTCATATCTCTTGAATTCCTGTCCAGTTTTGAAATCCTAAAATTCACTTTTTAGCGATCACCAGCCCTCGTTGGGAATGAGGGTGTCTTCAGTACAAGAAATACCATTTCATGAATCTTTAATGATATCAGTGGGAAAACTAGGCTTCAACAACAGCTGCTGCATGATGGGATAATAACAGCACGAAAACACAAAGCAGAGGTTTGATAAACATGAGGAGGAATTTGGAAAATCATTATAGTGAACTCTTGCCTGTGATGATGTCAGCAAGAAGGCCTGCTGACTGATCATTTTCCCCGTTCAGATCGGTCTTATCGAGACAAATCAAATTCCCTAATGGCTCGGATGGCCACCCATCAATAATTTATGATATCATTTGGATAATTAGCTGCTCTCAGGAACAAAAGAAAGCATTCAAATGCATTAATGGTTTGTTCATGATCATGTGATTGGATGGTGGCACTGAAAAATGAAGCAGGGAGAGTCATGATATAAAGGTGTCTAGTTGTTTATCTCAGGTATGATTCTTCTCACACAATCTGATAAAAAAGCCTAAAAACCAAATGAATTGTCCGAAGAACCAAAGCCAGTTAAACCATGTCTTATAAGTATCTGTTTAAAGCCCATTGGTCTCTATTTCCCCTTTCTTTTGCACAGAAATCTTAAGACTGCCGTTTCTGTGAAGGAATTTAATTGACATGTCTTGTTTTATATTCTATTTTTGTCTTTCCTCCTTTATTTGTTTGAAATAAAGTTACCCATCACTAAAAGCATTGTGATTACTTTTTTCATTTAATCCTACAAACTGTCATCCTGCATCATGAAATACCAAAAAATGATTTATCCAGATGAAAATAAATCCACCATTAAGTAATGTTTCTGGGTGACTTTATGGTTTTTTTTGTTTGTCTGTTTTTTACATAAACTACATTTGTGGATCATTTAAATGTTGTGGGACTTCCCATCAAATAACAACTGTTGGATTTATCTAATTTTTCTGATATAATTTGGCCATCATGCTCTGCAAAAATAAATAATAAATTGATTTCAATCAAATTTTATAAAACTATGCCTAATTAGGGTTTAAGTTTTAACATTTACTATTTAACTTATGACTAATAATCTCAGTCTGATGAATTTGTCTATTTTCTAAATTTGTTTTATGTGTTGATGGAATGATGAAGAAAATTGTTTGTGCAGAAACGTCTTAAAGGCTGTTGCTTTACTCCTCATTTATTTGGAGAAAAAGGGATTTTGTACCGAGCATCTGCAGACTTAATGCTTGTTTTGATGTTCTGATAAACACAAGTTGCTCCTAAACATTAATATTTGTATCACCCCCTCTTCATTTTACTCCTCTCCTGGTTACTCTCTTACAATTGCATTACACAGCATATTACATAAAGGATATAATGATTTTTTTAAATGGAAAGAAAAGTTGTTCTTGCTGAATGTAGACAAATAAGTCAACCAGCTCTGATGTATTTGAGTTCCTGTAGTTTACTGTATGTATTTTCCTTTTCTGGCTTAATAAATTTATTACTAAATCTTTTCAACCTTTTCAACGTTAAAAGGAAAGAATAAATTTTGCCAGATGGTTCACAACTTTTCTCCAAATTTCTTTCTAGCAGTTTCCTCAGAAATAAGATCTAGCTTACTTGATCTAGTCGATATTTGGTGACTTGTGTCGGGTATCCACGTTAGTGATGTGTTTGGCGAATTTTTTATGTGCGTTATTAAATCCATCTCCTCCTCGCTGGGCACTCCTCTCTCCTCAGACAGGTGGTAGGAAAAGCACATTCTGTAACAGAAATCCCCTTCACTGAAAAAAATGAGGCTGAATTGTTCATCTAATAGTTTATATTTGTAAATTTGAATCTTCTTTGATTTGTTCTTTTAAAACTTGTCTTTGAGTTAAACAGGTCCACTATTCTGCAGTACTTTGAGTTCGAGAGTGGACAAAGGCGCTTCATTACCTTCTGTTTGTGAATTAAACAATTTTAAATACTTGAAATGTGTCTTTTTCCTTTCAGTTATGGAGTAAAATATGAAAATACAAACCTTCCTCAGGAAGCAGAAGGGACATTTCATAGATAGGGGTTAGGTAGGGCTGGGTATCATCAAGAACCTTGTAGTTTAATTTGATTTTTTATTCTTTGGGGTGCGATTCGATTTGATAGCAATTTAAATGCACTGATGTTGATTCACAAAGAAGTAGAAATACACAAATAATTAACTAAATCTGTGTCAAATTTTAAATACTTATCTTCATGTCAGTATGAACATATGTATGTCACCTCACATTTTTGAGCAATAAAACTGGAAAATGATTGACATTTTGTTGTATGACAGGGGTGCCAATCCGGTCCTCGAGAGCTAGTATTCTGCAATTTTTAAAACATGCCCTTCTCCAACACACCTAAATCAAATGGCTAATTACGTCATGCACATGTCACTCAGATCTGCAGAGGCCTGGTAATGAGCCATTCTATGATTCAGGTGTGTTGGAGAGGAGATGCAACCAAAATGTGAAGGATAGTAGCTCTTGAGGACTGGACTTGGGCACCCGTATGATCTAATGCAGCCTCCAACGTAAATAACACGTAAATGCCACCACGGGTCGGGAGAAGAATCTGTCCAGAGGATTTTCCTAATCGATATTGAATGGTGCAGGGAAATATTGCGATGCATCAATTAATCAGTATTTTAACCCACCCTTAGCCCGAGGCAATTGCCTTTTGTGATGGTAAAGGTTGCTTTTATTTTGACAAATTTGCAGTAAACATGATGCTGAATAATATTATTCCTCTCAGAGAAACTGTACTGTTGCAATCAGGCTTATTTTATTGTTGTTTTTTGTTTCTTATTTTTCGGTCAAGTTCACAGTCAGTGTGAGTTGGCAGGAATGATCTGTACTGAATCTTTCAATATCGCAGCTACTTGAAGAACCCTCTGACTGAACACTCTGTTGTTTCCTCGCTGTGTAGTGATGAAATTGTAAAGAAGCTCGAGCGCTTGCAGAGTTATTCCCAGCACAGAACCAGCCTGCATGTCCAGCTCATTCCGGCTCTGATGCTGATGCCTGAACAGATGGCTGCAAAGTACATTTTAGTTTCCATAACAAACTTATAGAGGACATGCAGCATCTTGGTGCAGACATTTAATGATCTCAGCTTCCTTAAGAAATTCAGCCTGCTCTGCCCCTTTAGGCCTCTTTCTTGCATTTCCATTCTCGTATTGTCCAACTGAACTCCAGTATTTGTAGTCCTTCACCACTTTATACCTTTAATACAACACTTATAACACCTAATAACTTGAATACTATAACAACTAAAATGTTGGTAGTGGCTTCAGATAAACCCAGAATAAGTGTGTGTATGCATGCGTGCATGCGTGTGTGTGTGTGTGTGTGTGTGTGTGCGTGTGTGTGTGTGTGTGTCCGACACTTCTGTGTCAGAGTGAACACTGTTTCATGTAAATAATGCAGTGTTCTACACTACATCATCTTAAAGGTACAGTATGTAAGAATTTCTGGCATCTAGTGGTGAAGATGGGTATTTCAATTACTTCAAATGTCAAGCATTGTTGTGACTGTACGGTGGCCATCAGTGGCCAAAATGATCCCAGACATAAAGATGTTTTAATCTGTGAATGGATCCAATGGTCTCAGGCTGCATTACTATGACTGTATTACGGGTAACTACTTTTAATGTCTTTGAAAGCATTGCTTATCTCAAACAGTGCTCTAACTGCCATTAAACAAAGCTGGTACAGCAGTTTTAAAGTTCGGACAGTTCTCACTTCACACTACAGTGTCCATTTAGGGACACTGTATAAAAAAAGTGGTACAAATATGGCAGCCTCCATGTATGACCCCCAGCAAGTAGATATAAATGACTCATTCTAAGAAAAAAAACATATAATAGCTATTCTGGTGAAGCGATTACACATCAATAGAAACAGTGTTTTGAATTATAGATTATATTTTTCTGCCATTGACCTTTGACTTTGTTACGTACTGCACCTTTAAGCCTTAACTATTTTCTAGCTTGCTGTAAGACTTCTTTTTCTTTTTTTAATTTATTTATTGATCTATTTTGTTATTTATAAAAAAAGATTTTTTTTTAAAGATTGTTTGTGAATTGACTGTTTTTTTTACATCTATTTGATGAGAATAGAAGCCACGACACTGACCTGGTAATATAATCTTCAACCTTGTGAGAAGCTTGAGACCCGTCTGGCTGAAGAACACAGCAGTTCTCAGGACAGTGGGAATAAAGGTCTTTTTCTTTGCTTTTCTACCACTGACGGTTTTATCTGTCACTTCATTCGTTCAAGAACTCAAAATACCACAAGTGACACACAAATAACCCCCTTTAAACTGCAACAGCAGCCCAGTCACGTCTCGGAGTACAGCCATTGTCACCCTTTGATGGCATTGCGTAATGAGACAGTTTCACTCTTGACACCTTTTTCCTCGTCTATTCTTACAGGATTCATTATATAATGTGGAAATCCCTCTTTTATCTGTCATAAGCTCTTAAAATGAGGCCATGTAGTTTCATTTGAGGTTTCTCTATCTTTTACACACACACAAACACTCTTGTTTTAATCTGTTTTGTCTCTTGTGCAGAGCCCACGCTGTGTATGCTGATGAAGCTACACTTTCATTCACTTTATTCCATCCAAAGTTACCATTTGTGGTATTAAGACAAGAGAGAAAAGAGGATAACATGAGCCAAAAACCTGCAGATTTAGGCTTTTTTCTTCAGGTAAACACCAGCTAGCTACAGTATAATCGTGTCTACTGTAATATTCTAATGTGAAGATGGAGAAACACTGATGACTTTGCATTTGCGATCATGTAAAAGCATCTCCTCTATTGTTTTGTCTAAACTTCGTCAATCTTTTAGATGGGCTACAAAAACATAGCACATTTTAACCTCTGATTTAAAAATTAAAAATAAAGGGAAAAACTTTAATGACAGAAAGAGATGGAGCTCAAAATGACTGCAAATAAAAAATCTTATCTGTGTACAAGAACTAGACATATTTAATTTACGTAATTGCTGTACTGTAACAAAAGGAGTGATCATCACTTTTACAAGGCAAGCTGCCTGAAGAGGCTTAAATGCTGACCTTGAAATATAGTTTGACCAAAAAATAACTGTATTTTACAGTTCTTATTTTCTCGCTTAAAATAAACTCAATTTTATTTATAAAACATGTTTAAGACAACGTAAGTTAAAAAAGTGCCACACAAAGTTAAATAGTGCAACAATAACAGTTATTTGCAAAAGTTGCATTAATTAAAAGCAATTGATATTATGCATAATATGATCAAACGTGTTAAAACTCAGCATGCACGAAATAGATTTGAAGGGATTCAGAGTTTATTTTCTTTCCATTTTGCATTTACATGAAGAAGATCCTGGTAACTGCAAATAAGAGCAGGGAGAAGTAAATAAGTCCAATGAATAAATACATTCATCTGGTATTTGAAAAAAAAAAAAAAAGACAAACGAAAAAATAAAGAAAGACGTTAAGACAGTGAAGGCACAGTAGAGTACTTTGCAGGGAAACTTTATTTGTACAGCATATTTCATGTAAAGTGCTGCCAAATGATGGCAAAATTATTAAAAATGCTTAGGCTGTTGCATTCAGGTGTCTTAAGCCCATTTTGGATCATACAAGCCATCCTCCCTTAATTATCAAATTATCCAAATAAGTTTAGAATAAATTCATAAAAGCGTAACTAAACATAAATTAAAACAAAGCTAAACCAAATTAAATTAAATTAAATCTAAACAATATAAAAAATTAAAATAAAATAAAATACAGCCAAACAAAAATTGAATTAAATTAAAATAAATAGTAAACAAACTAAAATTAAATTAAATTGAATTAAATTACAATAAAACATACAAAATAAAACAAAGTCAAACTAAATTATATTTAATTTAATTTAATAAAATGAGATTATATGAAAGTAAATTGATTTAAAAATAAAACAAAGTAAATGAAATATGAGTACCTCACCCTTTCGAAGAAGCCTAAATGTGGAAGGCACTAGTTTAATATTCCAAAAGAGACTCATCACTCTTTCACATGTACAACACAGGTACCTTTGACATTTGGTTTAACTGTTGCACCACCTTGAGGCTGATTAATGTATTACACTGTTTCTCCAGAGAGCTGAAGATACTCGGCCACAACCTGGAGAGTCCTTGCTAAAAGTAAAACATTTCCCACAAAAGGGGTCATATATTCATCACATCTACTCTCTTTCTGTTTGAATACATAAATCTACATAGCAAGCATCAGCATACATGCATCTAAACTATAAATACGCAGCTCTGACACATGAAAAACCTTTATAAGACCTCCATGTTGCAGAACCTTGCAGAACCTTTGCAGGTCTCACAGGGATTGGTTTAAATGACTGCGCACGTGGGATGAAAATAGGCTTTATATGTTTTTACCAGACACACGCACAAGTCTTTGATCATCTGTTTTCAGAGCCTAGCTCATACAATTTGTTGTCCGCTACTTGGCGAAAGCCTGAGGAGCGCTGCCAACACTCCATCTGAGGGATTTGAATAGATGTTTCTGCAATCACTGCTTCCTAGGATCCTTGTTAAATTAATTCAAAGGAGATGCTGTGCTTGGTTTGGACGTGCAATGCTGGAAAAGTGAATAAAGTTAAGAATTGCTAAGTTATGTCAACGGTCATTACAGTCTTTCAGGTTGGGATAATCAGCAGAAAAATGTATTTTCCAAGTTAATTTTTTTTTTAAAAAGAAGCCCAGCCAGCTCTCCTTTATAAGTTAGTTGTACTATTTTTACATCAAAACTAAAGGACATTGCTTTTAAACCACAGCTGAATCCATTTAAGAGAGCAAAGACAACTTTAATGGACTCCATTAAGGACAGTCCGTTCAACAAAAGAACTTTAAAATCCACTTTAGTGACTAACATGTTATGAAAGTAAATATATCACTATTATCTTTTAGGTCATGTGATTTGCAGATGTTACTCATTTTTATCAGTATCTAAACAATATAAAAAATTGTTTAGATGTATAATTGCTATCAAATGGAAAACTACTTAGCTGTGATAAAGAGATAGGCAATGTAGTTCTTTAAAAAAAAACTTTTTTTTCCCTTATCATTCTGCTGCCAAACCCTGGAACTCCCTTCCTCCTGACCTCTGTCATATCACCTCCTTCCCTCATCTAAAAAATCACCTGTTTCAATTGCCTACAACCTCTAAGCGTGACCTCATCTGTTCTTTTTCTTCTCCTTGTTAACTGTTTTTTATCACATTACTTTGTATTGTACTTGGACTGCATTGTTTTTCTTTTGTTTTGAATCTATTTACTTTGATTTGCTTAACTTGTTAAGCAACCTTGGGTTTCTACAAGGTACTTCACATAAAATGTATTTTCATTCTGCAAACCTTATGTCTTCAGTATCTAAAACCAACACCTTCATAGAGGCTGTGATGACACAATGTGTGGACATATAATCCATTTCAGGACCGAAAACCAGGAAACAGAAGAAAGGCCTTTAAAAGGCCTTATGTCTGCCTGTGAAAATATTGGGGGTTGCTGCGCAGTAATCCAACTAATATCTTTCAAATCTGCAGCTGCATGCTGCAGATTAGCTAAGAAGATGCAATGTGGAAATACATATGCAGAGAAATGTAAAGCTCTAAAATCCCAATCTTAAGGGTTTTTCTTTGAACGAACACACAGCTGCAACTCCCAACAGAACAGTATTTGTGCATGATTCAAACAAAGTTATAATATTCCTGTAAATAACTCTATTAATTCAAATCCATGGTGATGGAAAAATCCATTTAAAATAACTCACATTTTTCAGAGGAAACTGACTAACCTACTTACGCCTGGTTTACAAAGGAGCAGCTCACTCCGTGAACTGCTGATTTTTAATTAATCTACCTTTGTAAATGTTTTTTAAGCAGAATAAACACACTGAATGAGGTTAAAAGATATGCATTAATTGTAATTATGACACCCGCTTGGATTAAAATGAACAATTCTGTCTCTGGATCTTTTGAAACCCTCCTGAATCATGAAGAGGACTAAAATAAAGTGTGTTACAAAAGATCCATTTCTGCAAGACATTCCTCAAGGACTATGACTGATAATTCTTCAGAATCATCTTAATTTAAAGCACGCTGAGATCCTTTTGGTCCCAACATTTCCCATCTTTTGTTGGCAAAACCTCCTGGAGATGCACCACTTTCACAGTCTCTCAGATGAATAAATATATCTGCCCCAGAGGGGAGCGGAGATCTTAGCTCTCATTGTTATTAGTCTGTAAAAGCTAATTACGGTGCTGTAGAAGGCGGGCATAGACCCATAAATAGACAGAAGTAAAAAGATACTTTCACCAGATCAGCACTGCTCAGCTCTGTTCTTCTTGTTTCACTGCTGGGAAAGTAATGAGGAAACACTTGCAGCAGGTGGAGGCTCCGTAGGTGGAGCTGCTATTTGGTGAAAGAGGAATAAAACTGGGAGATATTCAGGAGTGTTGTACGATGAAGCAGCAGTGAGCTTATCCAAGCATTTTAATATCTTCGTAATGGCTCCCAGAAACCCTCTGCAGTGGTGTGATGTGGATGGGTTTATGCTGCAGCCGTCACGGCTGAGTTATGAGCTAGAAAACTGAAGTGAGATGGTTAATGTTGTCATTATGCAACACAAATCATAATCACAACATCTGGTACACGTAATAAACTTGAGCAAAAAGAACTGTGCTGCATAATCAACAGAGTGTTATCATTTTAAATATGCTATTTTCTCCCTTCAGCAATGCTTCCTGCTTTCTGGTTATTATGGCTCATCAAAAATGCATCAGTGTACACAACCTGCCCGCAGCTGCAATCAGAAAACAGGATGTAATGATGGATGGATGTGTGCATAATGATGGATAACATGTCATTTGCAGACTGGCGGTGATTTTTCCTCGGACAAGAAATAGAAATAAAAAATTGTGTCAAGCTCTTGTAAGCTTGAGTTACATTGCTGAAACTGGGAAGCAGCAGCAGTGTAGTGTTTCTGTCCATTCTGTCCTTCAGCAATAAGATATATGATGCAGGTGTGTTGTTTCATGCCCAGCCAAGAACATCACCCCGCGAGAAGAAGAATTGTCTTTTTATCGTCCAAATCTCTGGTAAAATTCCTGATAAAAATATTGCGAGCAGATGCAGGAAGTGAGCAGGCGAAGTGAACTCATGACCGGAGGGAAGTTCAGAAGTTCAGATGGGAGTGTAGGGGCGACGCAAGTGTTGCGATTGTCTGGCATTCAGCAGCAACATCCAGATTTTATGAGCTGTTGATGCCACCTGGGATTTGAGATGGTAAAAGCTTCATGTTAGAAATTGCTGGTTTCGGAACAAGCCACTAACATTTTATGGTTTAGATGACAAGAAGTTGACCCAGTTTTGGGGGGAATTTCTGCAAGAAGATTACAGTAATTCAAAAATGCATCAACTCAGACATGAAGAGCTCCAAATAGACGACAAAGATGGGTAAAGGAATATAAATGCAGACAGAGTATGGTGCAGTAGGCAGGTTAGACAAGAGCTGTAAGGAGTTCTTCTACATACATCCATATGAACGTATAGAAACAGAAATTACGTGCCAACATTTATTGCTACGTTCCAACTCAATCTACTTTTACTGAGAGACAAAAACAGCCTCCGCCCCGTGGAAGAGAAGCACCTTCCTCTCTTGGTGCAGGTAAAGCAAGAACAAACATTTCCCCTTTTTAAAAGCTAAAAGGGTTGATGAGAGTTCTGCTGAGCTGAAATGACAGAGAGAGCAGATCCAGAAACAAAGGAGAGGCAGAGAAAAGGCTTTTCAACAAAGCTGCTTCATAAATCAAGGCGGCAGATCAAGACTTGCTCCATCTTTATGAACTCTGCAGTGAGCCTCAAGGGAAGAATATTAGGCTGAGATGGTTCCTAATATGTCATGTTTTGTTAACTGCCAGACATTTTCTCTGTTTTTGTTCATTTTTTGCCGAGGTTATTCAGGGTAATCAGCCATGTTGAGCATTTTGGGAGTCTGAAAGGAAGCTCGACAGAAATCTGTGTTACTATTTTATGTAGCTAGCAACTTTGCTCATGCAAAAATAAAATAATAAAAATCTACTTAAAGTTTCTACTACAGTTGTATAATATTCCGAAAAGCCTCCAGATGATTCAAAATACTGCGGAAAGGGTTCTACCAAGCTCTGTTGTATTGTAAAGATGTAGTACTGTAGTTCCATATTTTCCCAGTCAAGCTCTTTGCTCTCAGACTGCAGGTTGATGGAGTCTCTGAAAGTAGAATGGGAGGTATCTTATGGAACTAGCTCCCAGTTTAAGATAGAACAAACCTTCCTTTTTTGATAAGGCTAATAGGAGTAGCTTGGGAGACACATCCTTTTAGTTATGCTAGCATAGGAATGCTAAATGTACACAGCCCAACAAATGAAGGGGGACACATTTAATACCATGTCAATGGAAGTCAGTCACACTGTCCATTTACTGTAGGAAGTAACTCTGATTGTTAATCCATTCACCTGTTGTTGTGCAAATAGAACAGACAACAGGTGGAAATGACAGACAATTAGCAAGACAACCCCTGAGGCAGGTAGGCCTCATCCATAACAATGATGAGGGGGCTACAGAGAGGAAGTGCGTTCACAGTTTAGTGTACAGAGAATAATCTGATCCTGCACAGACAGAGGACAAAGGAGATGATCTCTGACATCAGGAAAAGGAAGACACTCAACCAGGTCTGAGCATTTATGACCTGAATGCCACACACCTGTTAAAAAACAGACCAGCAGAGGCTCTCCTCTCTGACGTCTGGTGATGTGGCCTGCTTAGGAGCAGCTGACAAGATTCCACGGCCCAATCCCAAACCGCTCCCTACCCACTACCCCCTTCACTAGTGTCACTCCTAATGAAGTCATACTCCCAGCTGTGGAGGGTATGTTAATTGGAGGTGGAAGGTATAAAGGACAATGGGACGCCCTCTTCCTTCCATTGGAAAAGGAAACACAACAACAAAGATGCCCATGTCACATAACCCGTGTGGAAGTAATAACTCGCTTGTGTGAAGAACTATGTTTTATTTTAAGTAAATGATAATAATCATGATCCTAAACAATCATAAAACTTGACCTCAGGAACCACGACAACAGTGGTCAAGCATACCTGAATTAATCAGTTTGTCCAGTAATGTCCAAGAAACAGAGGAGCTGGCTTAAGTTCAGGAAGTAGTGGAGTTGTGCATTACCTGTTAATATAATCTATTTGAGCCATGCATTGCATTCAAAGTAAAACTCAGATCTAAACACCTTCAACTCAACCAGCTTCATTTTCTCTAATGTTACTTAAAGGGACTTGAGGCAAGATTAAGAAACTAAATTCGCGACTGGCGCTTCAGGTAACTGCAGCCAGAAGCCAAGCCGTCACGGGAACGTGCACAAACTGAAGCTATAATGTTGTTTACTACGCTTTTCCTTCGTAGTTACACTTTTTAGTGTCTTTCAGTTGATCTGGATCGTTTGCTGACGGCAGAAGAATCCATAACTATCGCTTACAGTGTTTGAATTTAACGCAACCGTCTTCCTCCTGTATCAAAACTACGGATGTAGGGTCATTTGACGTCACGTCCGCAGGGCAGCGCGGGAAATTCGGACACTGAATTGCAGCGCAATTTGCAGCACGCAACCTGTTCAAGGCAACGGAGAGAAACGTGGGTGGAAACGGGTATTTTTTGGTATTTAGCGCGTCATCACTCATTAGTATTAAAAAAAATGGACATGCATGTTTGTTTTTTAATTCCTGCCTCTAGTCCCTTTTACATAAATAACAAACATAAATAAAATATTCAAAGGAATTAATCGTTGACCCAAAAATCATATAAAAAAAATCTAATAGACTGAATAACAGATGCGGGGGTCAATGCAGAAAAACACTTCCTATTGACCATTTTTGGACTTTTTTTTACATCAGTGTTCCCTTTTACGATAAATTAGCTCTGAGTTAGTTGTTGATCATCTGGTGGTTAACATAAAGGAACGTGTACAGAGTCTGGTTAGTGAGACTCCAGCTACAGTCTAGCTCAGAGGTGGCCAAGCCTGGTCCTTGAGAGCCACTTCCTGCAATTTTTAGATGCATTTCCTCTCCAACACACCTGAATCAAATAACTGGCTCGTTACCAGGCCTCTGCAGAGATGAATGGCATACACATGAGAGAATTAAGGTGTGTTGGGAGTAGATGCATCTAAGGGCGCATTCACAAAGCTTTTTTGATTTGAATCAGAGTCCGTTTGCTCAGAAAGTCCACTTCATTTGGGGGAGTTGTGAATGCGAAACCGGACTCAGTCCACCTACAAACGCAGGTTTGGTTTAATTCAAGTGGACCAAAGACAGGAAGTGGACTGCAAATTGCACTGGCATTGTAGGTAAAACGTTGGGCAACGTGGGTAAATGCTATGACAACAAATACACGTGTGAGACTGCAGTACTTATAAAGATGGCTCGTGGTCAGACCTGGAGTTATGAGGAAGTAAAAGCTTTAATCGATGTTTGGTCTGATGAAAGCATATCCAGCTCCTCGTACAAAAATAATGTCGTTTTGTGGAGGAAACAGAAGTTGTGAGAACCTTCTTGTTCGTGCGTCTTGTCCTCGCCTACGGTGAATCCGATTGCAGCACCACCTGACATTCTTGACACGTTTGGCTCGTTTGCCTATGGTGCAACGTGAATGCGATCGCGGGCTGGAAGACCACCCCCGCCCGCATAAAACAACATGCTACGTTGTTTTACTATAAAGTTCGGCCCTTCACTCTGGCGAATCGCTTTGATCCCCTTCTTCCTTAGTATCACTTCAGTCGGGAATCCATGAAAATTTAAGTAGGGTTGGCATTTATTCAATTTACGAAGTGGAACAGAGCAGGGACATTGAACTGGCCCGGAAGAGGAAGCGGCTAAATGTTTCAAGTTCTGGAAACCGGATCACGGAAGCGTGATAATCCCCTTTAAAGCAGGGATCATCAATTCCAGTCCTCGAGGGTCTTGTGCAGAGCTTGATGTCAAGCTATGCACACGTCACAAGGTGTGTTGCAGCAGGGCAGCTCATAATACCTGCAGGACAACGGCCCCTCAAGGACCGGAATTGGTGATCCCTGCCCTTTAGAGCATATCCCTTCCAGCACACCTGAAACAAAATGGTTAATTTTCTCAAGCACACATCATTCAGCTCTACAGAGGCCGGGTAACGAGCCATTCATTTGATTCAGGTGTGTTGGAGAAGAGATGCAACTAAAATGTGCAGGATGGTAGCTCTTGAGGACTGGACTTGGACACCCCTGAGCTAGACTGGTCATGTTATCCCAACATGATGGAATCTAACAAATGTAAAACTGTTAAAGTTCATGCAAATTTTTGCTGTGGAAAAATGAAATTATTTTGTTTAAAAGGGACTAGAGGCAAGATTAAGAAATAAAACTCACGACTGCTACGACTGGCGCTTCAGGTAACTGCAGCCACGAGCCAAGCCGTCACGGGAATGTGCACAAGCTGAAGCTTTAATGTTGTTTACTACGCTTTTTTTTTTCGTAGTTGCACTTTTTAGTGTCTTTCAGTTGATCTGGATCGTTTGCTGACGGCAGAATGAAATGAAATGAAATGAAAAATACTTTATTCATCCCCGAAGGGAAATTCAGTATTGTAAAAGCTCTTTTTTTTTTTTTTTTTTTTTTTTTTTTATAAATAAACAAAAAGTCAGTCAGTCTTGTTCTTTAGGGTGATGGTTGCTGGCAGGAATGAATTCCTGTATCTCTCCGTCCTACAGCGAACTTGACGCAGCCTCCCATTGAACACACTCTGTTGATTCTTCACCGTGTTGTGGAGAGGATGGGAAGTGTCCTCCATCATCTTCATCAGCTTGTGCAGCATTCTTTTTTGAACGATCAGCTCCAGCGGCTCCAGAGTTATCCCCAGCACAGATCCAGCTTTCTTGATCAGCTTGTTTAGTTTCTTCAAGTCTCTGATTCTGATGCTGCTTCCCCAGCAGATGGCTGCAAAGCTAATTGCACTTTCTACAACAGACTTATAGAAGATCTGCAACATCTTGGTGCAGACGTTAAATGATCTTAGCTTCCTTAAGAAGTAGAGTCTGCTCTGACCTTTCTTGTAGATGTAGTCACTGTTGCATTTCCAATCGAGTCTGTTGTCCAGCTGAACTCCAAGGTATTTGTAGTTCTCTACCACCTCCACCTCCTCTTCCAGGATGTAGACAGGACTATGCTGCTTATTCTTGCTCCTCCTGAAGTCAACAATCATCTCCAGAAGAATCCATAACTATCACTTACAGTGTTTGAATTTACCGCAACCCTCTTCTTCCTGTATCAAAACTGTTGGGGATGCGGATGCAGCGTCACCCCCATATTCCACATACTCTGCTCCGCACCGTTCCGTTGCGCTGCGCATGGCGCAGCAAACATGTTGGGAAGAGCAACGCCGACTACATGCACCCAGCTCCGTCCAGCTGCGCTCCGCCAGGTCTTGGAGCCCAGGGAGAGCATGCGCGACGCATGTTGTGACGGTATGAATCAAATGGCCATTTACAATGATCAACATGTGTACAATTTACTGAATAGCAAACCCAGCACACATGAACCGCACAAGGATGCAGAAAGTACAGAGTTCAGCCTTTTTTTTTAAATGTCACGATCAATAGAAATAAGTGTTTTACCCTGGGGAATGTCATGTTTTCCATTTTTGTTAATATCAGTGTCCTGATCTGTAGTCTACAATGTATGTAGGCCGATGTGAAATGCGTACGGTACGAAAAAATCTAATTCTGGAGGTGATTTTTAATCAAATTGTGGGTTTTCATGTATTTTACGTTTGGATTCGAAATGTGTTTACTTTGACAATCCATATATAGTCCATGTTCATGTTCCTGTTTGGTGCGATCTGAGCGGCGGGGATTGATCCGGCCTGCGCTGACGGAGCAGAAAATTGGACTGGAATCTGGGGGTCATTTGACGTCACGTCCACAGGGCAGCACGGGAAATTCTGCCACCGAATTGCAGCACTTTATGCAGCACACAGCCTGTTCAAGGCAACGGAGAGAGACACGGGTGGGCTCGTTCTTTTTGGTTTTTAACACTTCATCACCCATTATTAGTATTAAAAAAACCGACATGCTTGTTTATTCTTTCGTAATTCCAGCCTGTAGTCCCTTTAAATTACATCTTAGACTCTTGTAAATATAAAAACCACCCAGTTTCACCATTTGTGGTGATGGGCTGACTGATAATGAAATCAACATCGTGGCTTTGGACAGAGCTCATACAGATGATCTGCCTGAACAGTCAAGAGGAACAGGAAAGAAAGAGGAAACCTAACTATACTCGCACACAGACACATCCGTCCCCAAGCTAAGATAAAGACCCACTGATTCCAAAAGTAGATTTTTGTGTTGTTGGTTTTTACCTTTTGCTTTTAAGAATCTCTGTAGTCTGCATGTACACCCATGTTTCCTCAAGTATCAATCTCTCAGACACACAGATAAAAACTTCTATCTTTTCTCTCGCCCACATAAAGCTGACATCTTCTTTGTAAGAGGTTAACCCCCCCCCCCCCCCCCCCCATGTAGAGAAGACTGGGTTGTTACATAAATGCCAAACTGACCCACATTTAGTCATCAGTCTGCGGTAAGTCTTCATTTAATATAACATTATAAATGCTGGGTTGACGTTACTTATTTCCATCTCTGCCATTGTTCTATTCAATCTGTTCTGAGATAAAACATTTTGTTTTTATCTGGAATGTGGACATAGTTCCCGAGCAACACAGCTGCACACACTGTATCTCTGTGACTCAGTCTCTTTCTCTACACTCATGAACAAACACAATCCCTTTTATAATCATAACTTGGACCTGTTAGTGTGCCTCAATGTTTCAGTTCATTAAGTAGTTAACAATTTGTGGAAAATGTAACTAGGTAGGTACAAATTTACTGTGTATTGGAGTATTACTTCACAAGACTTACAGATGCAGGTTTGGCTCCATCTGGTGGCCAGAAGCTGTTGTTCTATGTTTCAAACCTCTCAGAGCTGTGAATACAACTTAAAATAAAAAATAAAAAAATAATTCTATTATTAAAAGGTGCTGAATCAATCTGTGGGGTGGGTGTAGCAGTTTTGTTTCTAATGTGGAGGAATCTGTGGATGCCTGTTCAATAAACCTTACCTCTTTTTGCAAGTTTGCCTCTAACATTTAATTCTGAGAAATGGAAAAACACACGGCTACAATTTTTTTATTTTAGGCCTGAGCTAAATTTCATGCCCCGGTTGATGAGTTGAATTATACCACATGATCTTTGTGAGATGCTCTGTAATAAAACTCAGAGGAAAGTCAATGAAATCCTATATGAACTTGAATCAGCAAAAATTATTTATATTAAATGAAGCAAGACTTTTTTCTTTTTTTTAAAGTACAAAATATTCAATTTTAGTTTTTTTTTAAAGAAATAAACGATTTCTTCAAAAGA
This sequence comes from Atherinomorus stipes, assembly GCA_023101725.1. Taxonomy (NCBI): domain Eukaryota; kingdom Metazoa; phylum Chordata; class Actinopteri; order Atheriniformes; family Atherinidae; genus Atherinomorus; species Atherinomorus stipes. Next base: position 431,228 of record JALJCO010005325.1, read on the forward strand.
CACGTAATGTAAAAAAAGAAACATAAAATCATATTTCATAACCCATTGGATATGAAAGATGTATTAAAATAAGCTCATGCTTCCTCATTCTCCAGGTCAAATGTGTTGGTTAGCAATGTTCCATGTACTATACTAAAACGTTGGGGAAAATATTCATTCATTCAAATTAAAGCTCATTTTTCTGCTGACAGATCGTATAGAACCCCTTTATCTTTCCCTTTAAACGTCCACTGGTAATTATAAGCTGCAATCTTTGAGTTGTGTATGAAGAAACAATCCACTTGTATACTTCTTAACTTTGAATCACTCTCCAGGTTCAGCGCTTGTCAAATGAGCAGAAAAAATGTCTCGCCATCTTAGCTTGCTTATCTTTACAATAATAATCAATACTTACAGGAAAAAGTCTTCTTGAATCTGAAAATAGATTCAAGATGATATTTATAGAAATAATTTTGTCCTTGAAACGTCCAATGGCCATTAACAGCGTAATAATACAGTATATTCTACCTTTTGATATTCTCCAGGTTCCCTTGTTATCGCAGGGTTGGTTGGTTGGTTGGTTGGTTAGGTGGCTGGCTGTCTTCCACTGCAAAACATAAATGAACCCAAAGGTGTCCAGTTCCGGTCCTCACGGGCCACAATCCTGCAGGTTTTCCAGATCCTTGCTCCAACACACCTGACTCAAATTAATGAGTCATTGTGCAGAACTTCATAGGCTTAGATTCATTTAATTGTGTCAGATGTGTTGGAGCCAAAGACTGTTAAAAAATAGGTTGGAGCAGGGAAGGAAAGAAAACCTGCAGGACAGCAGCCCTCGAGGACTGATTTGCTCCTCCTCATAGTTAACTCAATGTAACATAATTTAATTAGAAAATCAACATTTCACAAAGACTGATGGACCACATTTTTTTATTTTAGAGTATAATTTGACTAATTTGATCAAAAGTACAGGATAGAAAAATGGACAGCCATAGTAATAATAACAAAGAGATGAAGAACTGGGGTTTTAAGTGTATGAATTTTGGGTCTATATACAGTAGTTATCTTTACTCCAGAACATTAAAACAATCATGTAAACATACTTACTAACTGCAACATTTAACAAGCTATTTGTGCAAGAACTGCTCCAGTATGATAAGACCATGTTTATTCCCCATGTGGATTACATGCACTGATTCATTCCTACACTATTACATGCAATGCATGCGTACATACATACACATACAGAATGTTGAGGGTTTAACAGATTTACTGTTTTTATTTCTATTGAAATGATAGTCAACAAATATAAATTTATCCTCAGAAACAGAAGAGTTATATTTCTATTTAAATTTTAGAGTGTTGTAACAAATGCCAGACAACTCAATTGAAAACTATTTCTAATTTTTGTTCAGGCGTTCTTATACAGGTAAAATATTGACTACAATTAAGCAAAAATAATGTAAGTCAAACAACCATCTTTATACAATAATGTTGTGATTGTAAATTAGGAGTTCTATTTGGGATAAGTCACGACTTTATTTCTAAGTTTTTTTAGCCTATAAAACAGGTTTTGTTTCCCACTCTTACCTGGTGGGTTTAATTATATACAGTTAACCATGCAGCCGAAACAACTCAATTACCCTGAACTTCATATCTTATATTGTCCTATCTGAATCTATAACTTAGCTTTAGCCTGGGTAGTATCACAGCTTAAGTGAGTTCTGAAGAACTCCTGATCCTCTTCCACAGTTGGACTTCAGCTGCTGCATGGGTCCTGGGCTCACTCCCCAACAAGACTGGCTTTCCTGCAAAGCTATTGAAGCTGGAGGGGCAGAATGGCCCATAAGGTGGCTCTAAATAGTGTCCTGCTCTCAGATAACTCAGCCCCTTAAAGTTGTCCTTCC